>OX596078.1:3362693-3954974 GCA_951394005.1 Protophormia terraenovae | reverse complement strand
GGGCAATAATTTTATGCCTGAAGTAGCTTTGGCCGATTTGGCCTACAATCAGGCTCTAATGATACAACTTTTGCACCAAAATGCTGCAGCTGCCGCCGCACAGGCCCAAACACAACCGCCAGGGCACAGTCCTCTAATGTCCGCCAACAAAGCTGGCATTAAACTGCAGGCCAACTCTCCACCAGCCACCAGTGAAATGCCAACATCGCCCTACTCGCCAAAATCGAATGATTTAAGCTCTTCTGATCTGACCACCTCTAATATGGAGCCACCCATTAACCCAGACTTGTGGCCGACAACTTTATTCAGTTGTCTTGTCTGTGCCAATTTCAACACAAATAGTCTGGACGAACTGAATCAACATTTGATGATAGATCGCTCTCGCCAATCTACTCCTTCAGGTAGCTCCACTAGATCGTTGTCACCCACAGGCAGCAATTTGCCTATAAGTTCGAGTTGTAGTTCGTCGGGCTCAGCATACTTTTCGGACATTATGATATTTCAAAATAACAATTACATTTGTCGTTTGTGCAACTATAAAACAAATCTTAAGGCTAACTATCAGTTACACAGCAAGACAGACAAACATTTGCAGAAATTGAATTTTATCAATCACTTGCGTGAGGGAGGAGCTGCCAACGAGTACAAGCTAAAATACTATCAACAACAGCAGCAGCAAATTGGTGCCAATACTGTGCAAATCAAATGCAACTGTTGTGATTTCTACACAAATTCCATACAGAAGTTGTCGCTGCATACGCAGCACATGCGGCATGAGACCATGATCATGATATTCCAACACTTGAATTATTTGGTTCAACAACAACAACAGCAACAGACCAGTAGTAGCTGTAGTAACGATGATTCTTCTATAAACCAAAACAGTGAAACGGCGCCACAAAGTCTGGTAGATGGTACTACACCAACATCAACAGCTACATCGTCATTATTATTATCAACATCGTCATCATCATTAACAACAGCATCAGCAGCAGCAACCAAACCAACTTCAGGTATAAGCTGCCACAAGTCTCTGCTCTGTCATCTGTGCAACTTTAAAGCTAATTCATTGCTTGAAATGATACAGCATGTGAAGAGTATACGTCATTTGCAAGTTGAACAATTTGTTTGTTTGCAAAGACGCAGCGAACAACTAGAGACACCCAGCCTCGATGATGTCTTTAAGTTGTGCAATAAATCTCAACGCCAGAGCGATTCAACAACACCAAGCTCAACTCCAACTCATACTTCTAACAACAACGATAATAAAGCGACGTCATCGGCCTGTTTTACTAATTTTATTGAATCAGAAAACGAAGGTAAGTCTATTTCACTCTCTCATTATTCACCCAACTAAAATCAAATTAATTAAACTTTTTCATAACTTTTATTTATTACTATTACTTTTTTAAAATAATAATTATGTTTAATAAAACAGTTTACATAAATATTTTTTTTTTTTACTTTATAATTTGTAGGATAGTTTCTTAGGGAATGTAATCAGTGTCCTTTACTTCTATGTTCAAAAATCTAGAAAATTTATTGTCATTTATATGAACTCATAATCTTTTATTGGATATAAAGTTATCGAATGTAATTTAGAGCAGCAGAATCTTGTTAAAACCCACAACTCTAAGCAAAAATATTCATTAAGATCCAGTTTAAAACAAAAGTTATACGATTCTTTATGTTCTAATAAATCAGTCAAGGTATTCTTATACTCTTTTGATTAGCCCGTCAAATTTCACATCAGGATATATTGATTTTTTTATTTCAAATAGTAAATTATCAAATATAACATAAAGGGACAGTATAAGAAAATATCACCATTTTACGTGAGCATAATTTTAGACTCGAGCTTTTTTTAACATAGATCGTTCTATAATTCTCAAATAAATTTAATTTAAAATTGGTACACATTTATGACTGGACTCTTTTAAATTCATATTTGGAAGGATGTTTAAATTCGTACAGATACGCAGTCCGATTTTAAAATTGTGAAAAAATAGATTAGTTTTGAAACTTCCTCTACCTGATGTGGTTTACTGTTTAATATAAAACAATTTCTTTTGTTTTTGAGTGTCATTAATTATTTGCATTTGGCGGGGCTATAAAAACTTATTATTGCGATTTTGTTACAACGAACAGCTAAACATTTTCTGGAATAAAATGATTATAAATAAAACATTTTTCAAAAGAAGACATTCTTAAATAAATATGTGTAGTGTCTTCTCATAAGTCGTACTTTTTTGTGGTATTAATTGATCATACAAATTCTGGAATTCTTTTTTAAGCTTAAAACGTGGTTAAAGATTTTTATTTTGTTTAAGAAAAGGTTTCGTTTTTCTTTTTGTCATCCAATTTACAATACATAAACAAAGTGATTCTTCTAACAATGCGCATATTTATATGGTTCTGATAATCACAAAAGGCTACAAAACTAGCAAGAGAATACTTTATTCGGTCGGTTTAGTCGAACTGGATATGCCCAACATTTTAACAAAATTTCAAATTTACTTATGTACAATAAATTACTTTCAGTAAATTTCTTTTATTAACTGAAAGTAAAACATTTAACACTTAAATTGACAAACGGACGATTTTGTAATATGTGGCTTTTTAAGATGATATATTATCTAACTTTATCCAATAAGAAAACTAATTTTGGAAAATACGTCTAAGATTCTTTTTTTAATCAAAATTAAAACTACATAATAGACATGCATTAGGCCATGTTTCCATTTTCAGAAAGCAAACTTACCATATAAACTTAAAATTCTGTAAATAATATGTACAAACGAAACGACCAACTTAAATATACGCCACCACCACCTTCGTCACCTATGGATGTGTCCGGGCATATAATAATAAGAGAAAAGAATAATGATCTTACATACAAACATACACACATACAGACACATAAATTTGAAACAACGAGTAAAGCTCGTACATTCATATATTTAATTCTTTGAAATGATAATGACATTGGCGGTAATCTTGGAAGCAAAATAAAATATACATATTTATATATGTATGCATGTACATGTGTACATTTATAAAAATATATGTATTTGTATAAACGTAAAGAGTATCCCCATAAGACCTAACAATTCAGCCACTTTAACCAAGACAGTCCAGTCGCTATAGTTGTAGCTTGAACAATGTATTTCAAAAATCGTCATCATCGTCTTCATGAACATCATCATCCCCATCACCACGAACATGATAATTACCAAGAAAACAAAAAACACAACACCCTTACTTGCCATCATCATCGTCATCATCTATAAAGGACTCTAAAGTAACAAGACAATGTCATGCAAAAACATATACAGCATTTATCCATAATTCAAGATTTACAAACGCTTGTTATTATTGAAACGAGAAAAGAGCAAAAGCTAAATCAAATTACAAGCAAAAGTATATTATTCATTAAAGATTATGAATGGTTTAGCATACAAGGAACAAAAAAAAAAAATAATAATAATAATAACAAAAACATATCAAGAGCTACAAAAATAAAATAACAAAGAGAACTTGATTTTGAAAGAAGTCGAAATAGTGCTTGCAGTACAATTAATTGGTTATTTTCAACAATTTATTTCGAGACCAAACGTTAAGTTTCAGCCATTAATTACTTTAGATACTAGGATTACAATCCGATTTTGTATATATTCGCTTTTAAAAGTTTTTGCAATGTTCTATAATTAAAATTATGTAATCAGCCTCATGACGTTATATTTTTGAAAAGGTCTATTGTATTTTTGAAAACTTCAATCTTATATTTTCCTCAGTTTTTATAAATCTAGCTATAATAAATATATAGATTGATGATAATTGCTTAATGTTTGTTTTATAATGAACCAAACGAAATGCAGAACTTAAAATATTAATATTAATTAATATTTTTTGTTGTTATTGACGGTGAAGCCTGTCTATTGTTTGGGGTATAACTTTTTTGAACTTTTGCAAATATCAAAATTTACATAGCGTAGCCATAAAAATTATAAATAAATGCGATATTACATTTTCGCTATTATTAAGTTTCCGAAATGAGTCGAAGATTCCAAATATTTCATTTTTAAAATCTTTTAGTATTGTATAGTAAATATGTATATGCATATGTAGTAAATATATTTTAATTTTAGAGCAATTGCTTTCGGTGTGAAAGGCTTTTGTTCCAAAATGACTTACAGTATAACGTGGTACCCTGTAAAATATTTGTCGAAGAAAAGTTATACTCCTAATGTACAGACATATATATGTGAATTTGAGTATAGTACGAGTATTTACGCAAAACTTTTGTTCATTAAACAAATAAAGAAAATCTTACCACCTTCATTATCATGAATTTTATTATTCTTATTAATGCCATAATGATGCAGGGAATACTCGTAAGTACATACATTTATGATGGACAGAACAAATCTAACTAGTTAGTTTTTCTCCACCCACACTATGGTATTAATTTTATTTTTATTCGCTTTGGTTAAAAATAAAATAATTTTTATACATAATTTACTTTATACTTTTAGTAAACAGAATTTCTTTCTATGGGAGCTATGGTAAATAATGGACCGATTTTCATACAATTTGGCATTTTTGTTTATATTTATATACAACATTTTTGAGTCGAATATTAACTTGATACTAACTAACATTTGTATTGGATTTATGCACGTTAAAGTGATTTTCATAATCATACTGCAATATCGATGTAATGCACATATTCTCAATCTCTCTCAATTTTACTAATGGGACACTTTATAAAATTAATTTCAATTTGACCTTAAACTATTTTTATAAAACATAACAATAAATATTTTTTTATTAAAATTTATAATCAGTTAGCAAATTTTTGCTAAATTTCCATACTGTTATTTTTGTGCGTGAAAAATAAACATTTTGCAATAACCGACAGTACTGAAACTAAAAAAAAAAAACGATTTTAAAACCGCATCGATCACCCTAGTATATATCCTAATGATGAAATGTAATGCGATGGTATTGGATCACTCCATGACATTTTATCACTTTTTATAGTCGACTAGTACTTGTAATATAAAAAATGTATGATTTTTTAATATTTTTGGTATAACTGTGTGATTTCTTAATAAATATTTGAATAATTCAAAGATTATCGTTCATGAAATTTTAATGATATATTAAAATATCATGGAATTCCATGATGTTTGCCAGCAGTGAAACTTTTTATGTCTTTGTATCGGCCAAAATACTGGAGACAGCGACATTTTCATACAAATTTGATAGATAAGTACGCTACGCACTGTAGATATGAAATAAAATTTATTTTATTTTCACAGCAACATTTCTTATTCTCTTAGTTTTTCTCTCATGCACACACTCATTAGGGTTGCTTAGCTTTTTTGCTTTTTTTTCGTGAACAAAAAACTGTAAAGTGTTAGCCTGATAGATGCAGGGGCAGAGGTACCCACCGTAAAAAGAAAATATTTATTTTCGCATATATAAAGGAAAGTGTTTAAAAGTAATCTTCATATCAAATTAGGAATATGGTGAATAGGTCCAGCACCCATATAAAGTAAATATTAGTCATCTTATTGAGGTAGTTAAGCGCACCGTGAAAATTTAATTTTACAAAATTTTTATAGAATGTTATTGTTAACACGCCATGATAAAATTAACATGCTTATTCATAGAAGATATTGTGACTCAAAAATAGTCATAACACATAAATTGTGACTATAGTCACAAATTTTCAATTCACAAGGTAAAATATAATATTTTTGAATTGCCAAAATTAAGACCTGATATGTAGACCGTCATAGAAGTCATAGAAACAACCGATATCTAATTATTGCAATACCCAATTGCTAAAAAGTTGCAGTTTCATACCTCCACACACACTTTTTTTTTCTAAAAAATCCACAAAAATTTTAAAATTTGATGGCCAATGAGCGTAAATATCCTCTGATGTCCACACGTATTTGCCCCCATGTTGGTTTTTTGTGAAAATCTTACTGTACTTGATGTTCTTGCGAAGTCCTTTTAGATGTTTTAATAAATTTTTATCAATTTAATTTTTTCACATTTAAAGTTTTTTTAATTTATATTTTTTTTCAATTTCAAAATAAAATTTCAAATGAGTAAAAAAAAAGTCACAATTTTCACTTAACATAGAATGTAAAGTAATAACATTTGTTTTTTGTGACTATGTTAACAGAATACGAGGTTATGACCGAGTCACATGCATAATCATAACTTTTAGTCTTAACAAAATTATGACTTTTTTAAGACTTTTTCTATGAATAGGGATGTAAAACTCTAGAAAGCACATTACTAATTTCTGGAGTTTTAAATCACAAAAAAAAAAAAAAAAAAAAACAATTTTATATACATAATTTTTAAGTTTCTTAAAAAAAATCTAGTTTTAAGAACTTGATTATATTCTTATAGTTCTTTTTCTTATTAAAGTTAAGTTTTTTATGGACTCTGTTAGCCACTTGCGACTTTCAATTCATTTACATTAGAGTAGGTGTTACTTTTTTTCTATTTTATGGTCTAATAAAATATGAATTTCATCTATTTTTTTTTTTTTTTTTAATTTTTAATGATATTTCGAAAGAAATTTCTAACTCACCTATTTAATATTAACATCATTTAAAAATGAAATATTTGTATGTTTTTCATAACTTTATAAAATTATTAGAAATTTCACTTTAGCTTTAACAAAATCAATAAACTATTATCATCGTCGTCCTCTGAAGGTAATTATAGTTCAGTACATGTTGTGTTATTGTTATAAATACAAACATTTTTTTTTTTCCTTTTGATATCCCTAGTTAGTCTTTATAAAATTGTAGATGTAATAAAGTCAGATTTTCGGTTTGTCCAAGGTTCCTAGAAATTTCGAGCGTTCACTATCATTCAAATCAAAATTTGAAAATTTGTAAAAGCGTTGTTATTTTCTTAAAATATATATGTTTAAGATATTATTAAGAACATAATAATTTCTTGATACTGAAGTGTTCAAGAGAGGCACTTTGCAATTTAAAGCTACTTTGTATGATTTTGATGATTTTGCCAGACAAGTCAGTTTTTAGATAATTTAATTTGGTGAGAAATGAAACAACTCTGATATTTCATAAACAATAACTGTATAACGACGCTTCAAAGTGGGATAATTTTTAATGCTTTTAGAACTCAATAATATTGTTGAAAATTTTTAATCTTTGAAACACCCAACATTTTGTTAAAATAAAATTTCGAAGTAATTCTTATATCAAAACATTTATATTTGTTTACAAAAATTTATTAAATTTAGATCTGTAAATAAATAGTTTCCTTTAAAGTACAATTTTTGTATTTGCAACCAAATTAATTTTAAACTATAATTGGATATAAAGGTTACAAGTCGTAAAAAAAATCAGTTGCTTTTTCCTGCCTCTTCATCTTTTTTTGACAGGTTATTAACCTTAATAATGGTAATATGATAATTTATGTCAAATATGAAGCGGTAGTAGTAATAATTTTTAAAATATTTTTTCTGACATCTTAAATTTATTTTCGTGAAGTTTAATTTCGATACCAAATTTTTTTCAAGAAATAGACGCTTTGAAATGATTTTGAGGGGAATAATTTATAAACAATATAGGCTTTTCAATTTATTGATTATTATGTATAAAATATATTTCTTAATAAGTAATGTAAAAGTTAGAATTTTGTTCAGCTATTTTGGCAAAATTTCACACTGTGAGACGAGTTTACACGATTTGAGCTCTAAAGGTGTTTCATACTAAATAAGTTAAATTTTAAAACCCTGATAAAAGTGTGAAAATTGTGTTACAAAAGGATTCAGTGTATAATAATGTTTTATTTGCTTCATTTCTTTATACATTTAAATATTTCAGCAGGAATTTGTTTACTTGCAAATACATACATATTCAATGTTTAGTATTATTAGTTGAATTGCTGGTCGATCGGTTGAATCGTTGGTTGGAAGGTTTACTTGACCCTTAAGGAAATTATTACAAATTACTCAAGAATGCAAAAATGATTATGTGTATCCAACAAATTTACAATTAGTGCCGTTGTGCACACTCGTTCACGCACTCACAAACATATATTCACTTGCCTACATATCAAAACATTACCATCGATCGATTCAACCATGCATATTATTGAATAATTTTAAGCTTCGATTTTAGAGAGAAACCAAAAAAAAAATAAATGAAGAAACCAGACAGACAGAATAAGAAGGAAAAAGGTTACTACTCATAGCACCACCACCATCATCACTACAGTATCAAGAGTAAATTAATGTATTCGTCTATCTAGCTATCCATCCGTCCATCCAAACTCTGCATATAACAAGAGCGTACGATACAAACGAAAAGTAACTTGTAATCATAATGGAACAATAACGTGTAGGTGCCCAGTAATAATATGAAATCGAAATGCTTGATTTTATTGCTTAAGGAAAACCAATTACATTTACAATAGCAGTTCAGGAACAAACAAAATAAAAAAATATATATAAATAAAAACGTTCAAAAAAGAAAAAGGAATTAAACAAGATTTTTTCATCTTTTCCTTTAATTTTTTTTCTTTGTCATGAGAGCATAAATCACTTCAAAATGCTGTACGTGTGTATAATTTTTTTAAATTTTGATTCGATTTAACCAACCGGTTCAGAATACAGAACAATATTGATTTAACATTTATTACATACTTCCCTTCTTAACTTAATAAAAGTGCTTGATTAACAAAATATTGAACTAAAGCCTAATTATTATCAATAGTGAAGATTAAAACATAAATATATAAGTACATATATATATAAACATACATATGTATATATATATATACATATGTCCATACATATATAATACAAAAGATGAGAAAAAGCTTTAAGATTCATTTACCCTAAAGGCAAATATTTAAGAAAATGTTCTACATCGACACCTTAAAAACATTGAATATTGAAAACCTTAATAACACAAATCAACAAAATCGCAAAAAAAATTTATATCTCCAATAATTCGGCAAAATTATTATTTTTTAGGTTTGATATAATGTAGAAAGTAAAATTAAAATACATCCATCACGTCCATTTTTAACCCATTGAGGACCAAAGAAAATTTACTTCCTTGAGGATTTCTTATGTTACAAAATGTTCTAGGTAAGAGATAGAGGAAATAAGTCGCTCATATTTTATATACAGTAGCACTAGTCAAGTCTCTACTTTGTCACACATAGCCCTTAGAAGTCTTTAAATTTTACAAAATCAAGAATTTCTCACTTAACCCTTATAAAACCCTTTAAAATGAGGGGTAAGGAGTGGGAAAGGTAAGGTAAAATTTGTATTTGATATAACTAATACAAGACTGCACATCTATAAAATGGTAAAATTTTTCAAATCGCATTGACAGAAAATGTGTAGACTAAAAGTTTGCAATAATAAAATCCAAGTTTGAATAACAAAGCTAACAAAATTAGAAAAAATATATATTGAATAATTTTGTTTAATTCATATAAATGATGAATGAAACACTTCCATCTCATCATACCTTTAACCCATTGATGACCAAATAAAATATGTACCTCTAAGAATTTTTACTTCCACTTTTTACACCTCATTTTTCAATAGTTTTATGAGGGTTAATAGAGAATTTCTTGATTTTTACAACTTTAAAGACTTCTAGGGGACTAGTTTTCCATGTGATGAAATTTCCCACTATACACATGTACATTAGTGTCCCGAGAAAAAGCTTTTGAATTTTTATTCAGTTTGCTGAAGAAAATATCAACATTTTTTTTCGCATGTTGAAATGGACATTGTTACGAAATATTTTTTATTGACATTTGGTTGGACAAAATGGACCCGTGACGTTCAATCTTCGGTAGGGAACTGAACATCAATCAACCTTTGTCAAATATTTTTAACATTTTTTTTTTTTCCACGGGATCCTTTAATGTGCAATGAAATCTAATGACATTGAATTCAAGAATATTAACAATTAACGTATCTCAGCAAGTTCCTCTCTTGTTGTGGGTCAATATTGGGGTTTTGGAAACGGGTATTCCTGCCCGGGAAATTATCAACTAGCATTTCCGGGAAAAATTTACATATATTCCCGGGAAAACGGGAAATTAAAGTTATACATTTTGTAATAATCTATAGAATTTTACTCTGAAAAATTCGAAAGTTATTATTTACATTTTTGTACAAGACAAAAATAGCTCAAAAAATATTTAATTGAACACAAAATCTTTTTATATTCCGATAATTTTTGAAAATTGTGTAACATTAAAAGCATTGCATGAATATGTTAATGAAAATTGCATACTAAATATTTGTAGACAATTATAAATAAACAGAATAACGTTCCAAGAATTGTAAATTTTTTTAAGAAAATACCAAGTTCTGATAGCTCATATTAGAATGTTTATGTTAGAAGTCGTCGAAAATTAAACTTATTATGAAATGCTATTATTGAAACTCTTATATAAGTAGTTTTGGATTATGAAGAAGATAATTTTTAAAACAGTGGTCATGCTTATATAAAACAAAATAAATAATTATTTTATTAAGATAGCAAAATTTCCAACATGTGTGTATATAGAAAAATGCTTTAAAATATTATTCTAGATACATATATTTTTTAATTCACGGAGGAAAAAAGTTAGACCCTTATATTGTAAATTCCTTCAACTTTAAAAACAAAACTTTAATTTTTTTTATTTTTTATACTCTTTTGTAGTGTTTTTTATATATAACACTAACAAAATAGTAGATTAAGTTAATTTAAAATGTTCCCGGAAATTCCCGGGAACACAATTTTTTCATTCCCGTTTGAAAAATGTTTAAAATCCGGGAATTCCCAATTCCAATTTATTTTGATGTACAGTATAATTGGAGTAAAAATTTTAAGAATTTCTGTTTAATACCTTACAAAATGTTTAACTTTAGAATTTATATAGTTTTTGCAGAAAAATAAAATATCTGTTCATAATTATTTCTTAAATAATTTTTCCCAAGAGTGCAAAGGACTTAGTCTATATAAAAAATGTTTTCAAATACCAGGATTATTTCTCCTATTTCATCTTTATCGACTTCAATAATCCTGCGAATAGTATGCATTTATTTGTTTATGTGTTTGAGTATTTGTTTTCCATACATACAACTTTTATAAAAAAAAAAAAGAAGAAAAAAGCGCAGAAAAAGTTAATATGTATAAAGTAATTTCCATACCGCCTGATTGCATCGAATTAAAAATGAAATAAAAGCAACCACAAATATATAACCGCGAAAGCCAACCTAACCAATTCAATGCCATGTCAAATATAAGAAACTCTAAATGGAAATTAAAGTGGAAAAATTTAGAAAGAAAAAAAAATAAAATAATCCCTGAAATTCAAACGTCTGAATTCAAAAGTTTCAGTTCATACAGCAAACAATAATCATGAACACAAAAACGGACAGACAGCAGACAGACATTTGGAGAGACAGAAACAAACAGCCGGCCTAACAGACAAAAGAAAACAACCAGTAAATAACGACGCATCTGCAGTACCAGTAACAATCAGTGGCAATGGCATTGGCAACACCAACGCTTATACAACAACATTAAACAAGAACAACAAAACCATAACAACCAAGACAAACACCAAACAATAACACTTTTTACCACACCACCACCATCCAAGTCATCCATACTGCACCACATTTCTAGAAGAGCGTACCTTTGGAGCACTGACGAACAATACCTAGATTCTAAGCATTGTTTTGTTATAAATTCATTTTTTCATTATTAGTTTTTTTTTTTTTACAATTTTTCATATTTTTGCTCATTTTGTTGTTGGTTGTTGTTGCTTGTATTATTCTTATGACTTCTGCATCAAGATAACTATCATTACCTATAAAACATTTTCTGCTTGTACGACGAACTCTACTATTCATTGTCAGTCAAATTTGAATAAATACAAATAAATATATTTTTTCCGTAAGAAGCCCAATAGAAAGAAATATAAGACATTTTTTTAAAGCTCAGCACGTCGGTAACATCCAAATAATGTTCGGATAAAATCACATAGCTCATAGTTTGGTCAATAGAAAAATACTTTTCATAACGCTAAACTGATCGAAAAAAATCGTCAGAGAACATTTTATAACCTTTTGCATACTCGCTTTAAAAACTTCATTTATGTCCCGAAAACCCATTTAGTTTGTCCAAATTTGGTCCCTTATAAAAAAAATTACAACAAGAATCCATTCGTCTGTTTTAAATTTAACTGTCTATTTGGAGCCAAGAGTGTTACAATTTTAACTATATTATCGAAATGGTCGTGACTAAAATTCGTTTTCTTTCGAATTTTTCTATTTCATCCTGTTATTTGGGTGTTAAAGTATTTTGTACTTAAATGTCTGTAGTTGTTCTTCCAGCGGGTGTTGATATTCATGTCATATACATACTTACAAACATTTTTACCTATATGTATGCACACCCAACAAACATACGAGTTTTATTAAACAAAAAACTTATTTCGATATTAGTTCAAATATTACCTATTGCGTTTGATTTGGCTTAGAATTTTCTTTAGGACTTAAATTTAATTTCGCAAAAGCTAAGTGTTTAAAAATCATTTCACATGTAAAGTGTAAAATACCTCTACCGAAATCATTTAAAGTGCATAAATCCCATATAAATGTTTGTAAAAAGATTATATTTGAAATAAACAAGTTTTATGAAAGTAGAAAACAAAGTATCAAATTTTATGATGAGGTCCATAATTGACCGTAGATCACATATAGCCAATTTTTGGGAATCACTTGAAAGTATAAAGTATGTACGTATGTTTTAATGTAATATAAATTACACCTATATTAAAATTAGTGTAAATTTTTGTTTGCTGGGTACGTACAGGCATCTTCCATAAATATTTGCATGTGTCCATATGTAAGTTTGTATATACATATGTACAAAAATATTATATTTAAGCCAAGACGTTGTTATCAGCTTAGTGTGCGATCGCCAAAAACTGAATCAAAGCAATCCAATACAAACCAATGCACTAACAAACACACTGCATATTTATAGCATAACAAACCTATATGCTAGAGTACGATGCATAGCAAGCAACACCAACGCCACCACCGCCACCAATAATCTGTTGCGATTATACCTTTGGTATTTTTTTTTTTTTCAAGTTGTGGCATATTAAATATTTTTTAGTATTTTAGCTTGCAGCTATGATTTCAAGCAAGTATTCTTGAATACTTGCTTTGTACTGCATTTTGAAGGCAAAGCAATCTTCTTTAATCACTAATACACAATATTTTGCAAAATATGCAATCATAAATGAGAAAATAATTCGGACTGTACTGGCTAAAATCCTCAAAGATTAACGCTCTGTTACAATAATCGAATAAAAGAATATATTGAACATCAACAATGTTTAAAATTAATTGCTTATAAAAATTAAAAAGTAACATTGTATGTATGCACTTAAAATAATTATAGTTCCTCTTTATAGTCTGATCTTAACGATTAGCCATAGGGACTTTGTACTAGGGGGCGAACCTTTTAATAGAAAACAAAAAAATATCAGTTAAAATATTATATTTATTGTAGTATTAAACATTCCAAAAGATCCGTTAAAAGTAGGCCAAACTGATATAACTACTAAATGGAAAGAGAATCAATTGAATTTCTTGCAAAATTTTACATTACACGCTCATATTCTCTATCTCGATTTTACGTACCTTCTGTAGAAAGAAAGCAGTCACAAAAGGTAAAATCTATGTCGATATAAATTTGTATACCCATCATCAAAAAGATGGGGGGCATATTGATTTTGTCATTCCATGTGTAACATGTCGAAGGAATCATCTAAGACCCCACAAAGTATATATTTTCTGGGTCCTGATTAGATATGAGTCGATCTAGCTATGTCCGTCCGTCTGTCTGTGGAAAGCAGGATAGGGCTCGAACGGGGCAACGTAGGGGAACGAAGTTTGGTATTGAAAATGGGCAAAATCAGTTAATAAAAAAAAAAGTTATGGGCTAAAAACTAGAAACACAGGGTGTTCGTTTCATACATTTCTGCTGATATCTCTTAAATAAAAGCATGTACGACAAGGAAATTTTGTATAAATAGTTTGAGGGTCGATATAAACTTAGAAACCAAAAAATGGGCGTGGTTCGCCCACTTTACCGCCCACCTCCCATATAAAGTGAATCTATGATCTAGCAATATCACTTTAACGAAAAATATGGCAAGTATATGCATACGTTTTCGATTTAAGTACCAAAAATCATAATAATAAGTTGATCATAATAATACATACATATATACACTTAATTTGTAATTTTTTATATTAAGTGGAATTTTATTGTCCTTTTTTGATGGTTTTTACGATAAGGATAAGATAAATTCTTCAGAATTTAGGTCGAAAATATTATAAAGAAATAGTATTCTGACTTAGAAAATGGGAAAAAACAATCATTGTACGAAATTGAAAAGAAAAATGATTCAAACGAAGAGAAAACTGGAAAGTCGTTGCCTGAAATAGCAAATAGAGGTTTTGAAAGATATCTACATTTTGTCCAAAATACCTTATCAAAAAAACGAGAGAGAAACTATAGTCGGTCAAGACCGACCATATGGTATTCTACCCCATTGTGTATGAGCTAAAAATTAGACCTGCGGCCAATTGTAGACCAACACTTTTACTAAATGTAAAATAAATTATACAAATACAGAACAATGCCTTGATACTGACATCCAAATGATTTTATGCTCTTTAGGGCGATTCCTGGAAGTGGGTTATATGGGAGCTATGGTAAATCATATACCGTTTCTCATAAATTTTGGCAATGTTGTTTCTACTTATATAGAACTTTTTTGTGTCGAATATTAACTTGATACTATCATTCGTATGGGATTTATGCAATAAATATGGATTGATTTTTAATTTTTTAATGAACGAAAACGTGTTATTTTTCTTCCTTAAATAAAAAAAAAAAAATAAAATACTTAGGTGTATCTATTATTTTGAGCAGATGTGTGTATATGTATGTATATACAGTGTTTGACAATACAATGGAAACTTTTCCTAATTTTTCATAAATGGAACAAAATTCAAAATAAATTTTAAAAAATTTTTAATTTTTTGGAGTACATAATTACTTTTATTTACTTAAATAAACAAAAATTAAGAACATAAATTATTAAATTCTAATAATACAAAACAAAATTAAAATTATTCATAAATATGGTACTGACAAAACAATGGAAACTTAGGTATTATCTTAACAAATATGGTCTGAAGTTTTGAATAAGTCAGTATTTTGTTGGGTATCCTTTGTTTTTAATTACTGCTTCACAACGACGATGCATTAAACCAATTAAAAAGTCAATAGTCTCTTTTGAAATATTTTGCCATTCCCTTATAACCGCATCTGATAAATCTTCCTTTCTGGTGTAATTTTGAGTCCGTATTTTGCGATCTACTATTTCCCATAGATTTTCTATGGGATTGAGATCTGGTGATTGGGCAGGCCACTTCAAAATACGTACCTCATTGGATTGTAACCACTCGGTTACAACCCTAGAGGTGTATTTGGGGTCATTATCGTGTTGGAATCTCCAAACTAGCGGCATATTTTTCCTCAGCGTATGGATACATTACATCGTTTAAAATTGTTATGTATCCTATACCAGTCATAGTATCTTTTATAATATGAATTGGACCCATACCTTGGCCTGAAAAACATCCCCAGACCATAATATTGCCACCACCATACTTAACTGTCTTGTTTTTTTGGGTCCAATCTCTTTCCCTTTGGTCGTCTTACAAATGGTCTCCCATCGCTGCCTCTTAAATTAAATTTGGACTCATCCGAAAATAGGACAGTATTCCATGTCTGTCTTGTCTAATTTAAATGATCTCTGGCAAATTGAATTGGAGCTGAGCGATTCTTTTAAGAAATAAGAGGTTTTTTCACAGGACGATAACAACCGAGACCAGCCTCATTTGGCCTGCGGCTAATATTGAATTGAATATTTACCACATATAGTTTTTTGTTTTAAAACAAATATTGAAATAACTGTAAAACATGATGCCTTTTACATCGATTTTCTTAATATTCTTTTTGATTTAGTCTTCTTTATTACAGAAGTTTAAAAGTTTCCATTGTTTTGTCAATACCGAAATAATGAATATTTATTTTGATTTTTATTATCAGATTTTAATTAAATACGTTCTTAATTTTTTGCTAATTTATGTATATATAAGTATATACAAATGTATATAAAAAAATATTGTTTTTTTTTTAAATGCTTTAGGATTTTGCCATATTTGTTTAATATTTTGAAAAAGTTTCCATTGTATTGTCAACCGCTGTATGCATATGCCTGTGAATGTCTTTGAAAAGGAATTGAAATAAATATTAAAAAAAAATCGTTATGGAAACATTAGAACCATTATAGAGTTTTTAAAGATGTATATATTATCTATATTATAAAATTTCGATATATTTTTTAACAAAATTATATATTTCAGTGACGGTTAACCGGTTTTTAAGTAGACGGTTAACCAAATAACTGTTTTTTTTTTTATTATTACTAAATTTTTGGTTTACGGTCAAACCGGTTTTTTGAAAAATCGGTTTTCTATAAACACTTATCAGGCTTTAAATCGCGTTCAATAAGCAAATATAAATAATGGGAAATATCGGTTAATTTAGTAAACAAAATAAAAGAATGAACATTTCACAAAAAACTGGCCTGTCGATTTTTTTCGCAAATGGAAATTATTCGGTTTTCTAAAAAACAAAAAACGGTTTCCGGTTTTAGAATACACTACCCATAAGGCTTTCGATTAATTTCAGTCCATTCATTTTGGTATCAAAATCAAATAAAATATCAAATAAAAAAACATATAAATTATATGTCAATAAATAAATAAATAAATTTAGAAGAATAAAAGGAATATGAAAGGTGTTAATTTGAAATGAAATTTTCACTAAAATCAATAATTTAGTTTGTGTTTGGTGTACATGGCATATAAAATTAAATTTTATAAATAAACAAAAATGAACTAGAAAATATTAGCACAAATTAGATTTTAGAGGCAAGATATTTATCTAAAACATATATCTATGTTTTCATTTCATTTGTTTTATTATTTTCAAAATACAATTAATTATAAAATTTGAATTGTTAAAAATAAAATGTTGTTAATCTCTTTCTTTTAAAGATTTTCCCAATAAAATGTTCTTTGAACATAATGATGAAAGTGAAAATAATACAAATATAGATAATATGGGAAATCTATCGCAATCGGTTCCTTTGCCTCATCAGGAGCAAAGTAGTGGTAAGGCAACAATCATCCCAGAAGGAGCTGCAAACATCAATCCGAGTAATATACCAGCCTTAATTTATAAGTGTAACAGTTGTGACTTCTTTGGACAAATGAAACAAGAAGTAGAAGCACATATTGAGGCGACTCATCCCAATGGAGATAGTAATGATGTAATAAGCATACCAACGAATCCAGTAGCTATTCAGGCATTTCAAGCAGCAATGGCCGCAGCAACATTGGCTGCAGTTAGTCGGGCTTCGAAAACATCTCATAGTCCATCTCCTACAACATCACCAAGCTTGCAACAAACAAAAGTTAATGCTGCTGGACAAGATAATGAAGATGATCTCGGACCTGTTGCCGTTAAACGTGAACGTCTTGATATTCCAGATACAGAAATTTTACCAGAGGAGCCGATAACTGCAATAAATGAACCTAGTACACCAATGGAAGTCGTGGAACAAAATGAAGCTTTTGGTCAAGGTAAACAAAATAACGGTGTACAATGTCCTTTGTGCCAAGATTACTTCACTGAAAAACAAACATTAGAAGTACACTTGATGACAATACATAGTGTCAATAGGGACGGTTTAGCTCGTCTTTTACTATTGGTAGACACAAGTGTGTGGCAAAATGAAGAAACACCCATTACAAATCGCTCACAGCCAATAACTAGCGAGACAGCTTCATCTTCTCTGAAAGTCGACACAACTATGACGGGTACTAAGCCCCCGTTAACCGGTTATGAATTGTTGTTGTGCCAACAATGTGGTTCAAGTTTTAAGCACGAGCAACAATTACTGCAGCACGCCCAAAAAATGCAACATTATACCATGCAAAAGGGTGAATATCTTTGTTTAGCCTTTAATTCAGTACGAAATCCGTGCAAAATGCACTACCCAACCCTGACGGCCATGTTCAATCACTATAATGACACTCATATGAGATTGGTAATATCCGAACGTCACGTATACAAGTATCGCTGTAAGCAGTGTTCCTTAGCATTTAAAACTCAAGAGAAATTAGCTACTCATACTCTTTATCACACAATGCGGGATGCTACGAAATGTACAATGTGTCAACGTAACTTCCGCAGCACTCAAGCTCTGCAAAAGCACATGGAACAAGCCCATAACCAAACCACTACGACTGGCAACAACTTGGAATGTGCTAGCCCACGAACAGTCTCGCCGTCGGGCAGTGAAGCAGAAAGACCAGTGCCCGAAACTAGTCGGACTGCTAGCGCAAGTGATAAATTTGAGAATGAATCAAATCGCTCAGTAACACCCGGACAAGAATTATGTCCGCCCACACAGTCGCCCAGTTCGTCACAAAATGAACCACAAAACCCCCCGTCACCAGCAACACAACAACAGCAACAGATGTCTACCATAACAGCATTAATTAACCAACAACAACAACAAAATGCAACGCCCTCAGAGCTAATGCACCATTTGCAAATGCAACATCAACAATTTCAAAACCTACCAGCTTTACATAACCTCCAACAGATGCAACAACAGTTACCCCAATTTGCTGCAGCTGTTGCTGCCTCTGGCATGCCAATAAATCCTGTAGAAATGTTGAACCTCATGCAATTTCACCATCTAATCTCCTTAAATTTTATGAACTTAGCACCTCCTTTAATATTCGGTGGCAATGCTGCCGCAGCAGCATCATCCGTTACCGGTTCAAACACTACAACTTCAACAAATATGCCAAACAATACTGTATCACAGCCTCCACCTCATATTGCCCCAACATCAGATCTTACAACATCGTCATCATCATCAACTTCCAACACTAATATTACACCATCATCTGCTCCAGCTCTACCAAATGTTGATGTAAGTGCACAAATATTGCATCAACAGCAGCAAATTTCTCCCGGAGCCTCCAATTCACAGGTATGTGCATTTGGTTATATAACCGAGTATGGTTTTTAATCAGACATGTTGCTTTGTTTTTAATAATTTAGATTTCAAGTTTTTCTCTTAAGAATACAGCAAATTAATTAAAATAAATTACAATAGTGAAAAATATCTTAATAACTAAATATTTCTTGTAAGTGCTATATTCGGCTGTGCCGAATCTTATATATCCTTCACTCTATTGAGATGTTATATGAAAAATTTATTTAAAAAATGTTGTATAATGAATGAGTTTATTGCAAAAAAAAAGTTCAGAATTTTCTCTGATAGAAAAAAGTTTTTCAGCGCTCTTAAAAACAACAAATATCGAGCCCTGACCGCCAAAATATCGTAACCGACAACATTTTCCAAATTCGTGTTTTGATGAAAATCTATAATTTAAAATCATTTACATCATCTGTGAAAATTTCATCGACGTATTAAGTGTAATTTCAGATTTATTGCGAAAGCAATTTTATCGTAAGTGACGTTTTCATACATATAACAATGTGTAAACAAACACAAAAATGCTTCTGCTGTAAAGTTTTGTGTTCTGCATTTACGACATTTTCGCGGTTAGGACTCGATATCAAAAGCACTGCTGTTTATTAATTGATTTAATAACCGAAATTGGACCGACATTTCGTATACTAATAAAGTTATTTTTTTTTTTTATAAGCCGATAAAGTTAATTTTTTCAGTACAATAATATGAAGACATTTTTTACAAAATCACGTAGTCTCTATCTTATATAGGGTCTTAGAAAAGTCGAAAAGAAATACGATTTTTCAGATTTAATTTTTTTTTGGTGATATGGTCCGATTTTTCTAATTTTTTAAATAAGTGCGGTTTTTTTTTACCTTTGCTATCTATTTCATAATAATTGTCTTCTAGGTTTATTAATAGCTACTTTTGTTTGTAAAAGTGTTGTGTAGGCCATGAATTTTGTACGACAAAATAAAGTGACACTTTACTTAATTTTGGCTTCCAGTTTTCGAATTTTTTGATACAAAATGGAAGGCATATGCTTAAAAAGTGCTAAATTTTAATATTCTATTCATTAAATTCTATTCAAATTATTATTACATTTGAAAAATAGGAATAGATCCGGCCATATTATCGGAAAGTCTTCGACCACAATCCAGTAAGATTTCTTAATTCCAGATAGAGAAAATGAAGTAAGATTAATGTATTTGTCTTTAAAGTGCAAATTTTTAGAATATGTGGCTAAAACAACCATATCATTATACAAAATTACAATTACTACAGATAAGGAAAATGAATTAAAATTAATGTATTTGTCTTCAAAGAGCAACATTTTAAAATCTGAGGCTAAAAGAATAATTTCGTTATACAAAATAACAATTCAGAATGAAAATTAGAAGAAATTGATAGAATTCCAAATAACTTTTTTTAGAATGGTTCTCAGACGATTATTTTTCTATTTTGAGTCTCTTTATTATATTAGCACAACATAGATGTGACTTTTACTTAGAATAGGTACTTCTAAAACCCATATATTTTAGCTTTTTCTTGACAGTAAGAGTTAATATAGTTATAATTACTTCATTCTTTATCACTTTAGATAATGAAACTACGATTTTACTTCATAGTCTTAGGGTTTCTTCCCCCTCAATTTCTTCTAAGTTTCATTCTGAATTGTTATTTTGCATAATGCAATTATTCTTTCAGCCTCAGATTATAAAATGTTGCACTTTGAAGACAAATACATTAATTTTACTTCATTTTCCTTATCTGGAGCCAAGAAATCTTTCTGGATTGTGGTCGAAGACTTTCCAGATTCATACTTATTCTTCAAACGTAACAATAATTTCATTATAATTTAATGAATATAATATTAAAACTGAGCACATTTTAAACATATGCCTTCCGTTTTGTATAAAAAATTCGAAAATTGGAAGCCAAACTAAAGAATTAAATAAAGATTCTCTTTATTTTGTCGCACAAAATTCATGACCAACTCAACACTTTTGCCCCAAACTCGAAATACACATATTTCAAAAACTTCTTCTGTTTATTAAATTATACAACATAAAACGAAAAATATCTGAACAACGAAAAAGTAGCCCATAACTCCTAGAAGACAATTATTATGAATTAAATAGCAAGAGTCAAAAACCGCACTTTATTTTGTCCGACAGTGAATATTTGATAACTGGGACTTTCTAAAAACTGATTTCAACAAACAGACGGTCAAGCGGACATCAATATATCGATTATATATATATCAATAAGGATCTAGCATGAGAAAATATCGATATTCCCAGCTCCTATGAAAACTTAGTTCATTCTAAGATACTCTTGCTCAAAATTATAGTTCTGACTTAAATGAAAAATAGATCCTTTTTCGGATTTTTTTTTTTTTTTTTTTCATATTTATGCCAAAGGAACAATATGAAAATTTGGAATCACTTGAAAGGCCTTTGGGACGCGCATTTAATGACGTAACAAAAATTTAGGACCAGGTCTAATAAAGTCCAAAATTTTGTAATTTACACTCTGTGTGTTTAACAAATAGTAAACAAATACCCTTATTAGCATAAATTTTGTGAGTATTTCATTTGAACTTAATTTATTTCGGTGTTTGTTAACAAAGTAGTGTCATATATCATTAAAAAGTTTATAAAAATACGGAAAAAATCCGTTTCGGTATAAATGTTAGAGGATTATATTATATTATAAATAAATATATATATATATATTTTTGAAATATTTAAATTTTTTTTCTGAAAAATTTTTAAATTTTAGACTTATTTGGACCAGGTTCTAAGTTTTTGTTACGTCATTAAATGCGCGTCCCAAAGGCCTTTCTTGCGATACTAAATTTTGGACGAAAATTTTGAGAATCGGTGTCTTGGAATGAAGTAAATTATCATTTGAGCTGAGATCATCGATACTTTTCACTTTTGGGACCACCTGTATTGTAGAAATTAAAAACGGAATGACAAATTTATATATACCTTTCAAAACGGTTGTGAAGGGTAAAAATATAAAAAAAAAAACAATATTTTTGATCCAAAGTTTTGAAAATATTATTTTCTCTTTCATGCATCAGTTTTTTTTTTTTAATTTCATTTAAAAACATATTTGAGAAAAAAGTTGAACCTGACTAAATTTAAGCTTTACGTTATTTAAACTTTTCTCGTAAAACATCTAATTCGTAAACATGTCCAAAACGAAATTAACTTAATCGTGTACATAATATAGGTATATATTATTACAATAAAATATGTGTTTTTTCCTTTACAGCTGCTTAATAATCAAAAACGTGCACGTACTCGTATTACTGATGATCAACTAAAAATTTTACGAGCTCATTTCGATATTAACAATTCGCCCAGTGAAGAAAGTATTTTAGAAATGTCCCAAAAAGCTAACTTACCAATGAAGGTATGTAAATAAATGTTTATATACGTTTTTTTTTATAGATAATCAAACGTTCGAAACGAGGGTTAAAATCCTTATTAGTTATAATTAGAATATACATATGTACATAGTAGGTGTCATATATAGAGGTGGAAAAAACTTTTTTTGGTTTCTCTAAACACAATTCTATGCAAACAATGTCTCGAAAGAAAACGTAAGTGCTTGCTTTCGAAATTGATTTTCTGCATTTCGGATGATACTAACGAAAATGTTAAAATCTGTTACTTTCTATTTTGCTTTCAACTGATAAAATTTTTAAATGAAAAATTATGAAATTATCAGGACATTTTTCCTCAGAGCCCAAACACAACCTAGCGGATTATTTTTTTTATATGAAGATTTGACAACTAAATCAACACAGCGGAATCCGCTTAGAGCGGAAAACAACGTTGAAATCCGTTTGGTTGTGTTTGGGCTCTCAATCCTGTTTGAAATTTAGTTTTGTATATTTTTGAGTTATTTTTTTTTTCATTTTTCATTTGCACGGTTGTATTTAAGAAAAAAATATACTAAGAGTTAAATACAACAAAAACAATGTGAAAAAACGTAACTTCATTCGAACGATAGTTTAAAGGCTCCGTTACTCTACCGTAAATGTAGCGAATCAGCTGACACGTTTTGCTTATGAGAGTCATGTGTGTATGTGTACTCAAAAACGTAGTAACCTAATCAAATTAGGTCGCTCTACGTTTCTACGTGACAGCTGTATGAACAGTGTTGACATCTTTTTATTTCAATATACTAAATGTGCGTACAAATCGCTGTAAAATTTTTATCAATTGGACAATTTGTTTTGATGTTTTCTTCACTAAAAAGTTGTAAAAATAATTTAAATAAAGCGTAGAGTTGAATCAATAATTTAAAATTAAAAATTTTTGTTTTAAAGGAACAAATTTCGTTTTCTGTACAAATCGCTAAAATACAAACCAATAAATCTTGCGATTTTCAAACTGAATTTTATTTACTGGAAATATGTGTAATTGACATCACTGATGATGTTGTGTACAAAACAACAACAAAGTAATTGCTACATTTACGTTTTTTGAGTAACCATCAACTTACGTTCCTTTTACATTTACGGTAGATTAACGGAGCCTTAAGAAATAGAGAAACCCAAAATGATTATTGACCTGCGTTCGTTCGCTTAGATTTTTTTTTTCGCCAGCGAGAAACAGACTATTAAACCAGAATAGGATTTCATAGATTGTTATTTTAATTTTTGTGTTTTTGAATATTTAAGAGAATAATTTTAAAAATATTTTTTACCGTTTTGTTTTACTGGGAAAAGAATACAGCCAATGATAGCACTCTTAGTGTTCAGAGTTTATAAAATAAACCTAAACTTAAACTATGTCTAAAGTTTATCTGAACTTTAATTGTAAGGCACTAACTTAAAATATTTTATAATGATTTACAGGTTGTTAAACACTGGTTTCGAAACACATTGTTTAAGGAACGTCAACGTAATAAGGATTCACCTTATAACTTCAATAATCCACCTTCAACTACATTAAATTTAGAAGAATATGAGCGTACTGGTCAGGCAAAAGTAATGCCTCTTACAGAGCAAGTGCAGCAGCAGCAACTACAAATACCATCTCGTCCATCATCAGCACATTCCATAAGTAATATCAGTGAATATTCTAACCAACAACAGCAACAACAACAGCAGTTGGAACATAAACAGAGAGAAGAAGCTGATAACTTGCGTTCTCAGGCTTCAAGCGTAGCAAGTTCTACATTCCCTTTAGATGTTCAAATAAAAACTGAACCTGGTGAAGAATTAACCACACCAACTTCAATCTCCGTAGAAAGTCCTGCTGCTACTGCTATGACAACATTTCTAAAACAACAACAGCAGCAACAAAAGCTCCGTTTTCCTAGTTTGGAACAACAAGAACACGACTTGATGATGATGTCCGAACAACATTTATCTTCAGCTACAGCTCAACAGCAACAACATGCAGCGGCTGTAGCTGCTGCTTCATTTTACAATAGCTATGAAACCAAATCAGAAAGTGGGAGCTCTGACATGCATTCACGACCACACACACCGAACAGCAACACCACATCGAATTTATATGCTAGTATGAACGACTTGTTAAGTCAACAGTTGGAAAATATGCCACTCAATCAAATGGGTCCTCCAAAAAAGTTTCAACTAAACCCAAACCCAAATCCATGCAGCAACATAAATAATACCACAAGCGAACGTTCCACAATTCATAACCAAGTCGGAGGTGTCGGTGCCACAAGCACTGGCAGCAGTGTTATGAGCGGTGCTGGTACAAGTGGCATAACAGTTAGCAGTAAATTATTTGAAAAACATTCTCCATCCGCTCAATACGACACCAATTCGAATTCATCAAATTCCTCCACAACTTCAAGCGGCAAAAGAGCAAATCGCACACGTTTCACCGATTATCAAATTAAAGTCTTACAAGAGTTCTTCGAGAACAATTCCTATCCGAAGGACAGTGACTTGGAATATTTGAGCAAGTTATTATTATTGTCGCCGCGTGTTATAGTAGTGTGGTTTCAAGTAAGTAAAAGTTTTATTTAATTTTTTTTTTTTTTTTTAATTTTCTACAAATATCCAAATACCCCTTACATTATCGAATAGGCCCTTAAAAAGTCAATGAATGTCCCTTTATTGGTTACAACGAGTCACCTACCGGTAAATTTTTTAGGTGGTTAATTTAACTAGTTCTTTTAACATGGACATGTCCTAAGGCGGAGCCAATCGTCACTCTTACGACTAAATAGGTAATTCGAAAAGGTCAATATATGAAAGACCTTTTAATGGTTCAATACGCCAGTTACATTACAAACTCCTTAACTGGTTACTTTACTAACTACAAAACTAGTTATTTTGACATTGACATGTCCTAAGACGGAGCCAATTAGGCACTTTTATGTTAAAAGATTTGCAACATCGAAAAAAACAAATGTTCCACAATTCTAATCCTATTAATCATATTTATTAACAAAAAAGGTTATTATTTAAAAAGAAATCCTCTTATATTATTTATATCTATTTATATAAACTAAATGAGAATTATAATGAAGTTGTCTTTTTTATTAAAGCATAAAATAATTAGGGTAACCATGATGTAATAATTTATTAAAAAAAAAAAAAAACACAGTTGGCAAAAATTACTATACTATATTTTTTCAATAAATACTTAAAATAATCACCTTTTACGGTTTTCATTTATATTTCTATACTAAAAAAACATACTTTTCTTCTAATTTCGTACATAGAGTTGCCACTGAAATATATAAATCAGAATTGTATACGCCAAAAAACAGTTAAATAAGTATTTTTTATTTATGTAGTTAAATTATTTATATCTCCGCCATTTTGAACCAATTCTCCGCCATTTTGAACCAATTTTCTTCTAATTTCGTACATAGAGTTGCCACTGAAATATATAAATCAGAATTGTATACGCCAAAAAACAGTTAAATAAGTATTTTTTATTTATGTAGTTAAATTATTTATATCTCCGCCATTTTGAACCAATTCTCAGAAGCTTTAAGCCCTTTTGATACACATATATATCATATTTAGTTATCGGGGGGCTCATAAACGACTTCAAAAAAGACTCACGGACGGATGTTATTTCGATCCAGCAATTATATATATGTATATAAATTTTGAAAAATACAAACGGAGTGATAAACTTATTAGATATACCCTTTACAACTGTGGTGAAGAGTATAAAAACAGGCTTTTTCGTAGTTGTATTGGGGTGTAACATAATAAGGAAGTAAATTTCATAAAATTCAACGAGGTGGGATACGCATAAGAATATTGATACCCATATTCACCGTTTATATAAGATTTTAAATCAGTTTGACTATCTGAAAAACCTCTAAATTGTAAAGGTATTGAAAAAAATTTAACCCAGAAAGACTACACTCGTTGAAGCGTCGGCGCATTTTTCAACTTAGTAAATTGCTTTTATGTATACCTAAAAGCAATTAAAAAAAAAAAATAATTTTCATTAAAAATAAGCATATCGTTATAAAAAACCTTAAAAATAGGATATTTTGTGGTATATAAAAATACTGAGGTCACAACAGAAACACTTTTTCCAGTGTATCGCCTTAATATGCATGTACATATGAATGTGAAAATAACCTATGTTTTTAAATTTTCAGAATGCCCGTCAAAAGCAGCGTAAAATCTATGAAAATCAACCAAACAACTCATTGTACGAATCCGAGGAGAAAAAACAAAACATAAATTATGCATGCAAAAAATGCAGTTTGGTATTTCAACGATATTATGAGCTCATACGGCATCAAAAAAATCACTGCTTTAAGGAGGAGAATAACAAAAAGTCCGCCAAAGCCCAAATTGCAGCCGCTCAGATAGCACAAAACCTTAGCTCGGAAGATTCAAATTCATCAATGGATATTAACAGCGCTGCTGCAGCAGCACTTTTGGCTCAACACCATCCAGTTGTCGGAGTAGTAGCAGCTGCCGGCATGGGCAAAAACACTCCCACAACAGGAGAATTTAGCCCAATACCTGGTAATGCCACAACACCACCACGTGATCAGGGCAACAGTAATAATAGCGATCATCAAAAATTTAGTTGTGATAAGTGCAAGTTAACCTTTAGTCATTTTGAGCATTTACGCGAACATCAACTGATGCATTTGGTGAATCCAAATTTACATTTACCAACTGAAGCTCATACAACAGCAAGTGCTGCCGCTGCCGTTGCTGCATATGGTCCCTTTGGAAGCATATTGCAAAGTCTACAACAAGCTGCTCATCTACAGCAGGCGGCTGCAGCAAATACAACAACCACCCAACCAGCAGGCAAGAAGCGGAAATACTCAGAGACTTCGTCGAATGCCGATGATGTGTCCTCGCAGGGTGGTTTGTCCTTAACGGGCGCCGATTATGATAGCCATGCCAAAAAGTACAATTTTTTATATCAATACTTCCATCAAAATGAAGGCAACTCGGAACTACGACAACAATTTCATAACCAGGATAGCGCTGAGTTAAATATGGAATTTTTGGCCAACTATTATCAGCAGACAGAACTCAAAAAGCGCAGTAATTATGAGTTTTTATTTCAATATTACGTCCGAAATGAACAGCAGACAAACGCGAACTTTGAACTTCCCGACAACAAACCCAACATAGAATTTTTATTACAATATTATCAACTTTGTGAATCGAAAAAGTTTTTTCAGTTAGAGGCCTCGCCCCAGCGAATACATGATGGACCGTTAATGCAGGGTGGTATCGATACTGCCCAACACAACACCAACGCCAGCAGCAGCAACAACAGCAGCAGCCGCCCTGCTTCGAATGGCAGCGACCGCAGCAGCAGCAGCCCTGGCGGCAGTGGTATTAATGAGGAGAGTAATGGGGGTGGGGTGGTTAATAATATTGAAAACGAAAACTCTCCTCTTCTGACCACATACAATACTGAGCACAAAACACGATCAAATGGTCAGCACTGTAATAACAACAACAATGATTTGTTGACAACAAATGTTGAGCTAAACAATCACCATTTTTGCCAAAATTCTAGTAGAAATGAAGTTTTAAGTAGCACTAATACTTCCAAGTTAGAAGAACAAATGGACCAATTAGATGGTTTGCAAGAAGTTAATAATCAATCTAACTCAAATCATACTGCTGTAGCTGCTGCAACTACTTCACCGGACTCATCAGCTCTTTCGACAGCAGAAACATCAGGGGTTGTGGGCAACTATTACCAAAACTTAGAAGACTTTCTTGATGCCACGATGATAGAAAACCATAATCAAACACTTACATTTCCCTCGGAATCAAATAAACTAACAGATAACACAAAGCCATCCAAATTAACTACAAACACAACAATTCAAACGGAAGATGCTGCCGCAGCCGCTTCTAGCACTACGGAAACCATTAGTCACAAACAGGCTAATAAGCGCTTACGCACAACAATTTTACCAGAACAATTGAATTTTTTATATGAATGCTATCAAAATGAGTCAAATCCAAGCCGTAAAATGTTGGAAGAAATCGCCAAGAAAGTCAATCTTAAAAAACGTGTTGTACAAGTAAGTAAATTTCCCACATTACCGTTTAATTACATTTCAATACAAACTTAAAAATAATTTTTGCTTTCTTAATTAACTTTTTTTATTTATTTATGTTCATTGTTTTTTTTATTTTTTTTTTTTTTATGTTTTTAGTAAATTAATGCCGATCGTCTATTGTCATCTCAGCTGGAACAATTTGACAATGTCTACAAACTGTTTTATTTATTTTTAGTTTTAATTTTTATTTTAATTATTATAATTTGTTTTGTGTGAGAACTGTTTATTTTTTTTCTTTTTTTAATCTCTAATGTCGAAATAACTTTATCGAATTCGAAATATTGACAAACAAAACCATAAGTAAATTTTTTCAATTTGTTTTTGATATACAGTATATGTATGTGCAAACCATACGCACATCCATTGTACATTGGTAATTGTCAAATCTTTTAAAGTTGACTTGAAATCAAGAGACAGTACTTACGTATATCAAAAAAAAAAAAAATTAAATTGATTTTTAATGGGTTTTATAAAATAAAACGAATTTAATTCGAGTTTGGTAAAGCACATTCCATGTTGCCTTAACATATTTTATTTCTTTTACACCTATTTATTTCATTATTTATTTTTATTATTTACTAATACTTAGTAGTCGATAGGATTTAAGATAATGTTAATATTTCATTTTTAAAATGTATATTTAAAGTAAAACATTTAAATATCTTCGAATGTTAGGTTTGGTTTCAAAATACGAGAGCCAAAGACAAAAAGTCTCGTAACCAACAGAGACAACATTTCTCAAATATATCGGACGATAATAGTAATAGCAGTAGTGTAACGAACAATAATCTCAAAGCAAATATACCAGCACTTACTCTAAAGTCAACTCCGACTGTTAGTGAAGCCTCCAATGATATAATAAGAGATTGTAATTTATGCCAAGTAACGCAAGTTAATATACAGCAACATGCTTTCACCGTAGATCATATAAGTAAAGTTAAAGAGCTTTTAGCTCAAACAACGGCAGCAGCTGCAGCAGCTTCATTGTTACAAGACGCCGGTGGCGGCGAAGAAGACGACAAATGTTCGATAACCGATTATAGGGATGAATTTTCCCTACCTAATGGTGAGCAAAATCAGAATCAACAAAATGTTCAACAACAACAGCAATTGGCTCTTATGATGATGGCTTTCCAAACACAAAATATGCCTAATTCGTTGATTGCATTTAATGTCCAAGAAGACAACTCTGCCGAATTTGAAGAAACCGATGAGAGAAGTGAAAATAATTTCTCTTCAAAACTCTCGGCTAAAAATCAAAAGAAAACGAAACGGCCTCCTGTTAAAAAGAAAAAGTTCACAATGAAAAAACCAATGGCCGAAAACCTTGCAAATGATAATGAGTTATTTTTTAATTTTAATGCCAATATGGCTGGTACTACTCATTTGAATACTGCAACTGGAAGTAGGCTGGTGGACAATTGTAAAAATACGAACATAAGTCCAAATTCGAACGAGGAGAATGATGGCAACAATAATAATCACGAAGATGTTGAAATGACCGAAGACGATGATGTTGAGGTAAAAAATGGAAATGCTAATACCATTAAAAACAATTGCGAATCAATTAATGAAGCAAATGATATTACAAAATCTCAAATATATAATTACAATCACATTACTGGTAAGTAGACTTAAACATCACAATTATCATCCATGTCACAGAGTTTCATAGTGTATGAAAGCGAAAATCATAAAATATATTTAACTTCTCTAGAAAATATGAATGAAAAATCTGGACAAGCGAAAAAATCCACTTTCATACAAAATCTGTGATAAGTTTGAACATGTAAAAATTTTCGGTTCTCTATACGTTTTTATTTTTTATAGTTTTAAATTAGTTTTCTTTTGGTTTTGTTTGTTATAGAATTCATTCCACAAGTAGTTGGTATAAAATACAATATAGAATGTATTTATAAATAATATGAGCAATTAATTAATTAACATTAAAAATAAATAAAAATATTTGAAACATATATACATGAATGCATAACACTGCGTCGAACGCATTACAAATACATTTATGTATTATACGAGTATATACATATATTTCAGTAAAACAGCTATTTTAAAAGTATTGTATAATTTGTAAGTTTTTTTTTTTTTTTAGCTTTTCGTATTGTTTTAAACTTTTATAGCATTTATGATATATTAAATAATTTATTTTTTTATTATATATAAATATATATATTATATATATCTTTTTTTTTTTTTTAATTTGTATTAATTAAATTACCAACAAGAACGCAAAATATTAATTTTCCATATGAATATATATAGATAAAGACTATTATTTTATGATTTTTATTTTTATTAAAATAAAAAAATATAGAAATATAAATAATATATTTCTTTTTTGTTAATCTCCACCACTTAAACTACACCTCGCATTAAAAATGTTAATTTCCAAATAATTATTTAAGTGTAGACATTAGTTAAAGTAACAATATAAAAAATAAAAATAAAAAAAATTAAACTATACAAATAAATTTATACGTAAACATTATATTCTTACATTTAGTGCATTACGAACAAAATAAATCATATCTTAAATACTTCACACAAATATACATATATTTTTTATTTTCAAAATTTGAAAAAGTGAATTTCAAGCCAACAAGTGTATATCTATGAGCATTTAAGATAAACAAATATAAATATTAAAAGACAAATCTTTGTGTGCAGTATATAGGATATTTGGATAAACAAAAAATTCAAGTACATGTGTATTTGGTTTTTAATTGTATAAATTTACATGTCGTTTTTAACATATTTAAACAAAATTTGTAGATTTTATGTTTTGTAATAAATGCTTCCATGAATTATTTTAATCTATTTTGAGTTTCTTTTTTGTTGTATTAATTTCGTTTAAATGTTAAATCGTTCCTGAATTGTTGCAAGAAATTATAAAAATTATTGAGGTAAATGAAACATTTTGAACTACTGACTATTGACTAACTGACCGTATCTTTTATAAATTTTCCTTTTCTAAAAAAAAAAAAAAAATAATAATTTGCTTAATCAAAGTGAATTGTAGAGAATTATTTTACATTTAATATTATCAATTATACTTCTATAAGTATTATTAAAAGATGTAACTGGCTAGTGTTACTCTGTAATTTGTTTCGCAAGAAATCATTTTCGAATTACAATTTATTTTATAGAAATTTGAACGATTTTCTTTTGAAATTTAAACACGGAGTAACTTATTTTCAAAGTTCTTAACATTACCATATTCCTTGCATAAATAATGAATTTTGCTCACATGTTATGAAACAACAGCTTCAGATTTTTAAAATTATAAACAAATCAGTTGGTTTAATCTGTTACCAATGGATTTGTTATGATTCGTTCAAAAACAAATTTTGATCGATACATCGAATTTCTCAGTTAAACATTATGATCTGATATAACATGGAAATGAAACAATTTCTAAATTACAAGGATAATAAATTAAAAAAAAAAAAATGTGATTATTCAATTTTGTTTGAATTCGTTGAACTAAACCGTATACTTTATTAAGTTTTTTGATCCACTTATCTAAGCTTTTGTTGCCACTGAACTTTTAAGCAAATGCAAAAATGATAATAGTAAAAAATTAATTAATTGCTTCGAAAATACATTTTTCGAGTATATACAATTTTACTCAAATAAATGTGAATCGATTTCTAAATGTTATAAGAAAATCTAGGAGTACAATATACATATATTCGAAAAATCATTTAAACACTATCTATGAATATAGCTCCCATAATGCGGATCTTAGGAAATCACAGACAATCGGTAACGGTTTTTGTAAGTATTTCGGAAATGTTTTTTAGGGATAACTGTAGGAAGGAGGGAAAACCTTCCGGAATAAGCCTTTTACGGTCATATATACAAGTAGTTCATAAATATATTGTCATTCAAAAGAATGATGCCAGCTGAATTACAAATTTGAAAGCAACTGCTATGGCCATAATCCAAGAAGTTTATCAAGTTAATTTCTAAACAATATCATTAAATTATCTTTATTATTTTTAGTTATTTTCTTTTATTTTATGTTAAAACTTTAGTTAGTAATCCCGAATTAAATTAAGCTTGAGTTTGATATCCACAATGTTATACTTTTAATATAACTAGTTTTTCTTTAACATATATTCTTTACATAGTGATGGATGGCAAATAAATACAATATCTGAGCCACGATCTAATAAAAATATATACCCAACGAAAACTGGATGAAAAAAAGAATGATAAAGGTATGTATAAAAAAAAAGATGTGTCATCAGGATAGAGCCAGCTATATTTTGAAAATTCAAACGCTTTTTCAGTATCTTTAAGAAAAAATATGAGCTTTTTCAGGTGTTTCACCAAAAAAAGAACATTCAGTTTTTTTCTTAATCAGTTATCGGTTGTGAAATTTATGTATGTGACTTCAAAAGCAAAATTATTGGAAAAAGTTGATATACTAAATTAAAAAAAAAAATGCGAATTTTTGGTATAGATCGCTTTAAGAAACTACTAACCTTATTAAATAAAATACCCGAATGGTTATAAATGTTTGACGCTCCACACATTCGACCTTATCGTGAATGAACACTAAGAATGGGTACATTAAGAACTATCCTGATGACACGTGGTATACCTATATGTATTTCGCCAATTTCAAAAAAGATTTTTAAAACAGCCATTTTTTGTCATACATGTGCATACATATCGCTCTCATTTAGTTCATCTCCAACAAGCGATAATGTTATATTCGGCTTGGCCGAATTTATAAGTATACCCACCATCAACTTTTCAAATTTTACGATATATGGGAAGTAGGCGGACCACGCCCATTTTTTTTTTTTGTTTCCAAGTTTACATTGGTTCTTAAATTATTTTCACAAAATTTCGTTGACGTTTCACCTTATTTCGTTTCCAAGTTTATATCGACCCTCGAACTATCTGTACATTTCGTTGTCGTATATGCCGCCTTTGTTTAAGACATATCAGACGAAAAGTAACGAAAACCTTGTATTTAAACAGACAGACAAACGGACGGACATAGCTAGATAAACTCAGAGTCTGACATGGGGTCTTAAATGATTTTTTCGACATATTACATACGGAATTTTTGAGTTAATTTAAGGTTTTTAATTTCTTAATTTTTTTAATTTTCGTAACGTACGTAACTTTAAATTAGGGATGATTTCATAGCACAATTGTGCTGGCTGAGTTTACACGTATTCTTACTCTCTTTATTTAATTGTTGCTGAGAGTGCAAAGAGTACAAAATGCACTGGAAAAAAATGATGGAACGAATTGTTTGGTAAACAATTTCATTGATATTAATGTTGTAAGATAAAATTGTAGAGATGACAGACAATAATATTTTTTATGGCAATATTATTAGATTTAAGTGCAAAGAAAGCGAAAATGCATAAAAAATAAGTGTTGTAAATAAATCACCATGTATAACTAATGTATTTCGTTTACTAAACCCAATTTTCTATGAGTGCATTTTTTTCCACTCTCACAAACACAACTATATTTTTATTCATTAACATCCCTACTTTAAACTTTCTTATATATACTACTCTAACCACATTTAATTCGTACGACTGTACAACGTTTCATTTTCTTAAATTTTGTGTAGGATTAAATTGAATGGAAAATAAAAAGGAAATTAAAATGATGTGGTCATTATGTAAATTTTAATACAAAAATTTATGTTTTGTAACTATTCAACTCAAATGGGTTGCGTCTCGTTCATACTTAAGGCATAAATCTTCGATTTTGACGATTCGACATCCATTCAGAAAGAATAATTTTCAAAAAATAATAGAAATCATAGTTTTAGGCACTATGATAAATGTATTTCCTGAAACGTAATTTTCTTTAGAATGAAAGGATATCTTCAATTAGGAAGCAACAAATAGAAAAACGTGGTAAATACAAAAATAATTTAATTTAATGTCCTTTTTGGCCGAATACAAGCTCAAATTATAGCCGAAGGAAAGTATTGAAAGCAAGAAATAATGCAAGTCATATATACCACCTTAAATTGTCTTAAAAAGACATTAATCGTAATGATATCGGGTTATTTTTTGACAAATGGATACAATTTCATTACAAAATCGGACAATTTACATATTTTGAAAAAATTTCGTGGTATTTGGAGAGAAAATGGATTTTTCAATGAAACCAGATGCTAAAATCGTAGCAATTTTTAGAAAATAAAAAGTGCAGATCTATGAAATAAACACATTGACTCTCAACCAGTGATGCCAGATAAAATTTAAGAAAAATTCCTCTGTTTAGTTGAAAAATTCATTCTTTTCCCTTTTTTAAGAAAAAAATTTCCCTCCATTTTTCCCTCCTCCTTAAAATTGATATTTTTTAACAAAAACTACAAATTTTTAGTCAAAAATGCATTGAAATTACATAAATGCAGTTTTTGTTTGTAATTCAATAAAAAATATACAAAACATATTTTAAACAAAGAACGAGAACACTGGAAATAGCCATTCTGCAAATTAATATGAGTGTATGATAATATTGCATTTTTTGCTTATTTATTTAAAACTTTTGTCAGTTTTTGAGATAAATTTATACGTATTAAAAATTCCCTTTATTTTGAAAAAGTTTAAATTCCCTCCCTTTTTCTCTTCGGCTAAAATTTGCGTTAAAAATTTCCTCAAAAAGGGAAAATTCCCTCCATCTGCCATCACTGCTCTCAAACAAAGTATAAAATAACCCGAACTATGGGCATTTTCTCCCCAAAATAATTTTTCCATTAACCCTACATCCGATATTGTGGAAAAATGGGTGAGTGATAATATCCAAATTATTATTAAAAATGTATCTAATTAGAATAAATACATTATAGATTCCATAAAAATATTAACATTAACACTCTTTAAAATTTATTTATTAATGGCGTACAAATTAATAATGGTCAACTTCGAAGCATATATATCTCATATGGTTTATGAATTTTTGTAATTGTGATTTCATTTGTTTATTAAAATAGAATTTTGTTAATTATTTCGATAAAGGACATTAATATGTTTAAGTAAAAAAAAAATATTTCTACACAAATTTAGTGCAATGAAACACTGTACAGAATATATATATATATATATATATATATATATATATATATATATATATATATATATATATATATATATATATATATATATATATATATATATATATATATATATATGTATTTGCAGATGATCTTGATTGCCTTAAAGCACTAATAAACATATGAATACTTTACTTTTGTGTGAAAAAAAATCGCAATATTTTCTTGAAACATCAAAATATGCGACTACAAATCATAATGTTTACTAAATATATACGAATAACAATTTTTAATTTCGCGGGTAACATGTCGAAATAATAATCTAAGACCCCATAAAGTATATAAGGTTTGTCAATAGAGTTTGTTTATTATTTGGAAATGTTTAGAAATTTTGTTCAATTATTTCAAAGATCAAACCGAAAATGTGCGCGATCCGCCCACTTGACCGCGGAGGTGAAAATTTTAAATTAGGGTGGCACAAAAAAGTTGCAGATGGTGGGTATAATAAATTCAGACAAGCCTAAGAACTTTCTTACCTGAATTATACAATTTTCATTATTTTAAGCTTTTTATTTAAAAGATAAGTATTACATTCATAAAAACCTTACGTACAATCTTTTAATTCAGCTTAATTTTTAAAATAGTGAATAAAGTCGCAAATTATTTAAAATAAGTACAATCTATATTTAGAACTCATATGATTTTATATAGTAAAGTATTATTAATATTTAATAAATATTTTTTTGTTTTATATTTTTTAGAAATCCCAAATTAAACGTAAAATGTACGGTTATAGCAGATATAAATTGGAGAAGCCTCTTTAACAGAAGAGCTAACTGCTCAATTTTTTTCAAATTTAATTTCTTCGCATTGAAAAATAGCTGGAAAATTTGAAAAGAAACCACAAAAGTTCCTATTTTAAAAAAAAGAAAAAAAAACGAAACAAAAGACATTTAAATTGTAGTATTAAGTATATAAAAGAGCAAACATGTGTGGATATATTAGATTTTAAAGTTAATAGTAAAAATAACCTACTGGTAATAACTAAGAAGCAAGTAAATGCATATATTATATATATATATAATATTGGTACTAAAAATTTTTAATTATACATTTAAAAAGACACATAAACACACATAAAAATATATTCATATAAAACTAGATTAAAGTATATACATATACTATATACATATACGATTTAGTTATCATAAAGCAAAAATAATTTCAAAGTAAAACATGTTCCTAATATATTTTAAATATTCATATATCATGGTCATTACATCTATATTTATAGCTTACTATTATTTTTAATTGAGAAAAACAATGTAACTAAGTTCCTAATATTCGAAAAAAATTTTTTTTATTAATTTGTCCTTTATTTTATTTATAATTTATACAAGAATTTTTAATTCGATTAATGGTAGTTTTCTTTTGAAAATTAAGAAAACAACATATATTTTTTTTACTAAATATTAGTAAACAACAGCTATAGAATTTACAACAGCAACATATACTTATTCAGCCATATAGGATTAAAGATAAACCCATACTAAGCATGATTTAAGTCTAGAGCCTATATTATACGATTACTCTTTTTGTTATTATAGTTTATGTTTTGTTATAACTTTTTTTATTTAAAAAATACGAAATTCTTGCAGAAAATTACTTATGAAATGAAATGTGGCAAAAATATACATTTAAATGGTTATGGTATGTCAGTGTATGGACTAAAAGAAATAATAATATACATATAATTGAAAATTTGTAAATGCTAAAATGCTTATGAGGAATTTTTTATGTATGGAGCTTTTATTAGCAACCGTCATTATATATATGATAAATATCATTTTATATTTTTTAAAATCAAATCAACTTATTCTAGATGCTACTTGCTAAAATTCATATATATGTAATTGAGTCCATACATAATGACATATATTTTAAGATACATTTAAATTTTTATCTGATGTTTGTATTACAACGTTAAAATATGATTTAATTTAATTTTTAATGTTTATTTTGCCCGTGACATTTAATTTGTAGTATTTATTGGACAACACAAAGTGTGCTCCATATTCGTAATTCATTACAAATAGTTATTTTGTTGAATTTTTTATTTATTTATTGTTTGTTTTATAATTCAAATTGGTGGATAATTTTTTTTAATTATTACCTCAATATTAAATGAGTATATTTTACTATTAAAAATTGTCTTGTATGACAGAATATAAGACATACGCGTAATTGAAAATAATGTAAACTTTTTTCTGAGGAAAGTTTACTACAAATTAAACAGCATTTTTGTAACAAATTTATATTTAAATTTTGTAAAACAAAACGATAATTAGTTTCAAAAATGTATATACAAAGCAACAAATAAATTTAAATTTATTTGTTGTTTTCAATAAAAATTTTCAAAACCAGGCTCAAAATTACTTAAGCTGATGGATTTAAGTCCCTTCATTAATGAAAATATTCAAATTGAATAAAATTCCTCATTCCTAAAAATCAGACTTTAAAAATTTAACACCAGCACGGCCCCACTATACTATGAATGTTTACTTATGTACATACATATGTATATGTTTCAACAATTACTCTTTTTTCTTTAAGTAAAAGAATAACGTATTTAATTTTTTGTTGTTCACTAAAAATATGTGTATAATATTTGGAAATAAAACTGTCATAAAAAGAAAATAAAATTCAGAAATGCACTGCCGTTGCCACATAAACTAATAACAAGAGATGACTGAGAAAGTCTACATGTTATTCAATGCTTAATTTCTTAATAGATATTACGCCGTTTCGATAAATATTAAATTTATAAGATTATTACATTTTATGGATCTATATGTCGATCCTAACAAAAACAGATATAAATGTGCATCATTTAATGCATTGTTGTAAAATTTTGGTTTTTAAATTATAAAAAACAAAAATGCTGTTTATAAGTTACTACCTAAAAAATATGGTCGATCTTCTAATAGATCCTAAATTGTAAATCCAAATCTTTTTCAGAGTTTTTTATTACACTATTTACTTTATTCCACTATTAAGTTGTTTTTTTATAATTAACCAAATTAAGATAAAACATACAAATATAATTAATTTAATAAAAAAGTTCCTTTAAACGTAAAAAATATTTTTATAAAAAAATTAAAAAAAAAAAATCATATTAGAAATATATATTAAATATCTAACATTAAATTCGTTTATTTACAGAAATACCATTCTAAGACTGTACGTTTTTATTTTGATTATTTTAATATTATATTAATAATTTTTATTTAAACAATTTGACTACTATTGAAAGTTCCTATATATCTGATAGAATTAAATATTAAGAATATTAAAAATTAACTAGAAAACTTAACTTTATTTGTATTAAAATATATATATATATATATAAATTGTTTATCATAACAAGAATGTAGTTGGAAGAAACAAAATACAAACAAAATCTAACTAAAAATATCCATAAAAATGGGTACTTGAACATGTGAAAACCAAATAAACGTAAATCTTACAAATCCTCGCAAAAAATGTGAATTATTACTTATATATAATAAATAGTGTAATATTGTTAGGAATATAATAATGGTTTAAAGTACTTTCTATATATACATATATATGTATATATATAATATATAAGTATAAAAAGAAAATATATATATAAAACACAGTTTTAATTTACATCACACTTATGAATCTCTGTTAAATAGACGAACAACTTTCTCGCTTTCCGCTTAATTATTTACTTTGTATATTTTTATGGTTAGAGGATGTACCGTTTACCACAACAGCTTTTGTTTTACTTACCCAGCCAATATTTTTCAGTTCTTACTGTTAGTTGTATACAAAACTATGGAGTCACAAAATGGCATGACCCAAACTCGTTTAACCAAAAATCAAAATCAGTAAAGAGAGAAATATTAAAAATTGTATAAACTGACTTTACTAGTTTACTAGTTTTATTTTTGCTTGAAAATCCAGTACTATGATATGGTTGCATAAAGTAAACAAAACAGAAAGAAATCAAATATAAACAATTAATAGAAAATGTTCGAAGAATTAAAAAAATAGCTTTTTTGCATTCAATTTTGTATGAAAGGGCATTAAAAAGTGGTAAATATGTTTAGCAATATGCCAAAATCGACTTTTTGCGAAAAAGAACTTTTTTATTGTTGAAAATGGTTCTTTAAGGCTTCAGCAGCATCTTTTGTTCTGTGACTTTTTCATAATTCCGTTATTTACAAAATTAACGTTATTTTTAGGTTATTCAAGAAAATCACAATTTTAACCTTCAAATTTCCAGAATTCGACCAAATGATGTTTGGCAACTTTGTCCAAAATTCATCGGCGAGTATTTTTACTGAACATATGAATTCATAATATTTGCAAATACAGGGTGTTTTGATGCATTTTTAATAAAAAATTAATTTTGCGCCATCTAGCGACAATAATTTGTACTAACTATGTTCAGCAATTAGAAAGGTAATTTGAATACCTTTCCAAAAACAGCTTTGTTTTGAAAATCGGTTGAAAAATAACCGAAAATGAGTAAAAAAATGTTCTAAACAAAACATTGAAAATTTCGTTATAGTACATGCTTTTATTTAACAGAGATATAGCAGAAAAGTATGAAATAAAGCTACAACGGACACCCTGTGTTTCTAGTATTTTGCTCATAACTTTTTTGTTTATTTACCGATTATGCTCATTTTCGACTCAGAATCTAACCAGGACCCAGAAAACATATACTTTATGAGGTTTTAAATTAAAAACAGTATGTATGGTCTTAATTACTAATGTATAATTCATTTCAGTAACATATACTCCCGTTTTTTTTAAATATATACTCTTTTTTTTAAATGAATGAGTAAAATTTGCAGAAAATAGGCTTTACTGTTTTTCATACGGCACAAATTGGACTAAATGTTATGCCTTGAAAGTCAACATAGCTGTTGCTGATAATAATATCTAAAATTCTGCGGTGGTGCTTGAAGATTACATTCCTACTTCACAAGTTATATATGATTGAAGGTGAAAAAAACGATTTTTTTTTTTTTTTTTTTTTTCAATTTTTTCGTTTTTTTTTTTTTTACATTTTCCAAATTTTCTCGTAAACGAAAAATGCGATCGTCATGCACCACTGCAGAATTTTAGACTTTGAAGTCATTAATAATTGTGTTAAATGACAAGACATAATATTTAGCGCAATTTGTGCCGCGTTAAATGTTAGCAGTAGTAGTTTCTTATATCCAAGTTTTGTTGTGGCCATTTTGTTTTCCTCAGTGTATTATTGCAACATTATCCTAAAATGGAAGATTACTACCCAGACTAACTATCCAACTAATAAAAACATTGAACTTTTAGCTGTTAACATAAATAATGCGTTAAATTCATAAAAAGTTGAAAAATCTAAGTTTTAAAGGCCACCCTATATTTCCGTTTTAGGACAAGTAAGGGACACCCTAATTAGATATTAAGGTAGCTGACTCTATCCCCGAAGCATTAAAAATCATTCGGCATTCATAGCTTGAAAATTAAAAAGTAGTTTTTTTTGGCATATTGCTAAATATGTTTATAACGAGAAATATAAAGTTTTTATTCACTAAAGTGCATATATTTCGACAAAAACTTGTTATTTTGTTTGTGTTTTATGCTTATTTGCTTGCAACCAGCTGTCGTGGCTATTTGACTAGATTTTACAAATTATTTGTTTGCGTCCTTTTTTTTACAAGTGCTTTTGAGAGTAAAATCTAAAATTAACAGTAAATTTTTAGTTCACTGGATTTTACTGTAAAATTAAAATAACGGACCTATATCAAAAAATTGTTTTATTCAATTAATTTTATTATATGTTTGTATAATTATTTTGGCACAACGACTATGTCTATTGAAATTGGTTATGATAGGGCTATTATTTCACCCAGCCCCTATACAAATACCTTCCCGGGCTAATGATCAAAAATTGTTTAAATATAGCAATTTTTTAATGAAATTCGGCGCAAGATTGTTGAATATAGTATAGTTGTATATACTATAATATAAATCTCAGAGTTAAATTTCATGAAGATCGGTCCATAATTCACCATAGCTAATATAAAAACTCTAAATGATTTTTTTAAAAATATAATGAAGATCGATCCATAACTTACCATAGCTCCAATAAGGTCCAATTTCGGAAATCACCCAAAAGTGCATAAATTCATATATGTTGTTATTGACGTATTATTCTGAATTTTTTCTGGACATGACTAATATCACCTCCTTATGCAACGGTCACACTAGTAATTGTTTGTCCAATTTAGACTATAACTCAAGAACCGGAATGGAATGGAATTTTTCCTTTTTTTAATTTTTTCGCCAGTAATTTTCGAATAACTACGGAAATATTAAGGAAAAAATAAAGCCCGAAGATAATTAGAGTCGGCATGTAGGTTAGAATGGGAAGCATTCGTCACTTTTTGGTTTCAATTGATGTAATTGACGGTAACGATATAAGTAGTTCTCTTTAGTAATGAAAACTAAGATATGCAATGTTTCCAATCAGGAAACACGTGCATTTATTGAAAATAATATGTTTGATGTTATTCTTATCTAAGACAATATTATGATCAAATGAAGAAAGTGATGCTGAATGACATAATATAAACAAAACTCAGATGTGACAGGGAAAACATTTAATTACAAAGATAAATAGTTCACTTAATTTTTTTGCAATTTAATTTTTAAAATGAAACCCTACTTTTATTTTCTATAGCTCCGAAGTCCTAAAAGTATTAGAACAATTTTCATCAACTCGCCCTTTTGTCCACCAAAAAAATGAATCGAACTTTTGTGTTCGCATTTTGCGAAAAAGTCTCTTAATATTAAAGATCGCATGAAGCAAAAACAATGTCGCAATTATTAATGTTATTTTTAAATTATTTTATCTGATTTTTGAAACCAGTCAAAGTTGTAGTGGGTCGCGCTTCCATTGTAATGTCAAAAGGGGTCGCGAAGCAAGATCTTGTGAGAACCCCTGCACTAGAGAATCCATACGAACAGGGAAAGATTTACAACTAGTAAGCGCCTCGTAGCTGATTACGACGTTCCCGAAGGTTAAGTGAAATCGACCTACCAACAGCTTGGCGAAATCTCCCGAAGAGGATTCTAACGCAAAAGTGAAAATTTTTTTCCACTCTAAATGAATTTATTAAAACACTTGTTGTCTATTCTTGATCTACATCTTTTATCAATTCTAAAAACTATGAAAATTATCACAGAAAATACCCACAGTGAAATGTTTAGGAGAGTATTGAAAAAACAATTAATCACCTTTATCTCCAGACAAATGTAAAATAAATAAATTAGTAACACAAAAAATATTACTTCGTTTTTAAGATAACTGGAAAAATCGAATGTGACCTATGTCGAATGCTTCCCCTTCAACCCTACTAGAGTTTAATTTACCTAAATTAGATAAACCGTTTTCGAGTTATACAAGAGCGACTGCCTAAAGGCGGGGTCGTAGAAGTCATGCCCATAAAAGAAAATCAATACATAATAGAAAAAAGTGAAATCTGATTCTTGTTTAGCATGTTAAATTTCATCTAATCCACCTACATTGACATTTATATTCTTATATTTACGATAGAGTAATAGAGCTTTAAATTTTTTTAGGTCAGTACCATAGCGTAATTAGAGTGCTTGCACATCTACAAAAACAACAATTGCATGTATTTTTTAGTGTAAAACTGTTGCATATAATATCAAAATGCTATGAACAGAAAATGAGAAAATGAAGGAGAGGAAGATAAAAAAAATTTAAAAAAAAACGTTAGCAAAGGAATACAAAAACAATTTGACAGTTTCGCGAGGTATGTGAATGAAAAAATTGTAAAATAGCTGTTCCTACGAGTATACTTAATAATTATACTATGGTCAGTACATTATATTTACGCTTATGTTTACGAAACAGTACCCGTTTATTTGCGGTGTACACGAACCTTTATCTTGTTCGCACATTGAACAAAATGTTGTGCGCACATACATTTGGATAGTGTGGACCCAATTTGTTCATGTTTTGTTTTTGTTCGTACAATTTTCAAGCAACCATGTCTGCCATAAAAAAATAATTTTTAATGCGGAAGAAGAGGCGCTGAATGTAAATGTATCGAAGTGACACTGACGGCAATCGAAAAAATTATGATTTGTTCGACAAATGTTCTGCCCACTCAAAACGCGCTGATACCAAGGCACATTTATTTATCAGGTAAAGTCAGTTAATCAGCTGATTTCTTTATTGCTTTGTTTTGGATATTACATCTGTCAAACTTTGTTTACGTTTACCAGAGAACCAAGCGGACCGGCTCAAAAACGGCAGCTAGTCGCCGCATAATTTTTCTAGCCGTCGCCGCCGCTGACTCTGAGGCTGAGCAAAATACAAATAAAAATTTACTTAAAATTGCATATGTTAAACGGAACTATTAGTTTTTAGTAATATACATAAGAAATGTACTTAATTTATATAATATAATACAAAAAACACTTTGAGCTGACAAATAAGGTGTCGCCGATATGACCTTGTGAAAGTAGCCGCCGCCGACCAAAATAGGATACGCAGCCGCCGACAAATTTTGCTCCGGCTTGGTTTTCTGATGTTTACATTTTGTTATTTTTACAAATTCGCCATAGTATAATAATAAAGTACTCGCACATCTCAAAAACAACAATTGCTTGTATTTTGTTGGTGTAAAACTACTGCCCATAATGTCCAAATGCTTTGAAAGGAAAAATGAGAGAATGAAGGAGAGCAAAAGTAAAAAAACTCGAAAAAAATTTTACATAGAATACAAAAACAATTTGACAGTACCGCGAGGTTTGCCAATGAAAAAAATGTAAAACAGCAGTTCTTACGAGTATACTTCAAAATTATACTATGCAAATTCGCTTTGTTTCTAATCAGCTGATTTTGACACAACTAACCAGCAAACCATTTAAAAAGTGCCTGTTGTTGATCTCTTAATTTTGTCTCATCTATATTCTCTTACATGTGAATTGAGAATAATTATTTATGAATTTTATATATTTTTAATACTTTTTTAAGCAAATTGTTTTAATATTCAATTATAGGTTTTATTACAGACCATAAATTGTTTAAGAGCAACAGATATTATGAAATTATAAGTTTAAAAATTGTTTCCATGCACAATATAAGAGCATATAGGATGTGAAATTTAAGAGCGCCGATACCTGACCTTGGCTAATATTTTACATTTATGTTTACGGTATACAGTTGTACCTAGTCGTCTTCACCTAACATAAAATATTTAACATTAACACTAACATCATGTTACTGATTTATGTAGATTTATGTTTGCACATCGAACAAAATATTGTGCGCACATGCATTTGTCGCCGGCGTTCTTTCTTTTGCGAATAAGAAAAATGCTAGTATAGACCAAGGTAGATTAAGAAGGTAACGACAACTCTACAACACCAAAAAAACCCAATGTATTTTGTTTTTGCATTAACATCTCTTATGTCAACTTTAATTTTGTTATTTCTCATGTTTCTTTACAAAGCACAAAAATACATTTGACATTTCATGTAATAAAAAAAGAGGAGAAAGAAATGCCAAAAAAAAATTTAAACATAAACAACAATTTAACACTTCAAATTCTAAAACACAAGCCGCCATATTGATTTCAAAAAGAAAAAAAATCTCAGCTGTTTTAATGTCGTTACCTTCTTAATTTACCTTGGTATAGACGTAGTCATAGTGAAATAAGAAAGTGACCTTGTAAGCACAGCTGATTTGCAATTAGGCTTTCCACTATTATACGGAAGAAGAGACGCTGCGTGTAAAAGTATCGAAGCAAACTAAAAGTTATGATTTGTTCGACAAATGCTATGCCACTCAAAATAAAATAAAAACGAGAGACTACAGTCGGTCAAGACCGACCATATGATACCCTACACCATTGTATATGAGCTGAAAATTAGACATGTGGCCAATTGTAGACCAACACTTTTACTAAATGTAAAATAAATTAAACCAATACAGAACAATGCGTTGATACTAAAATCTATATGATTTTATGCCCTTTAGGGCGATTCTCGGAAGTGGGTTTATATTGGAGCTATGGTAAATTATGGATCGATTCTCATAAATTTTGGCAAAGTTGTTTCTATTTATATAAAACTTATTTGTGTCGAATAATAACATGATACTATTATTCGTATGGGATTTATGCACGTTAAACTGATTTTCGGAAAAGAGCATTTATATGGGAGCTACAGTCAATTATGTACTGATCTTGATACAAAACTCCTTTGTATCGAGTTTCATTGAAATATTGCTATATTTAAACCCCTATTCCGGGAGGACATTTGTATGGGGACTAGGTGAAATAATGGACCGATCATAACCAATTTCAATAGGCTTCGTCCTTGTGTCAAAATAATTATTCGTGCCAAATTTCATCAAGATATCTTTAAAATTACGACCTGTACTTTGTTCACAAGTTTTATATGGACAGGCAGCCAGCCAGATGGACGGACATCGTTAAATCGTTCATAGCATTTTGACATTATGTGCAGTAGTTTTACATTAACAAATTACAAACAGTTGTTGTTTTTGTAGATGTTCAAGCACTTTCTAATTACGCTATGGTTAATATCAAATATAAAATCATACTGGTGTAACAAAAATTTACAATTTTAGAAAATATAAGATTTTGATAACTTAGTGTTGGAGGTTGTGGCATTGAGCCAATTCCTACAATACTTCATTTTAGGGGACGTATTAGCTTTTAAACTTGTCCGGATAGCATCAGTTAATGTAAAAATAATATTTTTTTAAATTAAACTAACATATTAATGTCTAGAATTAGATGGGTTGGCAAACGGAAGATCAATTACTTTTTTATGTGATATAATAACAACAATTTAGAATCAAATTTCGATATACTTAATAAATTTTAGTTTTTCCTTATTTTACAATATTAAAATATTTATAAAACAATTTTGTTTTAATGAATATCATAATTTTTGTTAAAAAAAAAATACAATTTTTGTTTTGTACGCGCATATTTTTGCGTTTTTAGATCATGTTTTTCGTTTTTACTGGTTTCAAATGCTAATAAAGGGGTGTTTTTAATGTTCCTTATTTCCAGCATTCGCTTTTTTCTTATGTTGCTTTATTTATATCCTACCTTCAAAGGGTAAATATCAGGATCCGTGTAATGTATTAAATTCTGAATTTTTTCATTGTGGAAGCTTTAAAAGATTTTTTCACAAATAAAATATTTTTTCAGAATGTTAACAAATACTTTAATTAAAAAGTAATGATTTTTTTGGTTAAAGTATATTTTTGATAGCTTAGTCCATTAAAAACTGTTTAAAAAACATAAAAACAACAGAGTTTGATATCGGTTAATTATTTTATTAAAGTTGAAAATAAATGGATTAAAAATTAAACATTTAAAGAATCAAATTTATTTTATTATATTATATTTTTTTTTTTTAATAAATAAAATTGTAATGTTTCAAAAAAATGTTAACACTGTCATGCTTAAATAAAAATGAAATTGAAAAAAGATTCGGCTGTGCCGAATCTTTGATACCCTTCACCATATTACCATCTTACCATCTTATCGACATCATATTACCATATTACCGACAATTAATAAAATTTTCGCCCTAACGTATGCTTGCATATTTTCTAAATCTAAATTTTTTTCAAACTACGAAAATTTGAATATGAAAAAAAAAAAACAATCATAACAGGCTTTGCTTTTAAAAAAGAAACAACAACAATTCCATATATATTTATTTTTGTATGTACAAACTGACTGAATACACAAAGAACAACAACAACACTGTTATTCATTATATTACTGCTGTTGCTAACTAAACTACTTGTCTATACAAAAAACAAAAAACGTCACTAATAGTCATTACAATGCTTAATATACATGTTTGTGTATGTATTTATGTATATTCTTAACAGATATGTTTTAGTTTTTAAAAATAAACAACTACAATTCCATATCTATTTATTTTTGTACAGACTGCATATACAAAAAACAACAACAACACTGTTATTCATCATATTACTGCTGTTGATAACTAAACTACTTGTCTATGCAAAAAACAAAAAACGTCACTAATAGTCATTACAATGCTTAATATACATGTTTGTTGGTGTATTTATATTCTTAACAGATTTGTTTTTGGGCCATAACTCTGTTGATTATGAACGAATTTGGTTTATTAAAAAAACCGAAATTTTATAAAAATATTTATGACTGATCTATATAAAAATAAAAATCTATAGCTTGAACAAGGGCTTCAAAAATAAAAAATTCGTTTTCCCCGATATCTCAGTTATTACTGAACCGATTTATTTAATTTTTTCAGAACAAAAATTCAGAAAATAATTTTCGAGCCCCCTTTAAAAATTCGAAGTCCCTGGTATATGCAGAGGCTTCAGAAACTAAAAAACCGGTTCTAAAAACCGGTTTTTAAAGCATATCTCCACCATTTATAAACCGATCTTCCTGATTCAAAAAACCGAAATTTTATAACAATATTTGTGACCGATCTGTATAAATCTATAGCTTAAACCAAGGCTTCAAAAAATAAAAAATGCGTTTTGTCCGATATCTCAGTTATTACTGAACCGATTTATTTCATTTTTTCAGAACAAAAATTCAGAAAAAAATGTCCGAGAATTCTTTGTAAAAACGAAGTCCGTAGTGTATACAGAGGCTTCAGAAACTGGAAAACCGGTTCAAAAAACCGGTTTTTTGACCATATCTCCGCATTGTATGAACCTATCTTGCTGAATTCCAATAGCAAAATTCTCGAAAGCATTCCGATCGTTTGACATACATATTATATATGTCAGTTATCGGTGGGCTTCATAAACGCCATTTCAACCGACACACGGACGGACGGACGGACATGGTCCAATCGTCATCGCTTCTTACAAGGATTCCGAAAATATAAACTTTTTTGCTCTCCGACGAAAATTGTGGAAATTACAAACGGAATGACAAACTTATATATACCCTTTACACCTGTGGTGAAGGGTATAATGAAAAGGAGAAAAATGTCTGAAAGTCATCGTATAAATGTTTAAGATTTTACGAAGGGTGTTTAAAACAAAATTTAAAAAAGGCATGTCTGGAAAAGGCATCGTGTAAATTCGGTGTACAACTTTTTGCAATTTGATGTTCTACATCTCTATGGTAGTTGTAGGTACACAAAAACATGTAGTAGTGTTGCTTACTTTAACCTCAAAAATTGTTTGAAACTTTTTTGGTTAAAATGTTTCCTATGTATGTCAATACTTTGAATAATGCGAGAATAAAAAGGCAATGTCCCAAAAATTTTAATTATTATGCCACCATAAAATTTAGCACAATTTTTAAACTTTCATTCATATTTAAAAATTTTAAATCTTAATTATTTATTATGTACCAAATTCGCATAAATTTCATAGAATTGGTAAAATATTTTATCCCAACTTAAATTTTAAGAAACTATGGCTTTAATAATAGTATCTTTTTTCCTAAATAACAACAACGAAAAAATGTTGCAGATTTTCAACATAAGCCCAAATTTACCGTTATCGAGTTAAACATTTAAAATTTTGGAAGCGATTCATTACAGTTCTACGTTATAGTTCTTTAGATTCCTTCTTTAATTTGTGCAAAGATTCTCGACTTTTTACAAGAAATCCTTATTTCCGAACAAATTTAAAAAACCAAAAAGGATCCCGGTAATATAGTTTCTAGTGTGTTAGTATGTCAGTCTGGAGGTTGTGGGTTATATTCTGGTATGTTTTCAGTACAACGGGCTAAAATATAATTTATATTTGTAACATAAATAAACGAGAGAGAAACTGTAGTCGGTCAAGACCGACCATATGATACCCTACAACATTGTGTATGGATCAAAAATTAGACCTGTGGCCAATTGTAGACCAACACTTCTACCAAATGTAAAATAAAATATACAAATACAGAATAATTCATTGATACTAACATCTATATGATTTTATGCCCTTTATAGGGATTCCCGAAAGTGGGTTTATATGGGAACTATGGTAAATTATGGACCGATTCTCATAAAATTTGGCAATGTTGTTTCTACTTATAATGTTGTTTCTACTTATATAAAACGAATATTAACTTGATACTATCATTCCTATGGGATTTATGCACGTTAAAGTAATTTTCGAAAGAGGGGATTTACATGGGAGTTATGGTCAATTATGGACCGATCTTGATGAAATTTGGCACAGATTGACAGTTATACAAAACTCCTTTGTATCGAGTTTCATCAAAATATTGCTATATTTAAGGCATTTATGACCACTGAACCCCTATTCCGAGAGGGCATTTGTATGGGGGCTAGGTGAGATATAAAAAATTTCAATAGGCTTTGTCCTTGTGTCAAGATAACTGTTTGTGCCAAATTTCATCAAGATATGTTAAAAATTGCGACCTGTAGTTTGTTTACAAGGTTTACATGGACAGAGAGCCTGACGGTCGGACATCGTTAAATCGACTCAGAAAGTGATTCTGAGTCGAATGGTATACTTTAAGGTGGGGGTCCGATAATTTTTTCTGTGCGTTACTAATATCAGCACAAACGCAAAATACCCCAACCACCTATGGTGGTGTAAGGTATAAATAGATAAATTAAAAACCCAACTTTTGAGTGGATTTTGTATGACCGATTATTTGCAGATTTTTTAAATAAAAAGTACGGGTGATGCCGATATTATTCGACAATTTTTCGGATTTATTTTTAAAATTATCTGGCAGTCTTGCTTGCCAAACTGAATTTTTTTTTTTAGTCTTTTGGTTAAAATTGAAATCTTAATGAAACTACTTTTAATTTAATCTTATCAACAAATATATTTTAATAACATTTGCTTTAATTTTGTTCATAAAAAACTATATTTTATTTTTTAAATCTAGCATCACTAATTTGTTGTTTACAAACAAAAACCTGTCAATGTTTGCATAATGTTTTTCGAGTCCTTTTTTTAATAATTTCCAGTTTAAGAATAAATTGGTTTTTGCTCTCTCGAAAAAAATTAGTGCATAAATCTTTTGAAGAGCTCGAACACAGCTTATGTAGGCAACTTTTTTCAGTTTCTCTCTCATATTGTCAGTATTGGGAGTAATATAGTGTCTACATTAGACAAATTTTTATCAAGACAAACGTCAAAATCAGTGCGAATCTAGTTTTAGTTTGTAACAGTTGTCAAACTGCATATATAAAAAACAATAATGAATTCGCCATATTGTTGGTTTTGTACAACTGCTGCTACCTTCCATAAATTCACGTTAATTTTGACCTTGGTCTTGATAAAAAAATTCTCTAATGTAGACACTATGTAACTAGTGAGAAAATATTCTGTTATAAGAGGTGTGTTCGCTTACCTTCCAGAAAGATTTATCCAACAACTTTTTGAGAGAATAAATAAAATATATTATCAAATTTAAAATTATTCAAAAAAGTACGCGAGCAACATTTCAAGGTTTTTGTTTGTAAACAAATTAGAAATTTCTTTTTGTAAATAAATTTGTATCTAATTTTTAACATAAATCTTAACAAAAATAAATTGTTAGTATTCTGCGATATATTTTTTTATTTTTCTTTAGCAACAACAATAAAAAAAAATAATCAACTGTTTAATTGAGGTTTCCCTGTATAGGTTCGTACTGGTTTTGACGTTTGTCTTGATAATAATTTTCTAGTATAGACACTACGTTACTTTTGTAGACAAATGATCATACGTTTTTTTTTTAAACATGCCCAGCAAAAACTTTGGTTGCCAGGTAATGAATTAAAAGAAGCTAATAAAATGGCTCTTCACTACTTACACATTAGCTAAATAACCCATTATTTTAACACGGTGATGTAATTAGAGGCAACTACTTACCTCATATTATTACAAGTAGGCATTTTAGAAATTACTTAAACGTCATTACCAAAATTACTTCCAAGATATTCAATAACTAACTCATTGATTTTAAAATACTTATAACAGAAGTATTTATTAGTAAAAATTATGAGAACCTGTTACGTTTTAGGTTACACATAAGCAGAACAAGTTTTTCAAGCTTTACGCTTGGAAAGTAAGCATTTGCAAATTTAAAAAGAATTTCACAAAAAATGCTTATATTTTAAATCTTTGAATAAATTTGCATATAATGGATACAAAAGTTAGTTTTCTTAACAAAAACACAATTTTTTGGTGATTTTTTAGAGTTCAATCAAATGATTTCTAAAAAATTTTTGGTGAGCATTTTGAGTACATTGTAAATATTGTAAAGAAAAAAAATTCGGAAGCGTATGATACTTAAAATTAAAATAGTTATATTTTTGTAAACATCGAAATCTATTATAGATTGAAAGTTAAAATATGCGTATTTGTGCATATTTTCTACACATTAATATATAAGAATGCATAAATTCGTCGGTTTTTATATACATATTCATGCTATTTTTGCATATTTCTGTGCATATAACACCATTTTTTGTGCTTTTTCAAGCGCATATTTCAAGTTTTTTTGTGCATATAAAAACTTGCCCTGCACATAAGTTATAAAATGTCGAAATATAAAAGTATGCTTTTCATTTTTTATTTTTCATTTCAAACGAAAAGATTTTTATAAATTTCAATTACAGAAAATAAAAGAATTTTTGAAAATTTACTCCTTCTTTAAATATGTCCATTGGTAGACTCAATAGCATTTTCAAAAATCTGATCATAAATACTTGAGTTATTACATACCGGGTTTTAAATAAGTAGTTACTAAATTACTTCTATGTAATGCAGACAGTGTGTTGTTGCCATTCAAAAGTAATTTCAACCGTAACTATATGCAATTACCAAGTTTTTGCCTGGTGTGATTTATTGATGGAAGAAAAACATCCAGCAGATTTCGTCAAGTTCTCTATCATTAAACTGTAAAATTTTGTCTCTCTCTCTCTTGCTCTCACTTTATCAACTTCCAGCAACATTTTTTGATGATTATTACAAAATATAAGGTACACGAAGACAGCTGAGATCAACGTCACTATTTCCTATTTTGTTTGGTTTATATTACTACTATTGAAATTTTGTTAAAATTCTTCGATTTAAATTTTTTTTTTTTTTCAGGTAAAATTAAAAATTTTTAACCCTGAGCTGACACATTAGATTTAACCATAGCGTAATTAGAAGTGCTCGCACATCTACAAAAACAAAAATTGCTTGTGTTTTGTTAGTGTAAAACTACTGCACATAATATCAAAATGCTATGAAGAGAAAATGAGAGAATGATGGAGAGAAAGAGTAAAAAAAGAACTAATAAAAAATTACATATGAATACAAAAACAATTTGACAGTTCCGCGAGGTATGTGAATGAAAAAAAGTGTAAAACAGCTGTTTATAATTATATTATGGATTTAACTAGGATTAGACTGTGTTAGACTAAAAGTCTAAGTTAGACTATTAATGTTGCCAGATGATGTGATTTGTCCCCAAATCGGAAATTTAAAGTTCCATGTGAGAACATATTTTTTACATATTATTTTTGTGGGAATTTTTAAATTAATTTATATATGTATTTATAAAATTCAAGATAATTTAAAGTACCAAGAACAATCTAAAACTGATGTAATCAGAACCACATTAAATTTTTTGATTCGAACCTATAATGAATGAAAATAACGGTCCTAAGAAGAAGGAAGATACAAAAGACTGTAATAAGGGGGATCAAACAAGTATTCTTTTGAGCAAAATGTTCCATAGCGCGCTGACAAATTTGTGTTGACGCTGCAACTCTGTCTATTCCAGAAAAATTTTTATCTTGATAAAAATTTGACGTTTATCTTGATAAAAATTTGCTTGCCCGACTCCATTGTTTTGTTCACAGCAATTTAGGCGACTATGAATACAAAAACAGTAGTAAGTGATTCATAATACGGTATCTAGATATCACAAGACAATCCCCAAGAATTGTTTCTCTTAAACTTCAGTTATCGCAATAGTTTTTGTAGAAAACAAGAAATTTTATTGATCTTATTTTTATTTGACAGAACTTAACAACTATACATACATAAGTAATAAGTAAACATATCAAAGTATACGTAAAATCATTCAATAAAAAAATAAATAAATAAAAAATTGAACAATAATAACAAACAGAATATCTTAAAAGAAATAAGTAATAAAAAGCTAATAATTTTAATATTATGATGATTTATTATTAGATAATAGGAAATGAGCCTTGTAAAAATATTGTAGAGCTCAACGCACACACTGAAAAACTCTTATTCACATACAGATCAATACACATACTAAATATACATACTACATACAAACATATAAATAAATCCTACTATTAAATAAATATAAAACTAAATTTGAAATTTGTATGTATTTGACTGTTTTTTTTTTATTCTCACCATATTGATAATTTATAATTTTTTTTTAAATAAAAGATAGCAATTCAAGAGCTCAAGTGCTGCTAAAGGATATATATACATTAGAGTCTCCTGTAGAAAACAATTGTAGGAGGACCCATCAAACGATACGTAATAATGTCCTGAACATGTAAAAAATATTTAAAACATTTTTAAAATTGATCTTCAGTTCCCTACCTGCGATTGTAAGTCACAAAAATTGTAAGTCTAGAAAATTTTGTCCAAAAAAATGCTTGAGTCTTTTCTCGAAACGGGTATCAAAAAAATCGTAACTTTAAGCCAGTTATAATAAATATAAAAAAAATCACAAAAAATGTGGTACACATGTTGTTATTGGTCCATTAATCACCTAGCCCCCAAACATGTGTCCAACCGGAATAGAGATTTAACGATCATAAATTCCTTAAATATAGCAATATTTTAATGAAATTAGGTGTAAAGAAGTTTGATGTTAGTATCAAATTAATATTCGATACAATAAATTTTATACTAGTATAAATAGTAGTGCCGTAACATTGCATAAATTCATATAAATGTTAATATCAAAGTAGTATTCTGTATTCCTATATTTTATTTTACACTTAATACAGAATGGGCCACAGGTCTAACAAAAGACGCCTCGTCGAGTTTTGTACACATACACAATGGTGTAGGGTATCATATGTTCGGGCTTGACCGACTATATCTTTCTAATTTGTTTTTATTGCAAAATTGATAAAACTCAACTCAATATTAAAAAGGTGCTTTGTAGTAAATATGTTCACCAAAATGCATTAAAAAGTCATTTAGCGAAACAAAATCCCACGAAGAACATTTTAAAAATATTTTTCCATAAAAAGCTTGAAATTACAAATTTTTTGAGACATATTTCGCGAAAAAACTCGACTTTTTTTTTGCCAAAATGTATCACACTTGAGTTTTCAATCACTGGTGGGGAACTGAAGATGAATTTTCATTTTTTTTTTTTTTTTTTTATATTTTTTCCGTATTCAGCTCATAATTACGCAGCGTTTGAAGGATTTCCCTACAACGAAATCTACCCCCCCCCCCCCCAAAAAAAAAAAAAAAAAAACAAAAACGTTTCCACGGTACACTCTAATATACATATATGTATATGTATATAAAACAAAAAAGTTATAGCAAATCAGAGCTCAAGGGCAGCATAATAGATTATATATATACATATACATTTGTATTTACATAATTATATAATTTCTATGATTTTTTACTTCAAAATTAAATAGCATAAATGCTGTGGTAAAATTTTTATTAATTACAACTTTTTTTAATGCAAGGAATTTTTTTAGTATTTACTACAAAAGTAAAATAATAATTATCTCAAAACTATAATTAACATTTACCAAAATTATAAAATAATTTAAACAAAAATGTTTATATTAAGTGTGAGTTGAAAACCCAAACATATTATATATCTATATATATACATACATTATATAATGAACATATATACATGTATACCACGATTTACACTCATGCATAACTATTAGGTAGTATACATGTCTATATTACATTATGTATTGAGTGTATGTAGAAATTATAATTAGAAACTATAAAAATAATTAAAAGAAAAAGTTCCTATATATTACATGAATCTATGAGTAAAAAATTGTGCATATTAATATATATATATAATAAATACGATAAAATATATATAATAAATTAAAATCAATTTGTTATTTTATTTCATTTTTTTATACTAAAGAAGAGGCTAGGTTTATAAACCGGTTAACCGAAAAACCGGTTTATTCTCCTAATTTCGGTTATTTCCGAACCGGTTATTTTAAATTGTTCAATATCGGTTAACCGGTTTATCTGGTTTTTTTTCCATCGGTTAACCGGTTTTGAAAATTTGGTAAAAATATTACTAAATTTCTCTTTGTTACATTTTTCCGAAATTAAAAAAATAAGAAAAAATGTTTTGGAAGAATTAAAAACGCTTTTCGTTTTAAATAACGAGTAATCAGGTGATATAGTTACATATTTAGAGTTCCAAATATTTAAAAAATATGCATATCTAAAATATATAATAATATCTGATTTTATCAGATAAGTAATCAAGCACTCCATTTAAAAAAACTGCTAGAGAAATTTTCTCATAGAAAAAATAATAATTAAATTTACACACTTATGTATAGAACAAAATTTAATGGAATAAAAAAAAGGAATAAGTCTTTCTATAAAATAAAATTTTCACCACTTCAAAAGTAAGTAGACTAAATAAGTGCAGAAAATACTCTTGTGAATTATTAATTATTTGTCTAAAAAAGAAAAAATAAACGTCTTTTTAGCAGGAAAAATTTTAATTATTTTTCTCAATTTAACCACTTAAAAGGTATTTTTATAAAAATTGAATTAAAATTTATTTAAGAGAAAAATTTCAAAAGTGTTAAAAAATATCATAAAAAGTAAATTCCTTCAGCTCTGAATCTTCTTTTATTTCGAGCTGTTTTAGATTTGCCATCATTTTATTGTATTCATTAATAAAAAAGAAATGATTTATTAAGCACCCGAAAACTTTTTATTTTCCAATCAATATAAATATCTTTATTGTTCAAAATATTTTTTCATTTGTTGAAAAAAATATGTGAGGCTTTTATTTTTAAATATAAATATCCATCATGATGAAAATAATAAATATCTCTTTCTGAATTATGAAATTAATATAATTATTAATATAATACTTATGTCTAAGGGCCGTTATTATAACTTACCAATAAGGTATCAGATAGTTAAAGGTAAGATAAACTAAAGTGAACGATAAAGTGAGCTTTATCTACTTTTGGTTATTACAACTTGGTTTTAAGGTAAATTTTATAATTTTGATAATACGGCAATATCAAAGCAAAAACCGATTACTTTTGGCTTCTTAACGTAGTGGCAACATGTACTATTTGAACGTAACTGCCACTAACGGAAATATAAACAAATAAAAAACAAAGAAATTTTTAAAATAAATGAGTTTAAGCTAACTAAAAGACAACGCCAGAACAAATATAAATATAAAAAGAAAAATGACTAAAAACTACAGCGGAATAAATATGTTTTTATTTATTTCTTTTAAAAGCTGAAAATATGGCAGCTCTGAATACATAAACCTTCCGATAAAAGTTAATGGTTAGATGTTCTTACATTTAGCTTATCGGTCACTTTTGGCTTAACTTATACTTATAATAACCAAAAACTGTTAAAGTGAACTATAACATTCTAACTTTAGTTATTGGAAAGTTATAATAACGGGCCTAAGAGATACATTTTTTAATAAAACAAATTTCATTGAAAAATTATATTACAATTTAAATATATTCATTGTTTACTTAATTTAATATAACACTTTTATATGAATTCAGGTTTGTTTGTTATTTGCTTATAATATTTGTTTGATAGTACAAAAAGTTCATCGATAGGAATTTAAAATAGAGCAGGAGCCATATATGGTCCAGCCAAATATGGTACTCTGTGCAGTAGGAATGCCTGATTTGGAAATTACTCCATCACAAATAATTTGAGGATATAAATCTACACCGATAACAATATCAATGCCGGCGGATTCATAAAACTTAGAATCAGCCAGGAAAAGGTCGCGAAAATATTTCTTAAACGAATCTGGCAATGATTGTTTTGGGGTTAAAAGTGTGAGTCGGTTATCGACTCTAAAAGTGCCATCTATTTTGGAGTTGATATCAAAACGAGATTTTAAGGTTAATGGGCAAATAGTTTCCTGTTGAACGGTTACTGTTGCCAAACCTAGTTTCTCAACAAGCCTTTTAGAAATACGACTGATAGAAGAGCCAGAGTCTAATAGACAACGTGCGTGTGACTTGGTAGTATGCACTTTCACAAGCACTGTTGGTAAAAGCATAATGCTGTTATGTCGTAAAACAGATGTAAACGATGAAGGTTTTGACGTATCAGCCGCCGAGTTACTAACAACAGTTTCGGTTTTTTTAGTTGAAGATCGAGTTTGTGAAGAGTTGTACTTTAACCTTGGGTTAAGATGAAGAAGAGTATGATGAAATTTGGAACATATTTTACAACCGTGGTTAGTAAAACAGGTACTGTTAGAGTGGATATGTGCAAAACAATTCAAGCAATATTTGTGTTTCCATTTCCAGACGTTCAGTGACGTTCATGCTTAAGAATTTTCCACAATTTTTTAAAGGGTGAGCTAGGTTACAAATTTTACACAGAAAGGTACCATATTTATATGAGTGTGATCCTTTTGTACGATTACGATGAGATTGGTTTTTCCTGTTTACGTGTTTTCTTGGCATGTTGAGCTGCAACGAAGGTGTTGAAATTGGTATATAAAATAGTTATTAATCTAAATAGAAAAAAAAAGAACACAAAGTTCTACAACTAATACTATTTCAGCAGTACCAACTTTACTATGGGCCTAGTAATTTTCCCTCTCTGAGTACATATATCTGCCATGCGAACACGGTTATCACAACCAAAATAAATTTTCTCAACTCTACCAAGACGCCAGAAATTTGGAGGAAGATTGTCTTCTTTAATAACAACGAGAGAGTTTTCTTCTATGTTTTCCTGTGGAACTTTCCATTTAACTCTTTTTTGTAATTCTTTAAGGTACTCACTTTTCCAACGAGTACAAAAGTTTTTATGGATTAATTTTAACCTTTGCCAGCGATTTGTAATTGAAGTAGAAGCTTCGTTTATTTCTGGATCTATAGGAGTCAATATTGGAGAACCGATTAAGAAATGTCCTAGCGTCAAGGCTGCTAAATCGGAGGGTTCTGTCGAAATAGGTGACAGTGGACGGGAGTTTGAGCAGGCTTCTATGCGAGTTAAAAGGGTCAAGAACTCTTCAAAAGTGTATTTGAAATTACCGGGTACTTTTTTGAAGTGGGACTTAAAACTCTTAACACCTGCCTCCCAAAAACCACCCATGTGGGGAGCACCTGGTGGGATAAAGTGCCATGTAATATTTTGATGTGCATAATTAGTACTGATAGCTTGGGAGGATGTTTGAAGAAATTCTCTGGATAATACCTTGGATGCCCCCGTAAAGGTTGTACCATTGTCGGAATATAGATGGAGTGGAGTACCGCGACGAGATACAAAGCGTCCAAAAGCTGCTGGGAATGCGGCTGTGGACAAATCTGAGGTGGCTTCCAAATGTATTGCCTTTGTGGAAAAACATATAAAAAGGCATACGTATCCCTTCGTAAGGCGACAAGTTCTTCCAAGATAACTTTTAATGTCGAACGGGCCTGCGAAGTCAAGGCCTGTATGAGTAAATGGACGACTATATTCAGACCTTTCTGGCGGTAATGCCCCCATTAATTGCCTCTGACACCTTTGTTTATATAAAACACAAGGCTTGCACTTATTTATAGTGGTTTTTATAAGGTTTTTTACTTTTGGAATCCAGTAATGTGACCTTATAGTTCTAAGCACCAATTGATTGCCACAATGTAACGACACATCGTGAACAAATTTTACCAGTAATCGAGCAAAATGACAATTGTAAGGGAGTAGTATGGGATGTCGTTCGTTACAAGACAATCCTGGGGATAATTCCAGTCTACCACAGGATCTAATTAACCCTTCATGGTCTATAAATGGATTTAGACTGAGAATTGAACTTGATGTTGATATAGGTTGTTTAGAAACGAGAGCCTTATATTCATTTGGATAGTGAACCTTCCGATACATTAAAATGAGGCGATCACGTACAAATATTATTTCAACACTTGTGATTACATGCGATTCTTTGTGAAAATTGGAACGATATTCTGGGTGAGTTCTATAATAAAATCTGTAAATATAAGCTATTACTCGCATGGCCCTAGAATAAGAAGAAAATCGTTCTAAAATATCAACGAAATTTTGAAAGTATGTAAAATGGACTTTGGTTTCTTTTCTAAATCAGTTTCCGGAAAATCATAAGGTTTCGGATAATCTATATTAAATGTATCATGAAGCCATGATGGCCCATGCCACCATAATTTGTTATTGATTAACTGCTGTGGGAAAACACCACGGCTTGCTAAATCAGCGGGGTTTAATTCGGAAGCAACATGCCTCCAGTGTTGCGGATCAATTATTTGAATAATTTTCGAAATTCTATTCGCTACAAAAGTTGCCAAGACCACGGAGGTTTGGATAACCACGAAAGGACGATTGTTGAATCAGTCCAACAATAAATTGAATACTTATCTAAATTAGGAATGAGATTTTCAATCATCTCAGCTAACAAAACCGCCCCACAAAGCTCTAATCGCGGAATGGAAAGAGTTTTTATAGGGGCAACTTTTGTTTTTGATGTCAATAAATGAGTAGATATGGAATTGTCTAAGGTGACTCTAATATATAATGATGCAGCGTATGCTTTTTCAGAAGCATCGCAGAATCCATGAAATTGGATCTCAGCATGTGGATAAAAATTGAGCCATCTGGGAATTCGAATATTCTTTATAAGAGAGTAGTTCAATTGGAAACTTTTCCATTCGGACAATAATTCAGGAGATGAAATGTCATCCCAATATAATTTTAGCAACCACAACACACGGTGATAACCACCCTGCCGGATCGAATAATCTAGCTATTTGGGATAAAACTTCCCGTTTTGTATGTTTCGAGGAGTCAGAAAATTGTGTTGTGGTAAAATAAAATGTATCTGAATGAGCGTTCCAGCGGATTCCTAGAGTATTTGCCTTACTGCTGTCATCAAACTCAAGAAAATCATCACTCAAAAGATACTCTGAAGGAAGATCTGATAAAATTTCTTTGCAGTTACTTGTCCATTTTCTAAGTGAGAATCCTGCGGACTGAAGGGAACAAATAACCTCATTTTTTAATGTGATTGAATCTGAAATTGTATGTGCCCCAGCAAAGACATCATCAACATACATATAATTCCGAAGAATTTTGCTAGCGATAGGATACGTATCTTGAACATCATCTGCTAACTGGTGTATTGTTTGAATGGCTAGCTATGGAGCACAATTCACTCGAAATGTTACCGTCTTCAGTTCAAAATATTAAATCGTATCTTTGGGAGATTTTCTGAACAAAATTCTCTGGAAAGGAGTGTGTTGGGGATTTACAAAAATTTGGCGATACATCTTTTGAATATCCGCATTGAATACATATCGAAAAAAACGCCATTTTAGGATTAAAAGTGTTAAGTCATTCTGGAGAATTGGACCAGTGTGGAGAAGATCATTTAAACTTACTCCATTTGAAGTTGTAGAGGATGCATTAAAAACCACACGAACCATTGTGGTTGTTCTTTCTGGTTTAATAACTGCATGATGAGGTAGGTAGTAATGAGTTGTAGGTTTACATAAGTCTGGAGGTTGGACATTAACCATGTGGTTGAGTTGGACATATTCTTGAACTACTTTATCGTACTCTTGTTTAAATGACGGAGTTCTGAGTAATCTGGCCTCATTTCTATGTAATTGTGCCATCGCAATTGTTCTGGGATACTGGACCAGTAAAGATCCACCCAAAAATGGTTTCCTGTGCCATTAAGGAACCACAAATCCCGTGTTTTATTCCTGAGAGAATAATGGAAGGGAATAGATCCGCATCTATCAAAAAATATACTTTTGAAATTTTATAAAAAAAGGGATCGGCAAGTGGTATTTTCGGGAGATTCGGAAAAGAAGTGGCTTCAGACGGTTGGAATGGAAGGTTACCCGCTAAATGAGGAACAACGAAGGCAGTCACTAAAATTTCAACGTCATCATTGTATGCAGAACCAAGTGTAAAAGAACACTGTCGTTGAACTTTGGCGGAAACAGTGTTGTTTAGTCCGGAAATTTGGGCGGTAATTGATTGTGAAGGTAGCTGCAAAAGATGAAAAAGACGTTCGGAGATAAAAGTTCCCTCAAAACCCGAATCAATAAGTGCACGTGCCTTATATTTCACACACATATGGTAGACACTCACTCTTGCTGTTCCTAATAGAACACCTTTGGAGTTAGTAGCAAAGTGTGACTGAATTGTCTAAATTGTAGAATTGGCAATGGACTGTATAGGATGAGAGCTTGAACTAGAGGAGAAAGGTGCCGAATTTGGATTTAAAGTGGAACTAGAAGGTAAATTTGGTACAGGCAAATTTGTAGAAACATCGCTATCCTTATGAAGTAAAGTGTTATGACGCTTTTTACATTTAAAACAATTATGTTGGCTATTACAATTCTTGACACTATGTGTCTTAGAGAAACAATTTTAACACAGGTCTTGCTTTTTAATTTCTGAGAATCTTTGAGTATTGTTCATCTGGAGAAAGTTTGGGCACTTACGAATCGTATGAGATTCATTTGCACATAATATACACTTTATGTTTGATACACTATTTTGAAATGTGTTAACTTTTTTTTAGTGGATTAGAATTCTTAGATCTAGAATCAGTTGATTTCCCATTATTTGAATTCTCAGCAATAGATTCCAAGGTTCGGTACCGATCTGTTAGAAATGTATCTAAAGTAGACCATTTTGGAATCGAGGTTTTATCATTGAGACTTTGTTCCCATAAACTGAGGGTAGTATGAGGTAATTTATTGGTGCATAGAAAAACAAAAATGAGATCCCTGTTAACGTTAATGTCATAAAGCTTGAGAATAGATATGCATGAATTAATATCTCGTTGCAATTGTTTAATTGCTTTTCCAGACTCTGAAGTAATGGATTGAAGGTTGAATAATATTCGCAATTGACCGTTGATATGTACTCTGCGGTTTTCATATCTTTCATTCAAATTTGCCCATGCTAATTCAAATCCTTGATTCGTTAATGGGCTCTTTTGAACAATATCTCGCGGCTCGTTTACAGTCTTTTTGATAAGGTGCAATAATCTTTCCATAGGAGTAAGTCTAGAGTTATTGATGTATGCAATGATATGTAATCTCCATTGAAAACTTCGATATCGCAGGGCGGAAGATGGAAGTTGTTTGGATGAGAAATCTTGGAAGGAGTGGGTTCTATTTCCCTCGGAGCGACATTAGAGCTATTTACATCGATTCTAGTGGGAGAATCAGTACGCAAAGCGTCGGAAAGCTCTGATAATCTAACAAGACAATTGCAGTAAGTTATATAAGTACTTTTGTACTTGAGTTTAAATGACTGTATATCTACAGTGTCCTTATCTTTATTTTCCGCATTGTCTATGTCAAATAAAAACTTTTTATAAGCAGATTTTACTCTGGCCCATGTAGACTTTAGTTCATATCGATGAACTTCGACAGCATGATGGGACGCAATAGGAAAACAACTCTCATATAGATCCGACTCAAATTCTACAATACTGTCGGCTAATCTGATGAAATGTTCAAGAGACATAGTTATATATATGTTGTGTAGAAGAAATTAATTATATTTTTTGGAAATTAGAATATCAAAAGGTGATTTAATGTTTAGTAATTTATAAAAAATAAGAAATATAGTTTGAAATCCTTTACTATTATATAATTTAACCTTTTTCTCCCACAGAATATAAAAATTAATTCAATTTCATAGAATGTATTTTATATCTGTGAATTATTGAGAAAAATCAAAGTAGAAACTTAACAACGAAATATGTACTTTAAAGTATTTTGATTGATATGTAAAAAGATAAAGTTACACGTATATTAAAAAATCGTATATCTCAGTGATATCCTGCTTTACGTTTTATTTATAAAGTTTATTGTGTAATAAATCAAAAAATATTAAAATTCATCTTAAATGTTTCATTTAAACATTAGTTTTTTATCGTTCTCTGCAGCGAAACTGAAAGATACTTTAAGTATCTGCTAAATTTCAAAAAGCTAAACGACCTTGATGATTTTTCTTTTTTAGTTTTTACTTAAATTTGTTTTGGGAAATTTTCTCCGAATTTTACAAATAACACTGAGAGTTACGAATATTATCTTTGATGTTCTCTTTATAATAATATTTATTTTGAAATTTTTTTTATTTTTTTGCTTTTTATTATTAAATATTATCATGAAAGTAATAATCAAAACAAAAAACAAGCGTATATTTTCTTCTAAGTTATAGAGTTGCCATCTCGGTAAGATTTCAATAAAGAAACGGATTTTGGCAACAATTGATAAAAGTTTGTCTCTCTTTCTAATAAATGTTAAACGATGTATAAGTATTATTAATAAAAAATGTAATTAAATGTGCAAGTCAACTGTTTCACTTCACAATAAAATATCACTGGCAAACCCTGTCTTAATTATTCCCGTTTATACTAAAAAATAGAATAAGAGTAATAAGAGCGTAAAAATAGATGAAACATTAAGAAAAATATAACAGTAAGCTGAATGATAAATTGAATGGTTTGATCTACAAAATTCTATATTGGAAATAATAAAAATGCATACTTTAATCAGACATCTTCAAACATGTTTGATCATACATGGAAATCAATTTCAGCTATGTATACATGAATATAGTCACCCTACACGCAGAGAACACTCATTTAAAATAAAATGTAAATATCACTACTATAGGAATTCTAAGAAAACTCACCACTCTGTTGTTTTTTTTTTTATATTATTTTCAATATTTCTAATTAGTTAGGCACTATGGGATCACTCACAATCTTCCTTTAATTTCTTCTTGATATGTTGTAATTTTTCCTTCCATTTATCGGTTTTAGTTAATATTTAAGATATATGCAATTTTTGTTGTTCTCCGCAAACTGTTTTTTATTATTTATCTTTATTTGTTCTATTTAATTTAAGGGTTTTTCTAATGAAATGTATAATTTATAATTCAAGTATGTAAAAACAAATTAAATTGATAGGAGTTAATTACACGTGGTGGACCAAGAAAAAAGCAAACATTAAATAAACTTCGATGAAGTAATTTCTGTAAGAGTACTATCAAACGTAATATATGTATGTATGTACATAGACATAAAGAAAAAGCAAATATAACAAACAAACCTGTTCTTTAGTGGTTGTTGTAAATTATGAATGTAATGATTACGGATGATGTCCAGTGAGCAGAAATCTCAGAGAATTTTTGTTTCAATATTCCTTTTACTCCAATTATTCGGTTCGATGAGGACCATGTAAAGATGTGAAGGCTGTCTGGCGAGAATGAGGATGGTTACAAAAATCACTCTGAGCACAAATAAAATCGATTGAGGATTTTATTGCTCAGAATTATTAACAAAATATCCCAAGGTTTAATAGAAATAAAAGAACAAAAGAAATGGAATTAGAAAATTGGATATTTTATTTAAAAATTCTTGATATGAACTTACTAGTCTGATGGTTGAAGCAATAAGGGAGAGACGTTGTTCATTCTTAAATCGGAAACAGTAGCTACGACATTTTAACAAATTTTTGACATTTATTTTCGAAATATTTGAAGAAAGAGAAAGATAGTTTATTGAACTATATATGATATTTTATAGCAAAAATTACAATTTAGGGTTTTCAATACAAACTAAAACTTAATGTCAATGGTTTATTAATAAAACGTTTGGCATTAACAAAGAGACCGACAGATTTAGTTCGTTATAAACATAGTTTGTTATATCCGTAAAATTCCAAATTACAAATTATGTTCTAATTCTAAGCGAGCGAAGTATCGAAGACTATTGCTCCTTGTAGTGAAACAGACCAGAGTCTCTGTTGGGAATCGAACACACAATCCCTAGGCACCCGATTTTTAAATATTAAAAATTAATATATCAGGAATAATTCTTTTAACATTCATCATTCAAATTGAGATTAATTATATTTTTTAATACTAAATCAATGTTTTCTTTTATACCCGATGTTTTTAAATTGGCATGTTTTGAGATACTTACATTTTGAGGAATAGCGATTTTCTAATATTTGGTGTTTAATATTTAAATAATTTCAGTTTTATTATCAGCTATTTTCGATAAATGTATGTTAAAAAACTGTGTTATATAAATGTAAAATTCATATTTTATTTGCCGATAATTTAAATTGAAATTCATTTCCATTTATCCAATAATTTAAATAGAGTAAATAAAAGTTATTTCTGTTAGTTTTTAAATTTTTGGAACTTTTTTGAAATGTGTAATTTTATTTATGTAAAACAAGTATTTGTGGGAGTTCGTTATAAACGTAGATTTTTGTATGAAAAATTCTTCTTGGGACCATAAAAATGTGTTCGTTATAAAAAAAAGTTCGCTATAACCGTGTTCGTTATAAGCGTAGTTATTTGTATGGAAAATGTTGTTAAAATCAATGGGACCGAAGAAATTTTTTCGCTATAGCCATAGTTCGTTATAAGCGTACATAAGTTTGTCATTCCGTTTGTAATTTCCACAATTTTCGTCGGAGAGCAAAAAATTCAGCAGGAAAATATGTTAGTGCTTCCTCCCAATAGGCCTTTCTGAATGCCACCGAACAAACTTTAAACGCATTCCTTTTTGCCTTCTGTAAAAATTCCTTAAAGAATGCCTCGACTTCCTTTAAAAAGAAATCCGGTACTAATTCTTGTTTCCATTTCATTAGATGCAAAATGGAAGGTGTCAATCACCTACTAATTTTCTCATTACAAACAGAAAAAATTGTAACTACGAGACTTACAAAGCTCAAACTCATTTAGTCTTGTTTTAAGTGTCGATAAAGAAGGTAGTCCGCATGTCCTTTTTTTTATATATTTCATACTCTTTTTTAATAGCATTGAAAATATAAAAGAGCATATTTATTTAAGAGTTCTTGCCTTTTCGCTTCTTTTTGGAAGGGAGAAGGGAAGGCCTTGCCTCCAATGACACGCCGTGTAAAAAAAAAAAATAGTGTTGCAATGTGAGTGGCAGGCCTTGTAGATCCTAAATAAGGCATTTTAGAATGTATCTTTAGCCCTTCTATTTACGACTGGGAATCCTTTTTCGGGATCCTTGTAAGAAATCATGATGATATTACCATGTCCGTCCGTGTATCGGTTGAAATTGCGTTTATGAAGCCCACCGACAACTGGCATATATAATATATATATCAAACGATCGGAAATCCTTTCGAGAATTTTGCTATTGAAATTCAGCAAGATCGATCCATACATTTCGGAGATATGCTTAAAGAAACAGTTTTTAAAACCGGTTTTCCAATTTCTGAAGCCTCTGTATATACTAGGGACTTCGTTTTTGCAAAGAAGGCTCAGACATTTTTTTCTGATTTTTTTACTAAAAAAATTAAATAAATCGGTTTATAATAACTGAGATATCGGGCAAAACGTATTTTTGATTCTTTGAAGCTTGTTTAAGCTATAGATTTTTTTAGATCGGTCATAAATATTTTTATAAAATTTCGGTTTTTTTAATAAACGAAATTCGTTCATAATCAACAGAGTTATGGGCCAAAAACTAAAACAAATCTGTTAAGAATATAAATACACTCAAGCATGTATATTAAGCATTGTAAAGACCAGTTAAACCACTATATGCTCTAAAAAAATTGGTTTTATGCGCATTAAATATGCAGTAAAAAACGAAAAATATGCTTTAGAAATTGCGTAAATATGCAATAAAAAACAAAGATTTTGTATAATTTTTTAACAAAATTATTAAAACAAATGGTTTTATTAATATTTCGACGATATAAAATAAGGCAAAACTGAAATTTATCAACTGCGTCAAAATTTGATTCCCATTTTTTACTGTATCTCATAAAAATATTATTGATCTTCTATCTTCTTACCCATCTAATTCTAGACACTATTATTAGTTCAGTAATTATCAAAATCATCATATCGATCACTGACTTTCGAAGTTCGTATTTTGATGAAAATCTATAATTTAGAACCATTTAGAACATTTGTCAAAATTTCATCGACGTTTCAGGTAATTTCAGATTTATAGCGTAAAGTAATTTTATCGTGACATACATACATATAACAATGTGTAAACAATAACAAAAATGTTTCTACTGTAAAGTTTTGTTTTCTACACTTACAACATTTTCGCGGTTAGGGATCGATATGCTTTAATAAAAAAAGTTGTTTTTACAACATAGCTTCTCAACGATAAAATGGTATCCATTAATGTTAATTTTAAAATAATTTTTTTTTCATTTCTTTATAAAAACAAATTTGAAAAACAAATAACAAGATATGCTATAAATATGCACTAAAAATCCCCAAATTCAAAAATATGCCGTTAAGAGTAAAATATGCAAAAATATGCACTAACAAATCGATGCCAAAATGATATATTTGTTCTGAAACGTATAAATATTTAATCGATGGCTTCATTCCAGAGACCTGCGCCGAGCACTTTTCAACGGCGGCGGCGGCTTAAGTAAAATTTATCGGCGGATAAACATTTGAAAAAATACCTAAATGTTTTCTTAAAATTTATGTTTTTTTGAGATCTACGAACACTATTATAAAAAGTTGTGATTTGGCCATTTATCAATTGGAACAAGTTTGGGCAACTTTTTTCAAAAACTAACATTCTATTAAATATAAAAATAGAAAAAAATTGCTTTTATCGGACTGTGGATTCGTGCGGATTTCTTTGGAAGAAGGTTAATATCAAAAAATTTTGACTTATTTGATTAAAATTAAAAAAAATTGCCGATTTAGATGGTAATTGATGCGAAAAAAAATTGAGCTTTTGTCATAAAAATAAGTAGCAAAAACCAAAACAAGAAAAATAGCCCTTCAATAAAATTAATTTCTAACAACTTTTTTAACTTTGGTTCGATACAGAAACATGGTTTTAAATGTTCCTAATAATTTGCCATATTCGTTATTTTCAAATTCTTAAAAATGACTTATGGCCAAAAATCTATCTCTCTAGCCCTCTGTGCAATCTTCATCTACATAAAAATTTCGTATAAATAACATCAATATTGACAAAAACCAAAAGGCCGTAACATAATATTCGTAAAATTTGTTAACAATTGTTTTATGCTTTGTCTAGTTTTTAGTGAACGATTAAAACATTTGGCGTAAATCAAGATCATCAGCACAGTTGATTTTAAAAAAATTTTGATAGTGGTTCTATAGTTTTTTTACTTGTGATTGTAGTGCAATAAAAAATTGTGTCCGCTCTTGCTCGTTTTACGAGTTGTTGGCTTTTAAAGTTTCAATATATTTTCCTGAATATTAATAATAATATTAATAGTTGTCGGATCTTAATTATATTGATGCCATTTGAAAGCACTTCTAAATAACTTTTCAATGATATATAACACTACCATATTAATTAACAAAATTGATATTTTGTATATCCGAAAAAAGCATATTTTATCGAAGCCGGTGTTCGACATACCCAGAGAAAAAAGTCCTTAAGCCCAGCCGCAAGCCGGCTACATAGAGAAACCTTTATTAAAGCGGAAAAAAGATATAATAATTTCAAGTGTGCTTATATACATTGGTTTTGAAAGTGTATTAAAATTTAACATTGATATTAAAATTACTTTTTGCGACCTCTTTAACGTAATAACGTTACTTAATTTAAATGTAGTTCAATTTTCATAACTTTTCACAATAATATATAAAACAAAAAATTGTTTCAATTCATAGTATTGTATCATAGTATAATAATAAAGTATACTCGTAAGACCAGCTGTTTTACAATTTTTTCATTGGCAAACCTCGCGGTACTGTCAAATTGTTTTTGTATTCACATGTAAAATTTTTTTTGAGTTTTTTTTCTCTTGCTCTCTTTCGTTCTCTCATTTTTCCGTTCAAAGCATTCTGACATTGTGGGCAGTAGTTTTACACTAACAAAATACAAGCAATTTTTGTTTTTGTAGATGTGCGAGTACTTTATTATTTTACTATGGTATTGTATAAAGCAGTGATGTCAGATGGAGTGAATTTTCCCTTTTTGAGGGAATTCTTAAGGCAAATTTTAGTCGAAGGGAAGGAGGGAGGGAATTTTAATTTTTTTCAAAATAAAGAGAATTTTACAACATATAAATTTACCTCAAAAAACGACAAACATTTTAAATAAAATAGCAAAAAATGCAGTATTATTATACACACTCATTTAAAAAAAGAAATCTTAATTTGCCGAATTTATATTTTCAGTGTTATCGTTCTTTGTTTAAAATATTTTTGTATATTTTTTATTTAATTACAAAGAAAAACTACATTTATGTAAATTTCAATGCATTTTTTACTAAAATTTTTTTAGTTTTTATTAAAAAACTAGAGATTTTAAGGAGGAGGGAAAAATGGAGGGAACATTTTTTCTAAAAAAAAGGGAAAAAAATGGAATTTTTCAACTAAACAGAGGGATTTTTCTTAAATTTTATCTGGCATCACTGGTATGGAGTTTAAAACAAAAAAAAACATAAAAAAAGAGATGTTATAAAGATACAGTATGCAAATTTCATATTCGTACACCCTTAATATATGAGGTATTTTTGCAATATTTTTCGATATGTTGAGAATAGTTCAACTAAATCAATTGTTTTATATTCTGTAATAAAAATGTTGTTAAACTAGTAATACACTTTTTCTCCATGTAATAGAAATAGGAAAAAATATGGCAAATATTATTTTCAATGCTAACAAAATTCATATTCGTACACGGTGGCAGCATTGTTTTCTTATAAATACAGCAAAATTTACCGTTAGAATATGATCACTTTAAAGCCCCAACCAGTCAACTTTGCAACGTAACGCAGAATGAAGAATAGTAGCGTGAAACATTTTGTACAACCAGTCAACAAAAGTAAACGTATCATATGTTTTTGAACATTCATTGTGTAAACAACTCTGTTTTTCAGTTATTTTGTGAACAAAATAAATTACAGAGTTGTTTAAAACTTACGCAGCTACGTAAAAATCTATTTTCTGCAGATTTCTGCGATACGCTACCTAGAATTTTTGTGTCAATAGCTACATACACACATCTGCATAAAGCTGGTTGAAACAGCTGATTGCGATACGATGGATTTTTGTTGAGTGGTTGGGGCTTAACACAAAATTTTCTTGTCTAAGTTGTATAACGTACCGTCTATTCTAGCCTTTTTCTTGTTCGCACAAGAACAAAACGTCGGCAGAGCAACACACACAATTTTTTTCCTTTTGTTTTCAATGGGCTGAACATTTGTCGAACAAATCATAATTTTTTGTTTGCCGTCAGTGTCACTTCGATACTTTTATATGCAGCGCCTCTTCTTCCGCATACAAAATGACGTTTGATGGCAGACATGGTTGCGAACAAGAACAAAACATGAACAACTTGGGTCCACACTATCCAAATGCATGTGCGCACAACATTTTGTTCAATATGCGAGCATGAAAAAGGCTCGTGTGGACAGCAAATAAGGTATTTGTAAATATTTAATTGGCAAAAAATTGCAATGGGTCGAAAATCAAGAGAAATTACTCCAGATGTGAAAAAATTAATAGTAGATTTGCATAAAGAAGGCAAATCTTTAAGAAATATAGGAAGAATTCTTAAACGGAGTCACTCTACAATACAATATATAATAAAACGATATAAAGAAACGGACAGCTTTGATAAAGCGCAACGAAACAGAAACCGATCTTTACTAAATAGAAGGGCACAATATTTTCTCTTGCGCCAGATTAGGAAAGATAATACAATAAGCGGCGTAATACTTCAAGGCCTCTTACAGAAACATTTAGATATTTGTGTGACACCGCAAACAATTCGAAATTATGTGCGAAAACTTGGATTTAGAAGTAGAATTGCTGCCAGAAAACCATTTATTAGCAACGTAAATAAGAAAAAACGTATTGTCTTCGCAAAAAAGTACCTCAGTAAGGGCATGGACTTCTGGAACCGGGTAATTTTTACTGATGAATGTAAATTTAACATCAAGATTTCGATGGACGTATAAAAATATGGCGAGAAGTCAACACAAGGCTTTCTAAACAAAACCTTTTACCTACCTTTAAACACGGCGGAGGTTCGCTGATGGTATGGGGTTGTTTTAGTGCAGCAGAATTGGGAAATCTACATTTTATAAAGGGAGTGATGGACTCAAAAATGTATATTAATATTTGAAAAATAAAAAAAATCTGCGTGAAAGTGCCGAAAAGTTGGGTAACAGAGGAAACTTTATTTTCCAACAATATAATGACCCCAAGCATACAGCTCTGGACACACGCCTTTGGATTTTATATAACTGTCCAAAATACTTAAAAACACCTCCACAAAGCCCGGACGTTAATCTAATTGAAAATCTTCAATTTCAATCGTCAATTTTTAAAAAACAATTAAAGTTTTATGACATAAGCAATATTCAGGATCTAAAAACAGCTTTACTTAAGGAATGGAATAAAATTTCACCAAATTTAACCAAAAGGCTAGTTGAATCAATGCCATCACGCTTACATGCGATTATAAAAAGAAAAGGATATCCCACAAAATATTAAAAATGTTTTTTTGTCTTATTTTTTATGTTTCATTAATGTTTCATAATTCATTTTGTTTCTCTTAAACGCTGAATTTTCTATTTTTCTTAAAAATAAATAGTGAAATGTTTATATTTTTATTTGTTTTATTAATTAAATCCATAATATATTAAAATAGTACAAAAACCATATATTTTTATCATTTATTTTATTTTAAAAATAACATTTACAACAAAATTATATGGTGTACATGGTTTTTGTATACTGTATGCCTCACGAAAAAAAGTCGCAAATTTACCCTTCTAGAAATTAAGATAAGTTTGTTCTTATATGATTCCCAAAATATTACATCTCAATCTTTAAATTTACGTGAGATGGAACATTTTTAAATCACCTCTAAAATTATGATTTTTTCTCATATTACTATCAAAATTTTAGTTATAAGAAAATTAACTTCAAATTATAATGGAGGCATACTATGACCATGAATATTAAATTTAAATTATTATTTTGTATATGTTAAGATTCTACTCAAATTTTTAATCATATTTTCATGTAAACGTTTCAAACAGAATTGGCTACACTCTTTAACTTTTTTTAAGTGATACACATAGTATAATAATAAAGTATACTCGTAAGACCAGCTGTTTTACAATTTTTTCATTGGCAAACCTCGCGGTACTGTCAAATTGTTTTTGTATTCACATGTAAAATTTTTTTTGAGTTTTTTTTCTCTTGCTCTCTTTCGTTCTCTCATTTTTCCGTTCAAAGCATTCTGACATTGTGGGCAGTAGTTTTACACTAACAAAATACAAGCAATTTTTGTTTTTGTAGATGTGCGAGTACTTTATTATTTTACTATGAGTGATACACAAGAAAATTGTGTATGTTGATGTACAAATGCGAAAAAAATCGACGGCGGCTTATTTCAAGCTGTAAAAAGCCGACATTTTTGTCGGCGGCGGCTATTGAAATTCGTCGGCGGCTCGGCTCAGTCGGCTGATTTACCGGCTGGCGCAGGTCTCTGCTTCATTCTAAAACATGCAACATAGTATAATAATAAAGTATACTCGTAAGAACAGCTGTTTTACAATTTTTTCATTGGCAAACCTCGCGGTACTGTCAAATTGTTTTTGTATTCGTATGTACAATTTTTTTCGAGTTTTTTTACTTTTGCTCTCCTTCATTCTCCCATTTTTTCGTTCAAAGCATTTTGACATTGTGGGCAGTAGTTTTACACTAACAAAATACAAGCAATTTTTGTTTTTGTAGATGTGCGAGTACTTTATTATTATACTATAACATGCAATTGCATACATTTTGGTTTCCCTGGTGATAAGTTTATTAGAATTAAGTATAATACAATGTTGAAAGTGAACTAATAATTAATAAATGATGAAATCACCACTTCTATTTCAACTACTTAAAGCTTTTTTGTAGATGGGGAGCACCCGGGCGGCACAATGTAATATTTACTAAATTCCAGTCGCTAAATTTGCGCCGCCGCCGCCGATTAAAAAGTATTTCGCTGCCGCCGACGAAAAAATTCCAAATTCATAGTTTTAAACAAATTTTTAATGCAACCTCTTATATTATTAAAAACATAAAAAAACTTTTTAATTAAAGTTGTCAGGCTCTTTCGTTATGTTTTAAAAGAAATCGTATTGAATTATAATAGGTTTTAATTTATTTATCGATAATTTAAATAATACAACCAAAAAGAAACAAAGATAATCTTTATAATCTTATAAATACCTCCCTTTAGGCAGTACAAAAAAAGCAGCTTTAAATTGTTATATCGGGAGTAAAATTCGATTTTCATTTGTTATATACGATATTCAATGAAATTACATATTACCAGGGAAACCACAAATATGCAATTGCATGTTTTTTCCTGGACGTTGAATCCATCGATTTAATATTTATCCGTTTCTGAACAAATAAATCATTTTGGCATCGATTTGTTGGTGCATATTTTTGCATAATTTACTCTTAACGGCATATTTTTGCATTTGGCGATTGCATATTTATAGCATATCTTGTTATTATTAGGTCATATTTAACCCTTTTAGAGCATATTTTGACATTTTAAGAATAATGTTTTTATACCTCATGAAAAGTTTTTCAAAATTTGATTTTATAAAAAAAATGAGAAAACAAAAAAAAAAAAAAAAACACAAGCGCGAATGTTATATTCGGCCCGGCCGAATCTATATACCCACCATCAACTTTTTCAAATTTTCGTTATATAGGAGGGGGCGGTAAAGTAGGCAGCAAAGTGGGCGAATCACGCCCATTTTTTGTTTCCGAGTTTACATTGGTCCTTGAAGTATTTGAACACAATTTCGTTGATTTTCACCTTATATGGAAGGTGGGCGGTTAAGTGGACGGACCACGCCCATTTTTGGTTTTCGAGTTTATATCGATCCCTGAACTATACGTACAAAATTTCGTTGTCGTACATGTTTTTGTTGAAGAAATATCAACAGAAAAGTATAAAACGGACACCCTGTGTTTCTAGTTTTTAGCCCATAACTTTTTTGTTTACAAACCGATTTTGCCCATTTTCAATCCCAAACAAACCTTATATAAGACAAACATTTGTGCCAAATTTCGTCCCCCTACGTTTTCCCGTTCGAGCCCTATCCTGCTTTCAACAGACGGATGGACATAGCTAGATCGACTCACAATCTAACCAGGACCCAGAAAATATATACTTGGGGGTCTTAGATGATTCCTTCGACATGTTACACACGGAATGACAAAATCAATATACCCCCCATCTTTTTGATGGTGGGCAGTGTTGCCAGGACTTAAGAAAAAAAGAAGCTAAATTAGACTTAAAAAAAGGTCAGAAAAGGCTAAATGTCCCATAAAATAAAGCCAGAAAAAAGCTAACATATTGTTTTATTTAAAAACACATTTATTGTTTTGTTCTCATTAGTTGTTGGTATATTTTTGAGAATTTATAAATAAAACATAAATAGTTTATATGGGTAACAGATATTGTTAAAAAATAATTATAATATTTTTGTAGAAGGAAGCGCCGAAGGCGAGAATTTTCGTAATATATATAAAAAATTTCGATTTTTTGTGCGAATTAGTACACAAAAATGCTTAAATTGATGATTTTGTAAAAATAAATTTAGTAAATTTTTAGCCTTTTTAATGTCATGTTAAGAATAAAAAAGGCTAGAAAAAAAGCTAGAAGCTAAAACGTATATTTTGAGGCTAAAAGCAAAATAAAAAGGCTAGATTTAGCCTTAAAAAGGCTAAACTGGCAACACTGATGGTGGGTATAAAAAATAACAATAATATTTGTTAAAATTAACTAATGGATACCATTTTATCATTGAGAAGCTTGACTTGTAGCAACAAGATTGAATATTATGATTGAAGTTTATGTTCTAAAAACAATATTTTTTTTATGAATGCACATCGAGCCCTAACCGCGAAAATGTCGTAAGTGCAGAAAACAAAACTTTAAAGGAGAAGCATTTTTGTTATTGTTTACACATTGTTATATGTATGAAAAATGCCACTTACGATAAAATTACTTTCGCTATAAATCTGAAATTACACATGATACGTGATCAAATTTTGACAAATGATCTAAATGATTCTAAGTTATAGATTTTCATCAAAACACGAATTTCGAAAATGTTGTCGGTAACGATATTTTGGCGGTCAGTATGATAATTTTGATAATTTCGGAACTAATAATATTGTCTAGAATTAGATGGGTAAGAAAATAGAAGATCAATATCGTCTTTATGAGATATAGTAAAAAATGCGGAATCAAATTTTGACGCGGTTGATAAATTTCAGTTTTGAAATATTATGAAACTCCTTTATTTTAGTGAAAAACATAATTTTGTTAAAAAATTATGCAAACTTTTTTTTTTTGTTTTAAGAGCATATTTTCTCGTTTTTTAGAGCATATTTTTTGTTTTTTACTGCATATTTAATGCGGATAAAACCGAATGGATTGCAAATCGAAAATTTGCTATGTATTTATTTTTTCGTTTTGGTTATTTATGTATATAAATTAGATTGTAATCACTTTCTATTAGATTTTGCCACATCATTTTCTATATTTCTCTAAAATATTATACAGTAGTTTTCCGCTTTAACGGACATTCGTTTTTACAGACATCGCATTTAACGAACGAGCAATATTTTTCTATTGAGTATCTTATATAGCGAACAAAAAATGTATTATGTACTCATTTTAACGAACAAATAAATATAAATTATTCGAAAACAAATTAACATATTTTTTTGAAAAGTATTGTAAATTCTAGCAGTAAAAAAAATATACCGTTATTCTTTTCTTTTGTCATTTCGCATTATTTTGAGTAATCATAAAAAATCTGTACAAGAATTTTTTAAAAAACTAAAAATTTTTGAAAATCACCAAAAAGGCTTATGCGTGACAGAATTCTGCCAAATGTTTATAAGCCACTGTTTATAATATTTTAAAATTAAATATAATATATATATATAAAAAAAAATAAGATACATTTTTGGATACCCATAATGTAGTTGCAAAGTGAGGGCGAATATTTAAGAACTGCAAACTTGCCACTACCGTATAAGGTAAAATAAATAGATGCAATTGTTCCCGAATTGTTATTTTTGTTCTATTTTTAAGATATTTTATTTAAAATAACTATTTTAAATAGAATTCATTTTAAGAAGATAACATTTACACATTTTTAATAAATTTTATGCAAAAAAATTAATTTTAAGTTAGTGCTGTATATTACGAACTTTTCGGTTTTACGAACAGGCCTGACAACAATTAGGTTCGTTAAATCGGAAAACTGCTGTATGTATTTTTCTCCAAAAATATAAATTAAAGATAAAAATATTTTATTTTTTTAAGAACTAAATTCGGCTGAGCCGAAAAAAATCATAAGCCGGTAGAAAATCGGCGCGCAGCCGATTAGCCGCCGCCGATTAAATATAGTCGGCTTGCTTCTTTGTTGCTCTGCCGACGTTTTGTTTTTGTGCGAACGAGAAAAAAGCTAGTTCAGAGAACCAAGTCGACGCGAAATAGTCGGCGGCGGCTTTTGGACAATGTTGGTCGGTGGCAGCGACTTTCACAAGGTCTGATCGGCGGCGGCTTATTTGTCGGCTCAAATTGTTTTTGTATTATATTATATCAATTAAGTACATTTCTTATACATATTAATAAAAACTAATAGTTCCGTTTAATATATGCAGGTTCCAGTAAATTTTTATATGTATTTTGCAGATTTTCTGATAAAATTTTGTGTGAGCAAAAAGTACAAAAACAAACATTTGTGTATTAGTAGTTAGGCAAACGTGCGTATAGAGGGCAGTGTTATATTTTAATTTTAATAGAATAGTGTTTTGCCTAAAGCGCAGCCTATAGTATCGGCGGCTTTTTTCCAGCCGGCTCAGCCGTTTAAGCCGGTATTTTGAGCCGGTCTAGTCTGGATGTAGCGTAAAACAAAATGAAAAAAATGGTGTGGAGTCGCAAAGCAGCTCTGGGTGGATAAACATCTACCGCGTCATCGTCATTATCTCTTAAGCCCCAACCACTCAACTAAAAATCATCGTATCGCAATCAGCTGTTTCAACCAGCTTTATGCAAATGTGTGTATGTAGCTATTGACACAAAAATTCTAGGTAGTGTATCGCAGAAATCTACAGAAAATAGATTTTTACGCAGCTGCGTAAGTTTTTAACAACCCCGTAGTTTATTTTGTTAACAAAATAACCGAAAAACAGAGTTGTTTACACAATGAATGTTCAAAAACATATGATACGTTTACTTTTGTTGACTAGTTGTACAAAATGTTTCATGCTACCTTTCTTCATTCTGCGTTGCGTTGCAAAGTTAACTGGTTGGGCCTTTAAGGTTGATCAGGCTGTACTTTGTTTTTTTGCGTTCGAGAATTTTGCGTCTCACTCTCGCATTTGGCTAATGTTATACGCGTCGCATAACTGTACCGCGTTACGGTTCTTCGAGGCTTTGCATTAACCATATGCAAATATTTTGAATTCTGGAAAATTCTATGGTTAAGCGTGGTGGAGTTCCAAAAAAGTATTTCACTTAAGAAAATCGTCAAAATAAAAGCGACTTACTATAAAAAATCGTCAAAATGACGTTAATTCGTCACACCTAACACCACTGCTAACTCAAAAAACTTATAAGTACACTGTTTAGACTCAACCTCTGAAACCTATTAAAAAAAATATCTGGTCTATTAAAATGTTTGTTTAAAATGTTTGTGGTTAAAAAAGTAACCAATTTTTCTACAGTCCATAAATGTACCAAAAAGAGAATTTTATGACTAGTATTTTAGATCAAAAGATTAACAATAAAACAGTTTTCTAAAAAAACGTTGCAAATTTTTAAAAACATATACTATAGTTTTCCGGTTTAACGAACATTCGTTTTAACAAACATCGCATTTAACGAACGAGCCATATTTTTCTATTATCTTATATAGCGAATAAAAAGTCATTATGTACTCAGTTTAACGAACAAATAAGTATAAAAATATTCCAAAGCAAATTAATTTAAAAAAAATATTGTAAATCTCAGTGAGTGCACAAAAATATACCGTTATTATTTTCTTTTGGCATTTTGCATTATTTTATTGAGTAAACAGTAAAAATCTATGCAAAAACGTTTTAAAAGATGGAATAAAAATTGTTGATGATCACCAAAAAAGCACATCTAAAAATTGAATTTCTTGATTTCAAAAGCAAGGTAATTAACATGTGCTTGTAACTTGCCGCGACCGTATAAGACAAATAAATGGTTAAATATATTCATGAATTATTCCTTTTTTTGTTATATTTGTAATAGAGGTCTGCAACGAGTAAGTTTTCGCTGCATATGTGAAGACCGACATCAAAGAGAAACAAGAGACGAAACTAATTGTCAAAAACCTAAGTCGGTTGTCAAAAACCTAACTCATGCAACAACAAAATACATGTAAAAACATACATTTTGTTGTTGCCAAAAGAAAATAAAAACAAATTTTTGTTTACAAAAAAACAATTTTATTTAATTGTCAATCGAGAATTTCGTCTCTATGTGTTACTCTATGACCGACATCGAATATACATAAATACTAATCGTACTCTCTCTCTCAGAGCACAAGTACTGAAGTGTAGTTAACCGTTGTTTGTCGAAGAACTACGAGTAAGTAGCAACAAAAAAACATGTTCCGAAAAAAAGTGAACACAAACGAATGTAATGAACAAACAAAAAGTACTACAAGTATATTGTTCACTTCACATGGTACCACGAGTATTTTCATATTAAAGGGCAAAGCTGAAATATTGTAATTTTACGGGAAGTAATAAATAAACTGATCTATTTTATTATAATAAAATTTATGTTATGGTTTCTTTGCACTGTTTTGTTTATGTTTTTTAGAACAAATAAGTTATTTAATAATGATTTTTTTAATATATACACTATCGGACAAAATAAAGTGCGATTTTTTACTCTTGCTATTTAGTTCATAATTATTGTCTTCTAGGTGCATAATAGTCTACATTTTTGGTTTCCAGGTATTTGTCGTATTATATTCTTTAAAGTAATATGCAAAAGAAGTTTTTGAAATATGTGTATTTCAAATATGGGGCAAAAGTGTTGTGTTGCTCATGCATGTTGTGCGACATAATAAAGTGAAACTTTATATTATTTCCTAAAATATTTTAAATTTTTTGATACAAAATGGAAGGCATATTCTTAAGAAGTGCTAAATTTTATTATTCTGTTCATAAATTCTATTAAAATTATTATTGCATTTGAAAAATAAGGATAAATTCGGCCATATTATCAGTAATTCTTCTACCACAATCCAGTAAGATTTCTTGATTCCAAATAGAGAAAATTAATTAAGATTAACATAATTGTCTTTAAAGTGCAATATTTTGGAATCTGAGACTAGAAGATTCGTTTCGTTATACAAAATTACAATTCAAAATGAAATTTAGAAGAAATTGATAGGGCAGAAATCCTAAGACTACAAAGTAAAATCGTAACGATATCAATATTCTCGCCAAAAGAGAATGAGTTTCATCACATAAATTTATAAAAAAGGAAGTAATTATAAATATATTAGCTTTTACTGCCAAGAAAAAGCTCAAATATATGAGTTTAGACGTACCTATTCTAAGTAAAAGTCACATCATTGTTGTGCTAATATAACAAAGCGAGCCGTAATAGAAAAGTAATCGTTAAAGTCCCAGAACCATTCTAAAATGCAGTTATTTGGATGAATAAACATAAATCTTATTAACACTTAAAAAAAAACTGAGAAAATTTTGGAAACTGCCATGGAAAAATCTGAAGTTTTAAATTTTTTTCTTCTTGTAATAATTAAAATTACTTCCTCCTTTATCTCTCCGCTTAGAAATATGAGATTCTTAGCTACGACTTTACTTCGCAGTATTAGGGTTTCTGGCTCTCAATTTCTTATTATTTTTATTATAAATTGTAATTTCGTATAATGACCTCAGATTCTAAAATATTGCACTTTAAAGACAATAACGTTAATCTTAATTAATTTTCTCTATTTGGAATCAAGAAATCTTACTGGATTGTGGTCGAAGAATTACTGATAATATTGCCGAATTTATCCTTATTTTTCAAATGCAATAATAATTTTGGCACTCATCAAGATCTTCGGCACACTTGAAATTATTATATATTTTTTTTTTTTCGCCTTAATAAAAGTTTTTCTGTGTAGCCGGCCTGCGGCCGGGCTTAAGGACTTTCTCCTCTGGGTATGTCGAACACCGGCTTCGCTAAAAAAGCTTTTTTCGAATATCAAAATTTTTTATAAGTTCCGCCATTTTTATACAAAATGTCAATTTTGTTCTCAAGTAATTAATTAATATGGTAATGATATATATCATTGAAAAGGTATTTATAAGTGCTTTTAAATGACATCAATATAATTAAGATACGACAATTATTAATAAAGATATTCAGGAAAATATATTGAAACTTTGAAGGCCTATAACTCGTAAACCGAGCAAGAGCGGACAAAATTTTTTATTGCACTATAATCACATGTAAAAGTAATATAGAATCACTATCAAAATTGTTTAAAAATCAACTGTGCCGAAGATCTTGATTTATGCCATAATTTTAATAGAATTTATGAATAGAATAATAAAATTTAGAATTTCTTAAGAATATGTCTTCCATTTTGTATCAAAAACTTTAAAAAATTTTAGGAAATAATGTAAAGTGTGAATTTATTATGTCGCACAAATGACCAACACAACACTTTTGCCCCATATTTGAAATATACATATTTCAAAAACTTATTTTGCATATTACTTTAAAGAATATAAAAGAGTTTAAAATTACTACTAAAATATTCAAAAAATTGCATCATTTTTCATATTACTTGAAAGCAAATCAAAAAAATATTTCATCAACAAAAATTTTTATTATAAAAATACTAAAAATATACCACAATCAACGAGCGCCATATATGTTTTCACTTGTATATTTACATATTTTTATTTTCAAAATAGATGTTGAACAAAAATTATACAAAACAAAAAATATGCAACATGACCAGTACGAACTGCGTAAAATATTTCAGCTTGTGCATTTTTTACTGCGAAGTAAATGTGTACGAATAAACGAAGACTTGCGAAGCTGACAAGTTGAATATATGTGTACGAAATATGTGAAAAAATATGTTGAAAAAATATGCAAAAAAATATGTTGAAAAAATATTTTTGTGCGTGGACATCATTAGTAATGTATAAACAGAAATAAAATGAATTAGAATTTAAAACAGAAATAAACAAAAACAAAGATGTTTGTTTTTGGGTATTTCTGTATTGGGTATTGTGACATAGAAATAGAATAACTAAATAAATATGAACAATAATTATGAAATAATATGTTTGTTCTTTCCTACACATCTTCAAAAATTATCGCTATTTAACTTAAACCGCTTGCTTGCTGGTTTATACATGGAATTAGAGTAAAAAATTAAAATAATAAAAACATAATTTAGTTACATATGTATGTAAGTACATATGTAAATATTATAATTTAAGTCGGAGTTATTAGTTAAAATAAATCAATTACCATATTGTGAAATTTATTTCTGCGAGAAATTAATGGACACATTTTTTCACAGAAAAAAACCACTATATTAGTAAATAATTACTTCAATCATTTTTTCTTTTAATTTTCAACTCTAAGTTATTAAAAATTTTAAAAAATTAAAAACAGAAATACTATGTTTTCAAAAAATAAAAATATATAAATCATTAAATCAAGTCAAGATGATTGAATGAATTAAAAATTTTATTGTAAAAAGATCTTACTTAAATTGTTTGATTTTATTTTAATTTCAATCTATATCTTCTACATAAGTATAATTTCCGTAGCAACTTTATCTTAGGCGACATAAAAAATTTAAATTTGGTTTGCTTACGGAGCCATATTTGGAAATTTTTTGCAGTGATCGGAGATAAGCGTATTTATGCGTCATTTTCAAAAATTTGTTTAATCTATCCGAAGATTTGTGAAGCTTCCAGACTTGGTGGAAAATTAAAATTAAGCTCTCTTCTTATTAAGCTATGCCTACCTCAAATCCTAGCTACGGTTGCCAGATTCGAATTGTGAACTAACTTTACATTCTAGAAAAATAAACTTGTTTTATAAAACAAAAACTTGATTATCGAAATTCGCCAATAATATTTTACTTTATATATGAATTCTACGATTGCTCTTGAACATTTATTCACAACATTAAACAAGTGCTGTAAGCGAATGTGTTTTAGAAGTTTCTAAACAAGCCTAGAGGAACCCGTGATCGATGTATAACATATAGTAATCAGTTTATTCTGTAGATTTTTTAAAATTAAAATGATTCGTATATCTCATATAGATATGATTTCAAGATTGTTTAAAATTCAACCATTATGCAGTGTAATTCTGTGTACATTTAACTTTCAGGGTATAATAAATCAGATGGCATTCTATTATCTAAAATATATAGCATATATAGCTTCGGAATTATCGCTATAAAAAATCTTCATAACTATAAATTGCTTTCAACTTGACAAATTTCATTTGAACTTATAACTTGAAAAGTTAAGTTTACAAATATCTTGACAATCAATTTCATTTAAGTCCATCTAGTAACCCTAATCCTAATGGAGCTGGATTTTTAATTTTTTATAGGAGGGCGGAAATACGTTGTTAATAATTATACTTACTTAAAAACTCTTTGTCCTTCAAATTCTGGCAAAAGCAAATTTTAAAAGTGCTTACAAGGTGCGGAAATAAGGGGATCGTATCATTTTCGAAGCATTTTTCCATCTCCAGAGCATTTTGAATCTCACAGAGAACGAAGAAAATTATTCGTGCTAGAAAACTAATAGATATTTTTTTAAGTTTACTAATAGAATAAAAAAAAAAATATATATATTTATTCACATAAATATTTTTTTTTAAGAATTTCGGAAGCTTCCGAAAAATGACCCAAAGCAAAACCGTGAATAATATAGAATAATATATATTTTCATTCTAAATGTGGCTGATTTTGTGCAGAATTAATAATGAAATAATTATCTGAAAGAATTTTATTATTAAATTACAGGTGACCAGAAAGCAAAAAGGCTTCACAAAAGTTATAAGTATCTATTTATAATTAGGACTTTTATATAAACAAATTATTTATAAATTCGTAGTCGTATATGAAACAACAAAAATTCAGCAGTATTTTGTAATTCTACAATTATTTTGAACATTTTGTTATTCTCAACACAATTCGTACTGTAATGTGGTTATTTATTTGCTTCATCTTTGTTTTCCATACTAACATACACATGATGTTGTTGGTAAATTTGTCATCCCAAAGTTTGCATTATAATTTTCCTTTTTCCTAATTTTTTTCCACTCACGTTATAAACCTTAAATCGATCACTTTGATTTTAATTGTATGTTGTTATCCTTTTCAACATAAACAATACATGCAAAAATACATTGGTTAATTTGTATAAAACAATTTTTTCTTACTTAACACTTTATTGAGCTCCTATTTAAATTTTTAAGATTATTATAATCATCGTTATTATATTTCTATGTCATAATACCCAATGCAGAAATACCCAAAAACAAAAATCTTTGTTTTTGTTTATTTCTGTTTTAAATTCTAATTCATTTTATTTCTGTTTATACATTACTAATGATGTCCACGCACAAGAATATTTTTTCAACATATTTTTTCACATATTTCGTACACATATATTCAACTTGTCAGCTTCGCAAGTCTTCGTTTATTCGTACACATTTACTTCGCACTAAAAAATTCACAAGCTGAAATATTTTACGCAGTTCGTACTGGTCATGTTGAATATTTTTTTTTTTTTTGGGATATGAGTTAAATGGCGATGCAGAACAGCATACAAATTGCCAGGTTATCACACACACGTAACCCAAATACGTGAAGTAAACAATCAACAACACACTATTTCGTTGTTGAGTATAAAATTAAATTGAATATTAAAAAACGACTACTTCCACAGAATACATCTGTAAACGTGAAAGGTTGTGTTCTTTGAGAATGGAAATAAAGAAAATATTAAAAATTTAATAATTCACAACAATTTATATAAAAAAAAAAAAAAACGAAATTTATAAAAGCCGAGTTATCTTGCATTCTTTAATAAAGTTTGCCAAATTATGAAAATCTTCCTTACTGAAATTCTTCAAAATGTCAAAAAGACATGTATATTCATTAAAAATTTTATACTTTTTACGAGTATTACTAAATTTTGAACAATAAAATATAAGATGGTTGGCGTCCTCGACAGTGTTACAGTTGTCACAGAAGCTAGAATCATTTGCACCCATCATATTCAAAAATTTCTTGTCAAATGCATGACCCGATAATAATCTATTAAAAATTTTAATATCACACGGTTCAAGTGAGAACCTTTTGTACCAAGGCTTCAAAGGAACGATAGGGTTAATAGAGAAAAAGAATATGCCCTTACTCTGAGATATCTCAGAATAGTTCACATTCCATTGACTACATAAATCCTTGCAAACCAGTCTTAAAATCCAGTCGGTTGAATGATCCACATTTACAGGAGCACCAAAATCGATGGCCAGTTTGGCCAACTCATCCGCCCTTTCATTAAATGAAATACCCATATGGCTGGGAACCCATACAAAACGAACAACCTCAAAATCTGAGCCATTCAAAATTTGAATGACCTCAGAGACCAGGCAATTTTCCCATCTGTTGTTCCTAATCGATATCAATGCATTCCTGCTATCAGAGAAAATTACAAGCCTTTTAATCCTGTCATGAATCGCAGCCAGTAAGGCCTCACGTATGGCAACAAGTTCAGCAGCCAGGGATGAAAGTCTCATATCACACTTGAAAAGAAAAAATCTATCAATGGAAGCATAAAAAACAGCGCAACCAGATACATCTTCAGCCAAAGAAGCATCCGTAGACATAATGATGAAACCCTCATCAACATATTGCTGATATAGACGATGATAATGTGCCCGTAACAACGCAGGAGGGGACGAATGTTTATTACCAAACGGAAGTTCTGAACATGACCCTGGAATTTAAAGTTGATTTCACACAAAAGCCAATCCTTTCAAGAAAATGACTATACTTGGAAAAGACAAACGAATAGCTATTTTTAAGATCACGATTCTCAGAAATGAGTTGGAACAAGGGGGGATTAACAACATAAATGCGAAGAAGTTCCTTCATAGTGAGCAAAATTGCCCTGTATTCAGGGGGAAGTTCACAGGCCAAGGCATAAATTACATGGACCGGGGTTGACCTAGTAAGACCAAGACACCTTCTAAGGGTAGAGTTCTGAAAGGAAGTTATCTTCCTGTTAATGTAACAGGGAGAGTGAGCAGTAGTAGTCCTCGCATACTCAATTCTGCTTCTGATAAAACTCCGGTAAAAATTAATAGAAATATCAGGCCTTAAGCCCTTACTAATGCCACCCAAACACTTAAGAAGGTTAACCGCAGAAGAACAATCCTGAAGTACATACTCATAATGTTCCTTAACTGACAAACTACTCATAATACTCCTTCCGAGAAACCGTAGCGAAGAGACCTGCAGCAACTTACGACCATCAACCGTAATGTCCACAGTTTTACGACTGCCCTTGGCAAAATACATAACCTTAGACTTATCAACATTCAAAGACATGTTCTGAGTACCACATAACCTGTTGAAACTAGACATCTTCCGCACCAAATTTTCCACCGCACAGTCAAAATACTTATCAAAGGAAACGATCATAAAGTCATCCGCAAATTGAAAAACCATAGTAGCATCATCCTCAATTTTATAAAGAGAAGCAGAATATATATTAAAAAGAATTGGCGAAAGACAACTCCCTTGTGGCAGACCATTAAAAACCCTAACAGAACTCTTGCCCAGACACAAAACCCTATCCGACAGAAAACAAACAATCCAGTCAATCATATCCAATGGAATATCATAGTCAATCATTATCCTACGTAGAATATTGATACTAACACAATCATATGCCCCAGATATGTCAACTGACGCAACGACTATTTTAAAGCCTCTAGATTTGAGAAGTGAGACTCTGAATAAAAATTCATTAATGCACATAGTGGCAGACAGACCCTTTCTATAAGCAAAAGATCGTGCCGGAAGCAAATCACGCTCCTCAATAAACGAGGACAAACGATCCTTTAGAATAAGATTTATAGTTTTCAGAAATACCGAAATAAGTGCAATCGGCCGATAATTTGTAAAAATATCCAAATCCTTTCCCCTTTTGGGAATTGGTACCATGCGTATCTGTCTCCAAGAAGGCCTAATCAGAATATTACAGAAATAGCTATTTAACGCACATAATAATGAGTCCTTCGAGTTAGAAGATAATGATTTTAGCATCTCATATGTAATACGATCGCAGCCTCCTGCAGATCCATTTCTCCTACGATTCAGAACATGATCCAATTCCAGACGTGTTAAGGGAGAAGGGGGACCAATATGCATCCTAGAAAACTCAATAAGTGTGTTATCCGGAACCTGATCCCTCAAATGCTCAAGAAAAATTAAATTTTTATCATCATCCCATAAGGAACGATGTGGACAAAATACATTCCTTACATTGTTAACGAATCTCCACGCACATCGAGTGTTAGGTTGAGAATTCAACTCCTCCAATCTCCTTTCAAAAGAATTAGACTTTGCACTCCTGACAGCCTCTTTCCAATTCTGGAAAGCCGAAGAGGCAGACTCCAAATTCTGAGATACCTGTATAGTTTTCCATGAGATGGGAAAAGTGCAGTTCGAAAAACTGAGATCAAGTACAGTTCCATTGGAATCATTCAACTGACGAAAGAAAGTAGGCGAACCATCATTAAGACATTTGAAAGCAGATGCAGAAATCATACGATACAACAGATTACCCCTAGGTGAGTCATAATAATCACCCCAATGAGTAGAACGTGCATTAAAGTCACCGGCAATAATGACATTTTCAAAACGATCTAAGAATCCAAATAATCTATTCAACTCAGAGTTACAAACATCTAGGGTCAGAGATCCACGACAATTAGGAGGGAGATATAGCGATACTAGAACTAGATTTGTTCTGAGATTTAAAGTCCTAACAATCAAAATATCCAAGGGAGTTGAAAAAGATATTCTAGAGACACGAATATCCTTCCTGATAACAATTGCACAACCACCATAACCATCATTTCTGAGTTTACAAAAAGTGTTAAAATTCAAAAAACGATTTGACACATCATCAACCGCAAATACTTCCGAAAAAAAGCAAATATCTATCGAATAATTGTTAATATAATACTCAATCGAGGCGCGATTAGAAACTAAACTCTGAACATTTTGCTGTAATATCCTCATTGTGTAATAATAGATCCAACAGAATCAGACGTGGAAATAAGTTCCCTGTCAATATCCAGTAAAGCAATATTAATCTTCTTATTAAAATCCTCGATCACACGCACATATGAAGATTCCTTCTGTCCAGAAAAGTAATCCTTCATCATAGACGTTAACTCAGAAACAAGTTTCTCAAAATGAGTTACTTTTTCTATCTTTCCATGTATAATAGGAACAGTAGGATTCGTATCCAACGGTTGTAGTTGAGGAATAGGCTTGTTCAGTTTGGGCGGTGCCCTAGACCTGATGACCCTGTTGAAATTCTTCCTGGTGATGATCTTATCAACTTCTCTATCCCTATTCAGTGGTTTAACCACCTCATCACTACCCTTGACCCCCTTCCCCAGTGGAGGAAAGTTACCCTCATAATCATCATACAAATCATACCCACTAACCGCATATTTATTTAAAACCTCCTTTCTTGATAACCGTTTCAAGGTCATTATCTTCAAAATATCATACTCACGTGTCCATTTGGGACATTTATTCCTCTCTGTCGCAGAATGATCAGATGAGCCACATAAAGGACACTTAATCTCAGAACAAACACCCTCACATGCTCCTACACGACCACATTTCAGGCACCTGTCCCTAGAATGACAGCCCCTCTCAGTATGACCCAATCTACCACACTTATGACACTGTCTAAGAGGAGGATAGTACATACTAACCTCAACTATGGAATAATCCAAAACAATCGTAGATGGAATTTCATCGGAATTAAAACCAATTTTTACAGAAAGCATTGGAACAGGCGATTCCGGGTTTGCCGGATCCTTTCCACGAAAACGTTCAACTGAAATAATGGGGACTGACGACACAGCGTTCTCCATAATATAATCATCTGTGTACCAAAAAGGTATACCTCTGATGACCCCGTACGAATAGACAAAAGAGTTCGGTATAAACGCCCTGTAACCAAGAGAACCAAAGTTATAGGCCGCAAAAAAATTTGCATTAGACGCCGAATCAAATTTAACTCTAAAGAGTGTTCCACCAATATGTGAAATAAGGGAAATACCCTTAAAACCAATGCCCCTAATACTCTCATAGAAAAATAATGAATTTCTAATACTATCTTTCCTTTCCTTAGACGCTGAAGTATCACACAATACCAAAAAATCACCGAAATGATTATCAGAGTAATACATACTCGAACCCTGACCCGCAGGACGAGAAGTGGAACTCAAAAAAGTATTAGGCAACGTATCACAGGAGACATCTAACTCCTGTAATGGCGGATCACCCAAACGACCGGAAATATCAGGCATAGACAAAGTTCTTGCCTCAATCAAACAAGTCCCGTCCGTGTCAGTAGTAGGTTTTTCCGAAACCAAAGAAGCCTTAGCACTAAAGGAGCACTCACCTGGTTTTATCATATCCTCAGTTGAGATAGCCTTCTTCACACACAAGTTAGCCGTAACTTCTACACCAGCTTTCCTTTTCATAGGCAAAGGTTGCAGGAACGATTCCAGCTTCTTCGACTTGATGAAATCATCAAACGACTGCCGAGCACTGGCAGATGTGGTGGGAATTTCATCATCCATTGAAAAAAAAATACACTAAATAATCCTTTTAAGCAGTAGGAAAAAATTCAAAATTGACAAATTTAGAAAAAACGCAGTTTAATAGAAAATTCTAGATGACGCCTAGAATTTTAAAATGGCGGTTTATGGAAAAAAAACACACGTCAAAGAACGCGAGAACACAACCGAACACTACGAAGGTTTAATAGGAAGGAATATTTTTTGTTTTGTATAATTTTTGTTCAACATATATTTTGAAAATAAAAATATGTAAATGTACAAATGAAAACATATATGGCGCTCGTTGATTGTGGTATATTTTTAGTATGTTTCACATCAAAAAATGTTAATTATGCATATTTTCAAAATGGGCTGTCGTAGAAAAGGAAAAACTGTATACTAATTTTTAAACTCTGGAATATAATACGACAAATACCTGGATACCAAAAATGTAGACTATTATGCAGCTAGAAGACAATAATTATGAACTAAATAGCAAGAGTAAACAACCGCACTTTATTTTGTCCGATTGTGTATATTTTTTTTTTTTTTTAATTTAGATATGCAATAGGAGAAAAAAAATCGGATAACAAGGATTTTTGAATTTAAGAAAGCAGAAATAAAAATAGAACCAAAATATATAAATTATAGGTACAATTCAGAATTTATTTATTTTTTTACTTATAAAATTAAAGAAAGGAGAACTAAAGTTAATTTTTTTTTTTTTTTTTTAATTTAATTTAAAAATATTGTTCCATTTTTTGCATGCCGTTTTTATTTAAAATTCATGCATGTAACTCCCATATATTTTCTATTTTATTATATTGTTGTTTATTAATTATAAAAAATAAAAAATATGTTTTAAACTAATAATTTTTTATTTAAAAAATTATAACTTAAGTACAGGATTATACATTTTTCGTTGAAAACCAAATGCCAATAATACAAATGAAACTAAAAACACTTTTTTTTTCCTACCAAACTGAACGTTGTACATGTGGTACTACGTTCAGTTTTACTTTCGCATCATACTCGACATGATCTATCTTGGTATGTTCGAATAAAATTGAACATGTCGGCAGTGTTCGTTATTAGCGAACACAGTCAAATAACAACAAATACCCTGCAGTCAAAGGTGACTGTCCGAAACCGGTTACTTGACTGACGAAATTGGGTCACCACTAGTCACTTTACCTATCACCTGACTAGTCACTTTAACATGGGGATGTCCTAGGAAGGAGTGTATCGCCACCAAAGGACCAAAAGGTGGCGATATAGTGAATAGTACGAAAAAGACAATCTTTAAATTAGTGATTTTCAGAATGAAAAAAAATTAAAAAAATTTTTTGCGTATATTTTTTTATTTCTATTCTTTTTTTTTATTTTATTTTTTTTTTAATTTCTTTTTTATTTTTATTTATATTTTATTATATATTAAAAATCTTTTAATTTTCTAGTGACTAGTACGAAAAAGTCAATTCATATTAGTCCTTTTACTGGTGAAATTGAGTCAGTCACCTGACAATCTTTTTAACTGGTCACTTTACTAATCACCTGACTAGTCACTTTAACATGGGGATGTCCTAGAAAGGAGTGTATTGCCACCAAAGGACCAAAAGGTGGCGATATAGTGACTAGTACGAAAAAGTCAATCTTTAAATTAGTGATTTTCAGAATGAAAAAAAATTAAAAAATTTTTTTGCGTATATTTTTTTATTTCTATTCTTTTTTTTATTTTATTTTTTTTAATTTCTTTTTTTTTTTTATTTATATTTTATTATTTATTAAAAATCTTTTAATTTTCTTTTCATATTATTTTATATTAATCAATTTAATTCAATTTAATATTTTTACATTTTTGTTTATGGCGCACCCCCGGCTCGAACTCACATCGTTATGTTTTATAGTCATACGCGCTAACCACTCAGCCACACAGCATTCTTACATACATTGCACTATTTGTTGTTTTAATGAGCATGTTGATTTATTGACCCTTTGTGAGCGTGAGGTGGCTGTTGCTTCCACTTTATATACCCTTTGGAAGTCGATCCTCTTACTGGTGAAATTGAGTCAGTCACCTGACGATCTGTTTAACTGGTCACTTTAAAAAGCACCTGACTAGTCACTTTATCATGGGGATGTCCTAGGAAGAGGTGTATTGCCACCAAAGGACCAAAAAGTAGCTATAATATGACTAGTACGAAAAAGCCAATAAAAAAAAAAAAAAAAAAAAACACAAATGCAGAATAATTAATTTTTTTATTAATTGTAAAATCCTAATTAGCAAGACTAGTACCGCAATTCCGTAACTTTTTTCATTTACTACCGATATCGTTAATTAACGAAATTTTTCGGTTGTTATTGATTTTGCTATTCTATACTAAAGTTAGCGATTCTTTTCTTAAGAACGTCATTATTTAAAAAAATTTTAATTTTAATTGGATTTTTATTTAAATATATTTTTCCTCTTTCAAAAAAAAAAAAAAAAAAGCACAAAATCAACTGAATGAGTTTTTAAGGATTTATTTTCCCATAAAATAAATCCTCCTATTCCGATTTACTACATGGTCCTTCTCCAACAGTAAACTGGTCGCCTATTTCATCAAGGATTTTTCTACAAAGAATTTCCAATCAATAGCAATTTGCCGTTGTTAAAATTAAGCAGGTAGCTAAAGCACAAAACAATGCCAAAGTGAGTATTCATGAAATTTATAAAAATATTGAAAAGTGAAAAATTATCAATAGTGAAAAAGAATAAAATTGCCAAAAACAGTGACAATTTGCCAAAATTATTAGGGAAAAAATCGGTTGCCAAATTTCATTTAAAATAAATAACGGAAAAGTGACAAATTAAAAAAATAAGAAAAATTCCATATTTATTGGAAGATTACCGCAACACATAGCGGAATAAATGAAAGAGAAAAAATCTTAAAAAAAGAATTAAAAATTTCGCAGCGAATAATTTATATAAAAATAAGAAAACTGTTTCAACCAAAAAAAGCACAAAAGAAAAACTTAAAGAATAAGGCTACAAAATTAAAGAAAAAAAGAAGTTTCTAAAGAAATTAATATATTAAATAAAAAAATTGTTTTCACCAATAAATTTAAAATAAATTAATCTTTTTTAGAAACCAAAAATTAATTAACATAAATAGTAAAGTGACAAACATACATACAACATAAAGTGCATAAATAAATACATAAATTGCCAAACAAAATAAACAAAGAGAAAAAATATATAAATAATAAATAAAGTGCATTAAACAAAAACCACCACCATTTAGTCATCAGCAACAACGATCAACAAAGAGAATAATCCCTACATACATACATAAACACATACATATTTCTCATATTATATTACTCTTATGCTTCCAATTTTAACGTTGAGTCTATATTACTTTGAGTCTACATTAGACAAATTTTTATCAAGACAAACTTCAAAATTTTATCAAGATAAAGATTTGTCTAATGTAGACTGAATTTGTCAGTATTATTGCAGTGTTAAAAGAAAATTGTCAGCGCTCGAGCTCTGACAACGTTGTCTTGATAATACTTGGTAAAAGACGCCATCTTGATTGTTGTTGGTACTTTTTGCAAGGTTTATTATGACATACGTTTTCCCCTATAATTGATACAGATAAAAAATTATCTGCAACTCAAACAAAAATTTGACGTTTGTCTTGATACAAATTTCTCTAATGTAGACTCAAAGTTAGAGAAATTTCTATCAAGACAAACGTCAAATTTTTTTTTGAGTTACAGAAAATTTTTTATCTCTGTCACTTATAGGGGAAAACGTGTCATAATAAGCCATGCAAAAAGTACCAACAACAATCAAGATGGCGTTTTTTACTAAGCATTATCAAGACAAAGTTGTCAGAGCTCGAGCGCTGACAATTTTCTTTTAACGCTGCAATAACACTGACAAAGAAGAGAAGTTCTTTAAATAAATAAATTTTTGCATGAAAGAAAATCGGATCTTAATGATTTGGACGTTTTAATCTCAATTTTGTTGTGTATTTATAATTTAAAATTGGAAATTAAATATTTTTTTTTTTTAACTTGGCAATTTATGAACATTTATGAAAAAAAAAATTTACAGTGGTCACTTGAGAAAAAAATTTTAGCATTTTTTTTCCGCTTTTAAAAAATTGTGATTAAATAAATAATTTTTTGGCATTTAAATGGAAAAATAATTTTTTTGTGAAATTTTTTTACAATTTCTTGCTATGGTCTTTAAAAAAATTTGCTGCTGTAGCGTGGTCTCAACAAAAAATGTTTTTTTGGTAATTACGTGCTATACATTATAATGGCCACTCTATAATAAAGAAGTGATAGTTTTGCGTTAAGAAGGAAACAAATTTTTTCCTCTTCAAATAAATTTTTTGCGCGTTGCAATTGACAAAAAATTTATTTTTTCACGAAACATTGATTACCTACGACAAAATAATTTTTTGGCAATAACAAATAATTTTGGCATTTCTAATACAACGATATACTCATATTTAGTAAATCCTCGCTCTGGTATTCAAGATTCCAAATATTTTGATTCGGATTTTCGGTTGATCAGTAGACGGTAAAGCTTAACGATCAAATTCCATTATTTTATTTTTCGAATATCAAGAGAATTCATAAGTTTAAATTTCTCTTGTTTTTAATTCGATATTTTTTCAATATCCAAATTACAAAGGATTTCTATAAATTTACATTTTTCTCTTGTTTTTAATTCGATATTACAAAGGATTTCTATTTTTACAATTCGAATATCAAGAGAATTAATAAATTTTACATTTTCTCTTGTTTTTAATTCTCTTGAAATTAATTTAATTTTCTCAAAAATCCTAATTAAAAAAAAAAAAAAATCTCATCTAAAACTATGATTTCCAGTCAAGTTTTTTCTAAATTTATTCGAATAGAAAATGGCATCGCTTCCTAACAGATTTGCATTTGATGCAAACAACTTAATCTCTTTTTGCAAAAGATGTGATGATCAAGATTTCTCAACTCAATCTGAAGCATATGTAAATATAAGAATTAAAGATATTGATTCTCGATGGGGAAAAGTTGAGAAGTCATACGAAGAAACAATGCTTTCAGAACTGAGTGAAGAAATTAAAGCCACTTCACAGCAGTCAACATTAACCACCCAAGGCTAACACTCGCTGAAAAGCTTTACCACATTAGGAATAAAACAACCGACACTACAGGAGCAATTGTAAAAAGATTCCTTTTAGCAGAGAGTAACTTCACACTAGCCTGGGAACCTCTAAAATTGCGTTATGAAAACGTTAGAGTGTTAGTGGACAACCAAATCAGAAATCTTTTTAACATTCCGGTTGCTAAAACAGAAGACAGCGAGTCTCTACAGAGAATCTATAGCGCCGTAGCTGATTGCTTGTCGATGCTTCAGACATTAGGTGTGTCAGATGAAGGTTGGGATCCAATGTTAGTCAATTTAATTTATTCGATATTGACACATGAAACACTAGCTCATTGGGAGCAGTCTCTAAACGCAAGTCGAGAGTTGCCACCATGGTCTCAACTAAGCTATTTTCTATCAAAAAGATACACTATAAAAGTAACAAAATCATCTTTTCTAAGTCAACCAAACTCTAAATCACAAATTCAGATGTACGCATCTCAAGAGAAATTAATTTACAAATGTAAAATTTGCGAAGAGGATCACAATTTAAGGACATGTCCCGAAGTCCGCAAACTATCTATTCAAGAAAGTGTTGATTTCATACTTAAAAATCAATATTGTAATAATTGTTTATCACAATCCCATTCAAAGAAAAATTTCTCTGGCAAAAATACCTGCCTGAATTGTGGTAAAAAAACACCACACTTTACTCCATATGCGCTCCTTCAACAATTTCGGCAACAATGAACAGAACTTCCAAAATAAAAATGGTCAAGGCAATCAAAATAAACAATCTGTTGCTAAAAATCAAAATACTCGATCTCTTGAGTTAAGCGAAGCAGAACAGAGACTTTCCTCTTCTCAAGCATCCAAATCGTTACAAATTCATGTAGAGGCGAGTTATTTACAATTCGCGCTCTGATTGACCCCGGGTCAGAAAGAACATATGTATAGGAAAAAATTTAGAAATCGGTTAAACACACCCTCCAGAAAATCTTACTTTGAAATCATTGGGATCGGGGGTCAAAGTCAAATTGCCGAAAGAGAATGCGATTTGGTCTTAGTATAGAAAATTATGAACTTCCGGTTTCAAATTACAGCAATTGTTTTGCCAAAAGTCACAAATAAAATCCATTCAACATCATTTAAGGTAACAATCTCCTTTGACCTTTCAAACCTCCATTTTAACGTCTCAGCTCCTATCGATCTAATTCTGGGCAATGATAGTAAGAGATATATTAATCTCGAAGAGACATTTGTGGTTCAGCTTCAGCCTACAAAACTATTTTCGGCTGGGTTCTCAGTGGCCCCGTTCAAACACAGCCAATATTTTCGTTCACAACCAGCGTTAAACCTCCTGAAGAGTCTAATCTAGACAATTTCATCAGGAAATTTTGGGAACAAGAATAAATTTTCGTCCAATATCTTCAGAGGATGAATATAATGAAAGTTTCTATAAACCGTTTACCAAATGGTCGATACATGGTACGATTATCATTTAGTCTTGATTTTCCAAAAGATAGATTTTTAGGCCCATCAAGATTTATGGCTCTCAGCCAATATGTTCGAATGGGGCAAACTTTAGCGAAAGATCCGTTATTGCACTAGCAATATAATGATATTTTAACAAAATATATCACGCTCGATCACATGGAAGAAACTACATCAAAAGAATATTTTGCTGAAAATAAATGCGATTCATTTTATCTTCCACACCATGCCGTTATACGTCCCGAAAGTAAAACTACAAAGGTTAGAGTCGTCTTTATTGCTTCCGCAGAACCAAATCAATTGGCATCAGATTCTCAAGATCAGTTTCCAAAAGACGCTCCCATATTAAAGAATGAAAGTTACGTAGATGACATTCTTACCGGAAGTCACTCCATTGAAAAGGCACTTGAAGTCAAAAATAAGCTGATACAAAGTCTTGAATCAGCAGGGTTTATATTAAAAAAGATCACGTCTAAAAACTCCCGTTTATTAGAATCTTTAAGCCCAAATTACAATAGCGCGTAGTCAGCAACAGTATCAGCAAAAATTATCAGCTGATCACTGTCAGCACAACATGTTGCTGCCGTTATAATTACAATTCAGCGTAGGCAGCCACAATTTACAACCACCATCTAGCTTTGTTCTACTTGTGTATTTTAGCCTCTCATTTATTTGCTCACTCTCTTTGTCTCGCTCTCAATCTGAATGCAGCGCAGTGAATTTAGAAACAGGGCTAAATGAAACAGCACTGCAAACTGCTGCTGACCAAATGTAATCAACACACACTGCTGCTGACTACGCGCTATTGTAATTTGGGCTTTACGATTCCGAGTTTCTCAAATTTCACGACTCAAGCTCAGCGAAAACTCTCTTCATTCGCTGGAACTCTCTAACAGATTCATTTACATATTCATTTGAATCTATACTTCAAACCAGCCAAATAACAAAACGTAAAATTCATCTGTAGCGATGTTATTTGATCCAGCTGGTTAGATATCTCCCATAATAATCAAAGACAAGATTCTTATTCAACAGCTTTGGTTAGAACGTATTGATTGGGATGATAACGTTAATACAGATTATCTCCGAATCTGGAATGAATTCATAACTGATTTACCGAAAGTTAAAAAAATCCAAATCCCTCGTTGGATTCAGTTCACTTCCGATGATACTGTACAAATACATGGATTCTGTAATGCCTCAAAAATAGCTTATTGTGCGGCAGTCTATATACGAATACAAACGTCTTCATCTGTGGTATTCACCAATTTATTGGTCTCTAAAACCAAAGTCGCTCCCCACACATTATAATCTAGCCGATCTGGGCTCAAGAGGTTGTAAAAAAAATAAACAACAGCCTTTGGTGGCATGGCCCTCCCTGGCTTACCAATCCTCCTTCAGAATGGCCACAGAATCATCCATTAAATACCACTAAATCAACTGAGATTATCCCAAATCCACCAATTCATTCTCAAAGCTTAAATATTCCCATCAGTAGCTTACAAACAACGGTAATCTCAACGGATATTCTAAAAAGATTATCATCTTATCCACGAGCATTACGAGTTCTAGCATATGTTTTCCTTTTAATACGCAATTTTAAGCCCTCATTTGCTAATCACAATTTTACCATTCAATATACTAATACCAAACTCTCTCACTAAGAAATTAACTCTGTAAAAACTCAATTACTTATTCTATCACAACAATTCTATAGAACTAAATCCATTCCTGGATTCTAACGGAGTATTACGAGTAAATGGCAGATTAGCCAACTCGTTATTACTATACAATAAAAGATTTCCCATCATTTTATCCCGAGACTCATTGTTTTGCAATCTATATTAAACACACCTGCATGAATTCCTGGTTCATGGCGAATGTACTCTTATGTGCCCTATGATACAAACCGAATTTTATATCGTACGTCTTAAACTTCGTGTAAAAAAGGTCATAAGGTACTGTAAAACTTGCATTATTCACAACAAACAATCTTGCGCTCAAATAAAGGCAGCTTTACCGTCGGATCGCTGCATACTCTCTGCCCCATTCCACACCACTAGCATCGATTTTGCAGGGCCCTTCGAGCTGAAAAGTTCAACTCTCCGTAATTCTCCCATTGTAAAAGGATATGCCTACGTATTCGTGTGTTTTGTCACTAAAGCGGTTCACTTAGAACCCTGCTCAAGTCTTTCGACCGCTGCCTTCCAGGCAACTTTCTCCCGATTCGTCGGACGTCGTGGTCTCCCACATAAAATTGTGTCCGACAACGGTCGGAAAAGAATTCAGAAACTTCTTAAACTCAGTTTCCGCAGACATTGCTCAAAAATACCTTACCCATAGGTTTGAATGGTCCTTTCTTCCCCCACAAGCTCCACAGGCAGCCGTAAAGAGCTTTAAATTTCACTTAAAACAAATTGCTGGGGCACACCGGTTTAATTTTGAAGAATTCACAACAGTATTAGCGCGCATTGAAGGAGTATTAAATTCCCGTCCAATTTCAACTCTCTCCGAACATCCAACCGATTTAACAGCGTTAACCCCCGGACATTTTCTCCGGGGCAGTCCGATGATGGCTCTTCCTGAACCATCTGGTGACAATTTATCATTAATAAATCGTTGGGTCAAACTTAAAGCTATTCATCATCAAAAGATACAAATGGAAATTCTCCACACCTAATTTGAAAGTAGATGATTTTGTGGTAGTAATAGACGATCTTTTACTACCCAGCGAATGGCGTCTAGGCAGGATAGAGCAGGTTTACAATGGGTCTGATCATAATGTTCGAGTAGTAGATGTTCGAACAGCCACTGGCGTCATTACTCGACCAATTACAAAATTGTGTTATCTACCCTATAATAACGTATAAAATACTACAATCGATTCTAATATAGTCAAAACAACCCGTCTAAACAACTATCTAATTTCCTAATTCCTTCCTCAATTGTCATTAAACTCTAATCTCTAATAATTTAAAAGATCTTAAACAACTAATTCCACTATCCCACTGTAGGTGATCATACATATACTTTTAATTATTGTTCGAAAACTTATTTTTAATTTAATTGCCTTAGATTTTATTGAATATGAAATCTGATTATAAAAAATATTCATTCTAACTTTGAAATAATAAATAAATAAATATTAATTTAATTTGTTGAATAAAATATTATAAAATATAATAAATATATCTACAATTGGCGATCCTGCTATTAAGAACCATATATCAACAATTTATAATACGCAAAATATTATTTTATAATTGCACCGGATTTATAATAACAAATTTGAAAACTTTGAGAAATTTAATCAAGTTACTTCAACAAAAAAAGAGGTTAATTTTTCTTCAATCAAATTCTTCGATAAATCAAAACAACAAGATTTCTCAGCAACTACCAATATTATTTAATAATTATTTATTTATTTATTTACTTAAGTCTAAAGAACAATATTCTTTACAGACTAAGGATTAAAATTAAATTATTACATTTTGTTTGTATGTAATTATAATTGTTAATATTAATTCATGTTTTGAAATATTAAGTTTTTAAAATCAGTTTTTGATGCAGTAAATTCAAAAATATGATTATTATTTAGAGAATTAAGGTAATTTAATGATCTGATTAATGGACTATTTAACACATAATTTCTATGATGTAATCTAACATAGAATAAATTCCTATGACGGAGTGTAATCCTACATGGGACATGAAATGGTATTTTATTTAATAATTCCGGGCAATCAATATTTATATTTAATAGATCATAGCAAAGATTGAATCTTGCGTCTTTTTTCTAATGAAATCATCCCTAAATGCAAACAACGGGATTCATATGATGGAGACGGATAAATATAGTCTAAGTGAGGTAGGGCATAACGAATAAAACGTCGTTGAACCTTCTCAATGCGAGCAATGTGAACATTGCAATGTGGACTCCAAATAATAGCGCCATACTCTAATTTAGACCTAACAAATGATGAAAACAAAAACTTTAACGTATAAGGATCCGAGAAATCGGAGGAATTTCTCTTTATAAATGCTAAAGATGAGTAAACTTTAGGCATTAAATAATCTAAATGTGATTTAAAACTTAATTTGGAATCAAATAAGATACCCAAATCCTTAATTTCATGTACTTTACTAATACTTTCAGTGCCAAGATTGAATATAAAATTTAATGGGTTATTAGAACGTGAATAAGTAATATGAAAGCATTTATTAAAATTAAATGTTAAATGATTATTAACACACCAAATGTTTAAGTTATCAAGAACACTTTGAAAACATTTAGCATCATTTAAACATTTAATATTCGAAAAAATCTTCAAGTCATCAGCATAGAGCAAAAAATTCGAGTATTTAAAACATAAAAATATATCATTGATAAAAATGTTAAAAAGTAACGGTCCTAACACACTACCCTGTGGAACTCCCGAAATTTGTGTGTAAGGAACAGATTTAAAAATATCAATTTGAACAACGCAAATTCTATTTGTCAAATAAGACGACAACCATTCATGAAAAGAGGAATGAATACCTAAAAAGAATAATTTTTTTAATAGAATATAATGTGAAATTTTATCAAATGCTTTCGAAAAATCAGTATAAATAGCATCAACTTGAAAACCATTTTCAAATTGTGAAAAACAGAAATCGGTAAAAACAGCTAGATTTGTGATTGTTGATTTATTGTTTCGAAATCCATGTTGCTGATTAATTATCAAAGATTTCGTATTAAAATATAAAATTTTGTATATCGCATATTCAAAAATTTTTGAAATTGTAGAAAGTTTAGAAATAGATCTATAATTAGATACAACATTACGGTTACCGGATTTAAAAATTGGTGAAATAAGAGTAAATTTCCAACAATCAGCAAACACACCATCAGAAAGGGATTTGTTAAAAATTTCTAAAATTGGATAAACAATTGAAATCGAAAATTTTTTTACTAAATAAGAGCTAAGAACATCTACATCAATTTTTAATGAATTTTTTACACGATTAATAGCATCTAAAATGTAATACGCCCCAAATTCATTTCAGATGTTGTGTTATTACAAAAATGTGGATTAGAAAGTGAATAATAATCAAAATTAGATTTGAAAAAATTTGCAAAAAGATTTACAATATCTTCAGGATTATCCGAAGATACGTCTCCATAAACCATAGAAGAAGGTACACCAGTACATCGGGATTTAGAGCGAATGAAAGACCAAAAATATTTAGGGTTTGACTTAATATTGGTTTCTATTTTCAGTAAATGTTGTTTATATAAAAATTTATTAAGAAAATTAAATTCTTTTGAGCAATGTTTATATTGGGAAAGGATTTCATCAGAACCAGACGCTAAGTAACGTTTGTGTAATTTATTCCTTTTATTTTTTAACTTTTTTAAACCTGCAGTATACCAGGGGTGACTAGAAGGGATATTAATTTTCATAGGAATGTATTGGTAGCAAATATTCAAAAATGTTTTTAAGAAAATATCATATGACATATTGACGTTTTTATCATGAAACAAGTTATTCCAATTAATATTAATCAATTCAGAATTTAATGCATCAAAATAACATTTACTGTAATCAAATTGTTTAAAAAACACAGAATTAGAGCCTTATGATGAGCATTCGATGGAGAAAATGGTATTAAACATTCATAAATTTTAGTAATAAAGTGAGATTGAACAAATATCAAATCTAAAATTTTATTTAATTTATTGAAAATATTATTAATTTGAATAAGATCCATATCAAAAAATGAATCAATTAAATTAATTTCGAAATCTTTATTTACATTCAATGGCGTTAATCTATTATTAGATTCCACCCACAGTAAATCATTCAAATTAAAATCACCAAAAATCAAGAATTTAATATTTAAGCCCATTTTCTCGTATAGGAACATAATATTTTTTACATTTGAATCATATAGTTCATAAGAACTAGCAGGAGGTATATACGAACCACACAGGCAAATCAAACCATCCGCTGCATGAAGTATTACAAACAGCTGATCCAACAATTCATCCACGACAAGTTGAGAGTTTTCCTCACTGCAATTAACACACCACCACCTCTCTCAAGACCAGTTCTCTCAAAAGATCTATCTTTACGATATACATTATATAAATTTAAGTCGAAAAACTCAGCATCTAAGAATTCACCATTTAACCAAGTTTCCACAATTACAAAAATATCATAGATACATTGAGAAGAAAAATCAAACAAACTTTTACTTTTTGAACGCATTCCAGAGACATTTTGAAAATATATTTTTAATTTAGATAAATTATTTATACTGCACTTGGCAGCTCTACGGCTTTTCTTGGAAAAAAATAAAAGGTCTAATTTTTATATCCATAGGCCACAAGGTTGGTTTTATAATTTCATCATAAAACCAAGGTGTAACACCTATTTTAAAATTCACGTGCTTCAAAGCATTTTCATTGGCATCTTTTTTAACTAACCTCGTACATTCGAGGTGTTGTGTACCAATCTCCGTATTTTTTTTCAATAAAACTTAAGATTTGTTCTGTTGAATGAAGAAACATGTAAATATTTCTTTTTAACAACAACAGGAAGATCGTTTGAAAGATTCTCACCAATAGTAAGAATACGATTTCTTCGTTAACGCCTTCGAACTTTTGTCCACTCATGTTGGTTGTCAGCTTCAAACGTATTCGATCTAACATCAGAAGTAACAGTAGGATTTGAAGTAAAGGAAGAAGCAATAATTTTTTTTTTATTATAAATCAAAATTGCAAGAACGAGAATTTTTAATTACAAATCAATATCCAAATACAACACTTGAGAATTTTGATCACAATTCAATTAGATTGCCCGCAAAATATATGTAACTAAAGGAGATAAATAGCAATTAAGTATATTTTAATTATAATTTTAACTTATTTTCAAATACATCCACACTAAAACTCACATCAACAAACTCTTGTTATTATTATTATTCTTTTTGTTGTTATTTGTAAACTTTTCCTTCGGAAACAATGTTAGTACGCTCACCAACGTCATCCCGTCGAAATACTAATACACAAGCTAACTCAGAAAATTATTATTCTGATAGTTTGGATACTAATACTATGACTGAATGTGAAAATCGTTCTTTTTCTACTAATCCTCAGTCTAACATGGAGATTTGTTCCACTTCTATTAAACTTCCCCAATTTTGGTCAAATTGTTCAGAAGCGTGGTTTGTTCACGCAGAAATGCAGTTTGCAACTAGAAGGGTAACACAAGATATAACAAAATATGAATATGATATTTGTTCTACACTTTCGGTGTGGATAGACGTGTTTTTACATCGCTCTCATAAATAATTTGTTTAGTGAAGTGTTGTGAAATTATAAAACAATAGTAAATAACAAGATAAGTAAAAGGCGAATGAACGTTAAATCTTGTTAAATATTAGTTATTTAAACTCCACAAAAATTAAAATATATACATTTTTAAATTAGAAATTATATATTTAATGCCTATAGAAAAGAAACAAAATAAAAAGAAAATAATAAGAAAACAAATATACATTAGTGTTTGTGTTTAACTCTCAATAAAGTGAGAGGAGACTCAGTACAAATGGAAAAAATGCGTACATTGTATTGAGCTACCCGAACAACAATAATAGCAATAATATTAAAAACTGCATGTATGATCCACAGAAAAACAAAAACTACTTAACAGCAAAACCAATAAATGAGAGATCTCTTTCTCCAACAACAATTACTTGTGCGCCAATTTGTGTAGAACATAGCACAAAAGAAAATCAAGAAAATAAACAATCAACTGATTTAATGGTTGACAAAAAAAAAAAAAGACAGTAACAATATAAACAGTACAAATTATAATATTAACACTGGTGATACCACTACCGTTGATAAAAATGCATTAATAAATGTTAATAGTGAAGCAATTTCTCCGTCATTGCCAATATTGAAAAACACTGGTGCCATACCAAAAAATAAAAATTTAGTGAGTTCGGATAATTTACCATCACTAAACGTAAGTCCAGTCCTAGGACATTAAACATGAACCGAATCCTAAACAAAGGAAAAATTCGGTAAGGCAAAATCGTTTTGCAATTCTTGATAACCAAGATAATGAAGCAGTACCCACAAAGCCTGTCAAAGACTTAAAGCCACCACCGCTTTATTTGCGCTAGCCAACTACTAACGCTCTTGTAAACAAGTTGTCCCAGCTAGTAGGCAAAACTAAATTTTACGTAGTCTCTCTACGTAAAGGTAATGTTTCTGAAACAAAAGTTCAGACATACACAGAAAAAGATTTTAGAATCATAGTTGATAGCTTCGATAGTGAGAACAAGAATTACTATACCTATCAACTAAAAAGCGCAAAGGGTTTAAAAGTAGTCATTAAAGGTATTGACAGTGGAGTACCAACTAATGAGATAAAAGAAGCTCTCGAGTCTGAAGGCTTTGAAGTGAAGTCCGTTCACAACATAATAAATAGAAATAAAATACCTAAACCACTTTTTAGAGTTGAAATTACATATAACTCTTCCCAACTGAAGAAAAAGGGTGCTATTCACCCCATATACGGTTTAAGATATCTTCTAAATGGCAAGATTACAGTAGAGGAACCGATGAAACGCAAAGGTCCTCCACAGTGCTTAAACTGTCAAGAATTTGGACACACAAAGTCCTTTTGTAAGTTACCACCGGTTTGTGTAAGATATGGAAATATCCATAAAAGTCTGGAATGCCCACATTCAAAATTAGACATCAATGCTAGAAAATGTAGCAATTGTGGCCAGAATCATACTGCAAATAACAGTGGTTGTCCAGTTTACCTACGAATCAATGAAACAACAGAAACAAAAAGACCTGTATATGCTCTATATCAGGAATCGTATTTTCCAAATCTACCCACTTCTAGTGCACAATATAGAAGTAATATAAATATAAATGATCAACAATCATCGTATGCTCATACGGTCGAAAAGGGTTCAATTACCCAAACGAAAATGAAAGCAAATGATGCTTTATCATTTCAAAATGCATTTAATAAATGTTCAGCAACTCCCAACCAAACTCAAAAAATGGGTTCAGTTACCCAAATAAAATACAATAATGAAAATAATGTCCCATTATTTTCATATGCACATGCATTGAAAGAGGGTTCAGTAATTCCCAATACGAATTCTCAAAACTCAATTGAGAATTTAATTCAAACCATGAATAGCTTCATGACGAATATGCAAAATATGTTGCAACAATTAATGCAAAACCAAAGCATGCTCATGCAGATTTTGCTTAGTAAAAAATGAAATCATTGAGAATACATATGTTACTGGAACGCCAACGACCTTAGCCAATATAAATATGAAGTACAACAATTTTTAAAAATGCAAGAAATTGATGTGCTATTAATATCCGAAACTCACTTCGCACAAAAGAATTGTTTCAGAATAAATGGCTACTACACCTAAGACACAAAGAATCCAAGTGGTAGGGCATGTGGCAGCATTGCAATCTTAATCCGTAATGATATAAAGCATTTTCCTATGCCAGAATACAAAACGGATCATATCCAGGCCACTCCAGTAAATATACCTTATATTAAAACAACAATATCGTCCGTATATTGTCCTCCAAAATACAATATCTATCGAGATCAGTTTCTTGACTACTTTTCCACCTTAGGTCCAAGATTTATTGCAGCAGGAGACTATAATGCTAAACATACATTTTGGGGCTCTCGCCTTATTACACCCAGGGGTAGGCAACTATTCGATGCAATGTCGTTCAACAAACTAGACTCCATATCTAGTGGCCAACCTACTTACTGGTCTGCAGACATCAATAAGATTCCTGACCTTATTGACTTTGCAATAATCCGAAATATAAAACGCGAATTTATATCAGTGATCCCTTCACTGGATCTCTCGTCGGATCATTCGCCTACTATACTGAGACTAATTAATAATCCAAGTCAACTAGAAACCCAAAGCACTCGTTTTCCAAACAAGAAAACAAACAGGTTAAAGTACAAAATGTACATAAGCTCACACTTACCACAAAATATTTCTCTGAAAAGTGAAAATGAAATACAATCTGCCGTTAATATTTTCACAAACATCCTAACTAATGCTGCTATAGTATCTACACCACCCTGTTTCTCAGGAAGACAAAGATATAATAAATTTTCTTCCAATGTCGAAACTCTTATTAGGGAAAAAAGAAAATTAAGGCGTCAATGGCAAGAATCTCGATCACCAATTGTCGCTTCGCTCTGAAGAATCAAAATGAATCCGAATTGAAAACATATCTGCAAAACTTAGATCCCACTAATAAAACAGATTGCAGTCTATGGAAGGCGGTGAAAAATATGCAATGCCCTATTGCACATGAATCTCCCATACGCCTCCAAAATGGCCAATGGGCCAAAAGTTATAATGAAAAAGTGGAAGCATTCGCTAGTTATTTGGAAAACGTTTTCACTCCAAATGACACAGGCTCAACAAATTTCTGCAGGTGTACCTCAAGGAAGTATTTTAGGGCCGCTTCTTTATATACTTTATACGGCAGATATGCCCACGAGCCCCATGACTCATAACTCATACATCAACTTTTGCAGATGATACTGCTTTTTTAAGTGATCACACAGATCTCGTTATAGCATCCGAACAACTACAATCCCACATCACTAAATTTGAGAAATGGCTACATAAATGGAAAATCAATGTGAATGCTACGAAATGTGTCCACATCACATTTACTTTACGCAGGGAAAGTTGTCCTCCTATTCGAATCAACAATATCCAAATTCCTGAACAGGACAAAGTAAGGTATCTTGGAATTCACCTGGATCGGCGTCTAACATGGTCTCGTCACATAGAATCAAAACTTACACAAATGAAACTAAAATCTTCACAAATCCATTGGTTAATTGGTCCAAAGTCGGCCCCAGACCTAGACTATAAGGATCTCTTATATAAAGCAATAATAAAACCTATATGGTTGTATGGCATCTAGCTCTGGGGATCAGCCTACTCAACAAACATTGAGAAAATACAGAGAAGACAGTCGAAACTTCTAACAATAATAACTGGTGCATGGTACGTCAAAAATAGCAATATCCACAGGGATCTAAATATTCCTACAATTCGTGAGGAGATAAAAAATAGCTGCATAAATTACATGAAGAAATTAGCGGAATACCCAAACCCCCTTGCAAGGGATCTGCTTACATTTGAGGGTCACAGACGTCTAAGAAGATTGGATCTTGGAAGATAACACTATTAATAAAAACTCTACGTTGGATTTTGCAGTGTCAATATCAACATTAATATAAGTTTAGGTTAAGATTTTACTACTTATTGTAAATTTCTGAAAAAGAAAGATTCAATAAAAACTAATCATAAAAAAAATGTTATTACCGCTTTACCCCAAGATGTAATCATGACGGTTCTTGACATTATACAAAATCCTCCTCCAGGTAATCGTTACGATCATTTAAAGAAAGTTCTTATTGACCGACACTCTATGAAAGAGAACAGGAGATTTGATAAAATCTTATCTGATTCTGAGATGGGAGATCGAAAGCCATCCGAAGGAAAGAAAATTACCAAAGAGTTTGAATGTAGCGTTAACATGTTCGAATTTGTCAGATATAAATGATTTGACACGTTTAGCGGACAATATATGGGAAGTTTTACATAGAAATGAGATATTATCTATTAACGAATCTACTTCACCCTCAATACATTCCAATCCTAAAAGTATAGAAAATACAGTTGAAAATCTAGTACAGATTCCATTACAGATATGGAAGCGAAGCGAGGAAATGTGAACAGCCTTGTTCATACTTCGATCAGAAACAAAATTCAACAAACTAAATTATCCCGTTATTGAGGCGACAGATAACGGGAATGTAGTTTTTTCTACACGTCGCCTTTTCGTTTTTGATAAAACTAACAAGATAAAGTTTTTGATTAATAGGGGGGCAGATATATCTGTATTTCCTTCCACAAAATTCGGTTTTAAATATAGTACTAACAGCAGCAAACGGTTCAACCATTTCGACTTTTGGTAAGAAAATGTAAAGGTAAAGATATCGACTCGGTAAAGAATCGACTTCAAATTTTGTTCTTTAATTATCTAAAGAAAAATTAAATGAAATCGGTCGGAAACAATAAGATATATATGACAAAAACTGGACCAAGAACATGCAAAATTGAGGTGCTTAAAAATTCAAGTGCAAATAACTATAAGTGATAATAGGACATGCAAGCATGTTTTTTGTAGGTCTTATCAGTGCCTACAATAATGTATAAAAATATTTGAAATTGGACGAGAAACAAAAATTTGGCAAGCGATTAAAAAATTTGTATATCAGAGGTACTCAACTTTTAGCCCCTTTAGCTCCGCCCCTGAGGGGTCTGCTACGCCTGTATCATGCATATCCAACCAGCCAATCAGAAGTTACAGATTTATTTCCAAAAAATTTCGATTCTGCCCCACTGTGCAATGCTAAATTGACGTTAACTGTGAACGCTTCGAACATTGCGGTTGGAGGAGTTTTGAAACAAATGAGGAACGGTATTGCAGAACCTATAGCCTTCTTCACTAGAAAATTATCCTCATCTGAGTCAAAATATAGCACATTCGTGAACTATTAGCAATTTATTTAAATATAAAACATTTTAAACATATGCTAGAAGGAAGGGAATTTATAGCCTGTTTCTCTATGTCTAACGAAAATCAAAGCGAACGAAAGCAAGTCGAACGAATTCGAATCATTTTGGGTTTCTGTATTTCCTACGCTTTCGTTCGCATGGAGTTACGTCTTTTCCTATTGTTTTTGTTTTATTTTTGTTTCAGAGTACCTATTTTTCGTAAAAATATTAAAAATACTGCTAGTAGTATAAATAGGTATGTTCTAGACCACATTAGGCGTGTTTGCATACTTGTTAAGTCAAAAAAGTATAAAGAGGATTTTTTTTATTAAATACAACAATATTTGTTTTGTAAACGGCAAAATGCATTTTATGAAATTGGAAACCAATGAATTTATTTGTGTATTTTTGTTTTTTGTTTATTTTTGTATAATAATATGTATGTAATTATGTTAAAGTACATACAAACGAATTAATATGGAGACAATTTTTTTTGCACTTTTAATTGTGATGAAATGGAAAAAATGTGTTTGGGTATGTTCTAGACCTCATTAGGCGTGTTCGCGTACTTGTTAAGTCAAAAAAGTGTAAAGATTTTTTTTATTAAATACTACAATATTTGTTTGTGTAAACAGCTAAATGCATTTTATGAAATTGGAAACCAATGAATTTATTTTAGTCAACATTTTTTTATTTTTATTTTTGTATAATAATATGTATGTAATTATGTTAAAGTACATACAAACAAATTAATAAGGAGATAATTTTTTGCATTTAATTGTATGAAATTAAAAACTGATGACTTGGATAAATAGAGTTTGAGTATGTTTGGTTTATTCATATGGATATTTTTGTTTTTGTAAAGTGTAAAATTTAATTGTTTTTATACCCACCATCAAAAAGATGGGGGGTATATTGATTTTGTCAATCCGTGTATAACATGTCGAAGGAATCATCCAAGACCCCACAAAGTATATATTTTCTGGGTCCTGATTAGATTCTAAGTCGATCTAGCTATGTCCGTCCGTGTGTTGAAAGCAGGATAGTTACGGGCTAACAACTAGAAACACAGGGTGTCCGTTTTATACTTTTTTGCTGATATTTCTTCAAAAAAAGCATGTACGACAACGAAATTTTGTACGTATAGTTCGGGGGTCGATGTAAGCTCGGAAACCAAAAATGGCCGTGGTCCGCCCACTTTACCGCCCACCTCCCATATAAGGTGAGAATCAACGAAATTGTGTTCAAATAGTTCAAGGAAAAATGTAAACTCGGAAACAAAAAGTAGGCATGGTCCGCCCACTTTACCACCCCCTTCCATATAACGTAAAATTAGAAAAAAATGATGGTGGGTATATAGATTCGGCCGGGCCGAATATAACATTCGCGCTTGTTGTTTTTTTTCATATGCATAAAATAACTTTGTAAAAGGTTTTTGACTTTGAAGAAAAATATGTTTTATTTTCTTGGGAAAGGTTATGTATTATTTGTTCTAATGTTATATTAGAAAATTCTGCAATATTAATAAAGTCTACCATTAAGTACGAAATACTTCCTACAATATGTCTCAACTACCTACAATCTGCTGGAGTGAAAGTTAATACAAACTGTGGAGATGTTTCTATATTTGCCATATATTTTCCACCTAGACATTCTGTTTTATGTCAGGACTATGAAAATTTTTTCAATAATTTAGGGAATCGTTTCTTAGTAGGAGGAGACTTTAATGCTAAACATCCCTGGTGGGGATCTAGATTGGCAAACCCAAAAGGTCGGGAGCTTTATAAATGCGTTTTAAAAAACATTACAATATACTTTCCTCTGGCAGACCAACCTACTGGCCTTCTGATCCGAACAAAATACCAGATTTACTAGACTTTTTTGTTTATTTTGGAATACCAAGTAATTGTCTGGATATAGTAGACAGTGATGATCTTAGCTCTGATCACACTCCTATCATAGCAACTTATAACTCCACTTTTCACAAGGTTTTAAAGAAAGTAAAGCTTTTATCAAATAAAACTGATATTAATTCCTTTACATATTGGATAGATAAGAACATAGACTTAAATCTTTCAATAAATAATGGTCAAGAATTAGATGAATCTGTTGAAAAATTTACGAATCTTATTCACGAAGCTGCTATCTTATCAACATCAAATGTTCCAGAAAGACAGAATTTGCAAACTACAAATAATTATTTATCTGCTGAAATAAGAAACCTAATTCGCAATAAAAGGAGAATCCGAAAAATGTGGCAATTAAGTAGAAACCCAATTGATAAACGAAATTTCAACCATTTATGTACACAGCTTAAACAGAAGCTTAAAGAATTTAAAAATGGTAAAACGGGTCAATATTTGAAGTCTTTAGATGCTAATAAACATGAAAACTGTCTTTGGAATGCTACAAAATATCTTAAAAGACCTACACAACGTAATATTCCGATAAGAAACCTAAATAACAGTTGGTGTAGATCAAACCAAAGCAAAGCTGAAGCATTTTCCCAACATTTGGAAAATATTTTTCAACCTTATTCCCAAATTAGCTCGCTTAATGACAATAAAATAATGGAATTTCTAGATGCTCCATGTCAAATGAGTCTTCCTATCAATCATTTTACTCCAAATGAAGTCAAATTGGAAATAACAAAGCTTGGAAATAATAAAACTCCAGGATACGACAAAATAGATTCCAAATTAATAAAACTGTTATCTAAAAGAAGTGTTATATTCTTAACTCTAATATATAATACAATATTACGATTAAACCATTTCCCAAGTTAGTGGAAATGTGCTGAAATTATTATGGTTCTGAAGCCTAATAAGAATGAAAACGAAATCTCATCATATAGACCAATAAGTTTGTTATCTACATTTTCAAAAATATTTGAAAGATTGTTTTTGCATAGACTAAAACCATTTTTAGAACAAAATAATATCATTCCGGACCACCAATTTAGTTTTCGCAGCAAGCATGGTACTCCAGAACAGTGCCACCGAATTATAAATGTAATAACAGATGCTTTTGAAACAAAAAAATATTGCTTTGCGGTATTCTTAAATATCCAGCAAGCCTTTGATAAAGTTTGGCACCCAGGACTATTATTCAAATTAAAGTCTTTACTACCAACACCAATTTACCTGGTTCTGAAATCGTATCTAAATGAGCGATATTTTTACGTTAATATTAAAGAGGAATTTTCTACCATAAAACCCATACAAGCTGGTGTTCCTCAAGGTAGCGTCTTAGGCCCAACCCTTTATTCAATATATACTTGTGATATGCCATATTCACAAAATATTACAGTTGCGACTTATGCAGACGATACTGCGCTAATGGCATCAGCGGATTGTCCTATTGATGCTTCTACATTGTTACAAAGGCAATTAAATATATTACAACAATGGTTGCAAATGTGGAAAATTAAAATAAACACAAATAAGTCTTCTCACATAACTTTTTCCCTTAGAAGAGAATGTTGCCCACCTGTCGCACTTAATGGAATGCAAATTCCAATTGTAGATAGTGTTAAATATTTAGGATTGTATTTGGATAAGCGTCTTACTTGGAAAGAACACATCAAAACTAAACGGAAATTTCTAAATATCAAAACAAAAAAGATGTATTGGCTTTTAGGTCCTAAATCTGAACTAAGTTTAAATAACAAGATCATTTTATATAAAGCAATTCTTAAACCCGTGTGGACTTATGGCATAGAACTATGGGGAACTGCTAAAAACTCAAACGTAGAAATCTTACAACGATACCAATCCAAAACCTTAAGATTTATTACTCAAGCGCCTTGGTTTATAACAAATACTGCTATACATAATGATCTCAAAATCCCTTTAGTTAAAGAAACCATAACCAAATTTAGTTCTAGATATATTGATAGACTGAGTAATCATACTAATCCATTAGCCATTGGCTTACTAAATGAGATAGAAGAAGTACGAAGACTTAAAAGGTTACATATTCTAGACTTACCTTTTAGATAAGAATGAATTTGTAAATATTTATAGAAAAAAAAATAAGTTAAGTTATATATGTATATTTCCATATTATAAAAATAATTATAATTATGTATAAATAATTTATTTTTGTTATTGTAATATAATTCAATAACAGCTGTTATTTTCTTTTGTAAATATTATAAAATTTGCTTATTTACAGATTGTAAATAAATAAATAATTTGAAAAAAAAAAAAAAAAAATATTGTTAAATTCATGTTAAGGGAATTATGAAATTTATGTTAAGAGAATTGTGAAATTTATGTTAAGAGAATAGTAAAATTTATGTTAATATGATTTCAAAATAAGAGTAAATTTGAATTATATAAAAACACTCAATTTATAAACTTTTTGGAGTAATCTGATTTATACTTATTTGAAGATGAGGCAGTATTTTCTTAATTGATATAAAAAGACATATCAGAATATATTTTCTAATCATTGCTCTAAAAGTTACTTCAAAGTATACTTAACAAAATGGTGAGTTATAGCTTTTGGATAACACTTTTGATTATTTATTTATTTATTTTTTTTATACGTTTTTTCTTTATTATTGAATCTGCCAAAAAATTAGGCCTAACAATAAGTATTTAAATCTTATAACTAAAATTAAACTAAAATATTAGATCTCGTTTGAGAGCTATGAAGGCAAATAAGTCTTAACTTAGTAGGTTGGTAGATTGCCTCTACGAAGCCTTGATGAGGTTTGCGTTCTGGTAAGTAATCTTGCAAGTGGATTAGGGTGATGTAGTAGTTTCATAGTGTATCTTTCACGAAATTTAATAAATTTGTCTTTTACCAATGTTATTTCTAAGTCCTTGTGGATGTTTTCATTCCTTATATACCATGGTGCTCCTGTCATGGTCCTAAGAATTTTTGATTGGGCCCTTTGTATTAGATCTATATTGGTATTGCTTGCTGTTCCCCATAATTGGATTCCATAAGACCAAATTGGATTTAAGATGCTTTTATACAGGATGACTTTGCAGTCAAGGCTTAATTTTGATTGGTAGTTGATTAGCCAGTGCATATTTGAAGCTTTAATTCTCATATGTAGCCTCTTGGCTTCGATATGACGACGCCAAGTAAGACGTCTGTCCAAATGTATGCCAAGGTATGTCACATGGTCAGACTGTGGGATGTTTACATTGTTAAGCGTTACAGGGGGGCAATTTCCCATCCTGAGTGCAAATGTAACGTGTTTGCTTTTGAGTTCGTTTACTTTTATTCTCCAGTTCTTCAACCACGTCTCCACACGTCTTAGATAGTTATTGAGCTCTCTAGATGAAGTGTATGAGTTCACATGGGAACTAAGGATTGCCGTATCATCTGCAAATGTGGATATAATCAATTTGTCACAAATTGGCAAATCAGAGGTGTATATTAAGTAGAGTGTTGGTCCGAGAACACTTCCTTGCGGTACACCAGCTTTTATTTCATAATCACTTGACACGTGTTCGTTATACTTTACCCTGAACAATCGATTTTATAAGTAAGACTCTAGTAATCTATGTGTACTAGGGGGCAGTAAACATTTAATTTTGTGTATTAGACCTTTGTGCCAAACTTTGTCGAAAGCTTGTGCCACATCTAGGAAAATAGCTGAGCAATATTTCTTTTGTTCGAAAGATTTTCTTATCTCTCCAGTTAGACGATTTACTTGTTCGATCGTGCCATGCTGTTCACGGAAACCAAACTGGTGCACTGGGATAATACAATGATCGTTTAAAAATGGTATGATTTTTTCTTGAAGTACTTTTTCAAATATTTTTGACAAGCAAGGCAGCAAACTTATTGGTCTATATGAAGATGGAACTGTTAAGTCTTTTCCCGGTTTTGGAATCATAATGATCTGGGAGATTTTCCAATTTTTTGGGAAAACTCCTAGAGATAAGATCGCATTAAATAATGAAGTTAGAACAATTATAGCAACATTCGGTAGGTTTTTTTATCATTAATGGTGTAATCAAATCATATCCAGGCGACTTCTTTAACTTGTTATGCTCCCGTATAACTTTGCCAACATCCTCAGTACTTATCACTAAGTTAGCATCTAGTACGTTAGGAGGATGGTGCTCATCTAAAATAAAATCATTTGTTGGGGGATTAGGTCTAAAGACATTACTCAAGTGCTCAGCAAATAATAACGCTTTCTCTTTTGCACTTCGTGCCCAGGTACCGTCTGTTTTTCGAAGTGGACTTTGACCCTCTACCGGTGGTTTTATGCTTCTAGTTGCATTCCAAAGAGAGAAATTTGTATGCTTAGTGTTTGTTAAACTTTGAATGAAATGTTTGTTTTTGCGATCCTCTTCTACGTAAAGTGCAGTTCTCAGCTTTTTGGTTGCGTCGGACAGCCTCTGCTTAGCTGCAGGTGATCTACTTTGTTGCCATTCTCTTCTCCGCTTTCTTTTTTCGAGAAGAAGTTTTTCGATCTCTGAATTTGTAATATGTTTATAACTTTCTGAATTAATTTGGCACTTAGAATGGTTTAAGGCCGAAAGAATTATGGACGTGAAGTCATTGATGCATGTATCTATATCTTCCTCACACTCTAGATAAGGATCTGTGTGGATATGAATGCTAATGTATTTTTTATATTTTAGCCAATTAGTTTTAAAACGAATATTTTTCGAATGATTTTCAAATATGTTATTCTTCGCGTAGTAGGTAACTATTACGGGCGAATAGTCAGAAGACAGATCATGTGATAATTCAGTTTTCATTGAGTTGCGGTTTAATTTTTTTATGATACCAAAATCTATAAGATCAGGAATTTTCATAGGATCAGTAGGCCAGTGTGTTGGTTGGCCAGGGGATATAAAATCCATGTCATTCTTCTTATCAACAAGGGCCTTGTATAGCTGTCTACCTCTAGGATTCATAATTCGCGAACCCCAGTATGTGTGTTTTGCATTGTAATCACCAAATGCTAGGAAACAATCTCCTAGTGTGCTAAAAAAGTGCTCAAACTTTTCCTTAGTCATCGAGAACCGTGGGGGACAATATATCGAGCTTACTGTGAAATTTCCTGTCGAAGATTCGAGGCGGATAGTTGTCGCTTGCGTATAGTCTTTTGAAAATTCTTCCATAGAATAATGTTTAATTTTTGTTCTAATAAGTATACCAGTTCCACCATGAGCCTTACCATCCGGATGATTTGTATAATAGAACGTCAAACCAGGAATATGAAAATTATATCTACTTGTAAGATGTGTCTCTGAAATTAACATGATATCTATATTATTTTTCTGAATGAAGTTTGCTACTTCGGATTTATGTTTGTTCAAACCGTTTGCGTTCCAAAAACAAATTCTTAAAAGATTCATTTTCTCGTTAGGAGGATTTGAATCATTTGATTCTGCGCTCTTAATAGTTCTTGTATAGTGTTTTGCATGGATGTCATAAAATTTGTCATATTTTGATTTAGAGAGGTAATATTTTGTGTAAGTGCTTGCATTAACGTTTCCAACCCTCCCATTTTCAGGGGAATATTAGGTTTTTGATTTCCAGATTTTAATATATTGGCATAGGAGGCACTATTAGAACTAGCATGAAGCTGTTGGTTGACTTGTGAAGTTATTCTTCTGAAGTTATTTTCTCGTTAAGATATAAAGCTCCAGAGTTAACTGGTTTAGAAGTAGTGTTAAAGTTTGTATTTGCCGTTTCAAGTATTTCTCCTCTCAACAATCGTTATCTCTCTCTTAATCTTTTTAATAAAGTCTTATAAACCGGACAACCGCGGTAGTTTGCAGAGTGATCGCCTCCGCAGTTACCACACTTTCTTTTGAGACCTTTTTCAATTATGTCACATTGTGACGACGGATGCAGATCTCCGCATGCAACAAATACAGTGCGTAATGTACAATAGTTTTTAGTATGCCCAAACTCTTGGCAGTTACTACATTGGACAGGACTATTTCGTTTGAGAGGTTCCTCAACTGTAATTCTTCGATTTAATAAATATCTCAATTTATATATGGGATGAATCTCATTTCCTTTTAATTTTTTATTTTCCGGCTCCAGCTCAACCCTAAATAATGGCTGGGGAATCTTTTCTCCATTAAAGATGTTGACAACAATTTTTGTTCTATAGCCCAATTCATTTAGGGCCTTCTTGATTTCTTCGGGTTCTACACCTTTTAAAACCACTATCAAGCCTTTAGTACTTTTAAGCTGGTACGTATAAAAATTTTTATTATTAGTGTTTAAGTATTGAGAGATTTTTCTGTAATCTTCCTCAGTGTATATAACTATTTTTGTTTCTTGAACCCCACCTTTTCTTATTGGAACGACGTGAAAATTATTTTTTCCAATCATATTAATTAATGTTTTAACCAAGTTATTTGAACTAGGTTCACGAAGGAATATTGGCGGTGGTTTTAATGGTTTCCGAATTGGATTACCATTCTTATTCTGATTGATACTATCGTCATCACTTAATAAAGCGAAACGGTTGTTTTTCAAGGGACTTTCAACAATCTTTTGCTTTTTTAGAGATATTTCTCCCTTTTGAGGGCTTAAATGCCTTTTATTTATATTTATGTATCTTAACATACCTGGTAATACTGTTGATTTAGTTGTACCTTTTTCTTTTCCCATTTTTGGTATTGCACCATTTGATGAACTATTTTCAATACCTGCGGTTCTTAAAGGGTTAATAACACAAGAGATTTATTTATTTATTTATTTATTTATTTATTTATTTATTTATTTATTTATTTATTTATTTATTTATTTATTTAGTTATTTAGTTATTTAGTTATTTAGTTATTTAGTTATTTATTTATTTATTTATTTATTTATTTATTTATTTATTTATTTATTTATTTATTTATTTATTTATTTATTTATTTATTTATTTATTTGTTTATTTATTTATTTATTTATTTATTTATTTATTTATTTATTTATTTATTTATTTATTTATTTACTTTTATTTTAAATGTTTCGTTTTTAGATGTATGAACAAATTATTAAATTGGCTCAGGGTATTAAGCCAGAATCAGTGTTGCCAGAACTTCTCTGAGAAAAAGTGCTAAATGGCTATTAAAAAAGTGCAATTTAGTAAAAATAAGTGCTAAATGATTGTTAAAAAGTGCAATTCTTTAGAAAAAAGTGCTAAATTTTAAATAAAGTAATTAGAATAAACATTTTTGTTATTTATGCATATATTCACTATCTTAATATATTTTTTTTTAATTTGTATGGTTTACGCTCATTATATTGGTCATATTCTTGATTCCAAAGGAACAAATCAATTCAGAATAACTTCCCATCTTTATACTTATTAACGTATTCACATTATATTTTGGAACACAGTAAATTTCATATGTCTTATTGAAAAATGTATAAAATAATTTTAAATAATTTTGTTAAAATAAGAACATTAAGATTTTCATTCAACTGGATAAATCTACACAACTCGTAAATTTATAAAATATTTTTTTCCCTATGTAGAGATTTTATTGCATTTCGGGTACTTTTTTGTGAGAATAGGTTTATTTCTTTTATTTTTTCGTTGGCTGTCCTTATAATCGGTATTTTCCTAAAATTATGCTCACATTTGTCAAATATTTGACCAAAATTGTGCAACCACTACTTTTACAAATAATTGTTTACAGTTGTTTGATATTGCAAATGTTTTGTAAAAGAAATCAGCATCGTTCTAAATTTGGTAAAATGTCAGGTATGAATAATAACTAGTAAAAAATGTTTCCATTAAAATGGAGATCAGAAAATATTTTTATAGTAGTTATGTCATTTTGACTAGTCTGACCATACCTTAAGACTATTAGTATTGGAGTTGTAAAAAAAAGATTTGATCGGTAAACTATACAAAGATATTTTTACCTATTTTGTGCTTTATTTATCCAAAATTAAAATTAAAGTGCAACAACTAAAAATAAATGCTAGAAATGCACTTTTAATGCTAAAAAATTTATTTTATTTATAAAAAAGTATAAAAAGGTGCTAAACAGCACCTAGCACCTTTTTTTCGCAAAAAGGTGCAGTACCCGAAAAAAAAGTGCTAGAATTGCACTTTAAATGCCGTTATGGCAACGCTGGCCAGAATATATATTTAAACTTTCTCTCTCTCTCTGTTTTGGTGGTGGATTTTTCCCTTGTTTCTTATCCCCCTTATCAACGCAAAATGTTGAGAGCGAGAATTACATGAGAGCGGGTTCTATGATTAGAACCCACCATAAGAAATTTTGCTTCTACATGATGCGCCTTCTATATATGAATATTCTTTGCTATTACTTTTTGATGTTTAATTTAACCACGTAAAGGGCAATATCTAGATGCTTTTGCTTAAAAGGTGATAGCGATTTAAACGCTGGTTTTAGGAATTTTTTTGTAGATCGCTTCCAGTAGAATTTTTTCATGCGAAAACCTTTGAAATCGATTCAGATATAACGAATCAGGATTGTTTTTAAAAATTTTTATACCCACACAGTTTGCGATTTAACAATTTAACTGAAAATTTTTTTTTCGGGTTTGAAAAAAAAAGTTGGTTATTTTAGTTAAGAACCTTCCAGATAACTGAAAAACATAAAAAGTGTTAAAAAATGTTAACCGTTATTAAGTTACGGCACCTTGAACAGCACTGCACAGTGAGGCCAAAGCAAAATAAATGGTAATAAGTCTGGAACTTTGAAACCACTGAACCGATTTAGATGGAACTTGAAACATCGATAGAGGTGGAGATAGACTTTCAGAATATTGTTAGATAGAGTCTATAGCTGCAGCACGGGCGTCGCTACAGTGAGCCAGATTTGACTACCTCGAGAGTGAAAAACATATCGGGGCTTATAACTTTTACAAATATTAACCGATTTGAAATATTTTTACATTTTTGAATTCTCCTAAGCAAGGAAAAAACATGCTTATTGTGCTAAATTATTTCGTATGGTTTAAAAGATATTTAACTTCAAAAAATAAATTTCTCATTTTAGGCTTTGACTTTTTTGTGATTTTGCCTTATAACTTTTAACCTAAAATCTCTAAAATTTGTTTAGAAATATACTGAAACTCTACAATTTTCTAAATTATGCTAATAAAAAATTTTTTAGTTATCTCAATTCGATAACAAGAAAAAAATTATCAAAGTCAAAATTTCAAAACAGGTCTCAAAACTTGCAATTTTTTGTCAGAAAAGTAACTTTATATATTTAACTTTTTTAAAAAATTTTGTTAAAAAAGTTTAATATTTTTTGACATTTTCTGAAAGATTGGACCCCAAGAAAAGGTGTAAGTGTAATTTTGAAAAGTTCTAAACGTTCACCCTACATCCATCAGTGGTCAAAAATTATTATTTTTGGATGAGAAGTTGAACATTTTGATTCTGTAAAAAAAATTGATTGTTGATTTTTGCACTTCTGTGAATTAAACTATATAGATCAATATGTTCTTAAAGGTTCTGCAAAAAATTATTACAGCCTACCGGTAAACTTAGTCACACGAGGCAATTTTCTGAAATTACCCATATTTTCAATAATAAAAACTTCAACATTTAAAAATATATAGTAAAATTATATATATTTTTCTGATTTTCACATTTATCAATTCTCCATTAAATATTTTATATCACGCGAAAAATTATGTTGATAACTATAAGCATTTAGAAATTATTCAGTCTCAAATTTTTGAAATAAGTCAATATAAACATAATTTGCATTTGTTCGCATTGTTTCAAGAAAAGTGTGTTAAAAATTTTAAAATAGTAAAATTTATTATACATGGTTTTAAAGATTTCTAAATTATGCTAATTCTCATCCAAAATTGATCATTTTTTACCACTGCTGGATGTAGGGTGAACGTTCAGAAATTTTCAAAATTACACTTACACCTTTTCTTGTCAAAATATATAAAACTTTTTGAACAAAATTTTTTAAAAAAGTCAAATATATAAAGTTATTTTTTTGGCAAAAAATTGCAATTTTTGAGACCTGTTTTGAAATTTTGACTTGGAAAATTTTTTTCTTGTTATTGAATTGAAATACAAAAAATTTTTTTTATTAGCATAATTTAGAAAATTGTAGAGAATTTCAACATATTAAAAAAAAAAAAAAAAAAATTTAGAAATTTTGTTTTAAAAATTATAGGGCAAAATCGAGAAAAAGTCAAGGCCAAAAATGAGAAATTTATTTTTTGAAGTTTTCTTTTGAAGACCATACGAAATAATTTAGCACAACAAGCATGTTTTTTCCTTGCTTAGGAGAATTCAAAAATGTAAAAATATTTCATATCGGTTAATATTTGTAAAAGTTATAAGCCCCGATATGTTTTTCACTCTCGAGGTAGTCAACTTTAGCCCAGATTCCATCTAACAATATTCTGAAAGCCTAACTCCTCTTCTATCTATGTTCCAAATTTCATCTAAATAGGTTCAGTGGTTTCAAAGTTCCAAACTTATTACCATTTATTTTGCTTTTGGCCCCACTGTGCACTGTAGTTTAAGACAAATATTTTGCGAAGTATTTTTTTGGCGAGAATATCAATTTTGAATGTTTGTAACTTTTTTGTTTTAAGCAGGATTTTTATGAATATTTTTATATTTTATAGGCTGATGTGTTATCTATCAAAGAAAGTGATAATAATTTGAAAAAAACTTATCAGAGAAACAATCGTGGGGAATTTTCGGTCATCAACTTTTTTATCATTTTTCTGTCTCTATATTAATTTTTATTGGACAAAAACTAAAAAGTCCTACAAAGTCCCGTTATCTAAATGGCACTTTTGTAATTGCTGATAGGTGGTCTTCCAAAATAAAATTTTGACCCAATGTGCACCTTTTCAATTCGCAAAGCAATTACTAATCATGTGTCAACGTATTTCTCACCACCAAATTTTTGATGTTTGGTTTCTTGCATCAAAGAAGAGGAAAAGTTTGAGTGTTATTAAGTTTATTTCTGGAAATATTAGTACAACATCAAACGAAATTATTGATATTGATTCAATAAAATCATTTTCAAACAAAATAATTAATAAAATCAATTCAAAATGGATGTTAGAGAATAAAATGATAGCTCGGTTTTTACACTCAAATAGAAATTGGTTGAAAAAAGAGAATGATTTGTCAATGGAAAAAATATTGGAAAAAATTTTTCTTCCCCACTTAATACTTGTGGAAGGCCTAGTAAAAATTTCGAAGATTGTTCAGTTGTATCAAAAAGAAGAAAAGTTAGATATCTTTTGAAAACGGCTAATCCGTATTAGGTACTAATGGCTGCTGAAATGCAAATGCGTTCAGCAGGAAAACTTTCATCTGCTGCAATAGTTGGTGAACTCATAACTGCTTTCCCAAAAAGAGGTAAACTTATACAAAAAGTAGAATAAGCCCAAATAAATCCTTAAGCCTCTCCGCCGATCAAGCTTTAGCTATGATAATAGATATGGGTTTATCTACACATGACTATCAATTGTTAAGAGAGCACATATCCCACATTAATTCAAAATTATACCCTTCTTATGAGTTTATTAAAATGTCAAAAAAATTGTATTATCCAGAAATTATCCAGTTATTTACAGAAATCAATCTTCAATCATTGATTGATCATACAGTTTTAAGACTTTTTAGATTAAAAAATACATACATACATACAAACATACAGCTGTGTGTAAAAAAATAGTAGCACTACAACATACTTTGTAGTTTTTGTTGCTGCTCAATGCCAAAAACAATTTGTTCATATGAAAGTCTTAAAAAATTATAAAAAAATTTTTTTTATTTTTCTATGCATCTTCGGAAGTTACCGTTATTTTATATAAGCCGCTTGGTTTTTGCCTGTGCAAAATAATAGTAGCAAAATGATAAACATTGGCAAATAGTATTATTGTTTTATTATTTTGGATCCTTTTCGTTTTTAAGTAAATTATATAGCCGTGTACTGTACACACAGTGAAACTTTGCTTTTAAAAAAATTTAAAATAGGTGACGGTAAGCACTGTATTCTTATCACCCCACTATGGTTTCGCCGACCACTTTTCTTGGCCAAAACTTTAAAACGCCAGAAAATTGAGTTTTTTTCCTACTTTTATTAATTTGTCGTCATAATACAATAGATCAGAGTTGAGTTTCTTAAGCAAATTTAAAATATGTATAAAAAAGGTACCTTTTTCAACGGTTTTCATTAATTTGTAATTATTGAGTACAACAATATTTTAAATAAGTTTAGTATGGAAAATATAACTTAGGATAAGTACTTTGATAATTGAATACGAAATCAGTTAGAACTTGTTGCCATCTTAGAAAAATACTGTTTGTTTTACAAAACCCAAAATGAAATTTGTCCTGCAAGTTTTTGGTGAAAATCGGTAAAGAAAAACTCAACGGAAATAAAAAAACATATATCTGTCTATATTTTCCATATTGTCTCGTTTTGCGATTTTTTTCGTTTTTCGAGAAAATCCATTTTTTCCGAATTAGCTAGCATTGGAAATTCTTATCATTTACAAATGTCTAACAAAAGAGTAAAAATGCAAAGATAAATAATAAGGTAGCAGATATTGCTAAAATATAGTTGTGTATCAAAATTAATGCTGTTAAAGCAAAATGCACGTGAAATATGTGAAAACTTCCGTTGTAATGACTTTACTATTGATGCATAAAAAGCGTAAAAATTAATTAAATTTTTGAAATACAATATAAATACATTAAATTGCTTTGATTTTCATCCAAATCATATTTCAAACAAGACAATCTGTTTTTTTTTTCATTTTGGTAATTTTGGCCAAGAAAAGTGGTCATCGAAACCATAGTGCGCCCGTACCTTATTGGTAAAAATACTTTCTGAAGGTAAAACATACAAATTTCTCCAAAAATTTTATGGAATGTTCTGCCGCAGTTATTGAAAATTTCAACAAATATAATCCAAACCAATAAACACGAACTCGCATGTAAAAAAATGTTCTAAGTGACTTTACGCGTAAAAAGGGAATGGTTAACTCAAACACATTTGTGACGTCCACTAAGGCAAAAGAGGACTTAGAGCTGAAAGTTGATGCGTCAACTATTTTTTGACATTTCCAAAAACAAAATCTGTAAGCAAGATTCCAAAGGAAAGTCCCATTACTAAACTACAGACATGTACGCAATCGCCCTTATTTCGCGATACTTTGCTCCGACTGGCCTCAAACGAAGTGGCGCACATTCTCTGCACAAATGAGTCTAAAGTAGTTCTTTTTGGTGCATATGGGACGCATGGGACAAGAATATATGCGACGTGACCAAAATAATCCAACAAAAAAATTTCTTGAAATCAACAAAACATCTTCATTTTATTGAATGTAAAAATGCTACATATGGCGCTACTATTATTTTGCACACAGCTGTACATACATACATACCTACATACATTTTTCATCCACAATTTTCATCCGATTTTATCAAAAGGATAATTTCTTGTCTTTCTAATACAGTTTACAAAATTTAACTTGGTCAACTGGTATTCTAGTCTAGATATAAAATTTTAAAACTGCGAAGTTCGAAAAAGCGGTCCTTTGGATATAGCTCCCGATTTTAAAGGTATATTTAAAATTCTAAAAATGGTATAATAATCTACTGACCCTTATCTATAAACTACACTATATTATATTTATTGTTGTAAACAAATATTTTAAAAATACTCAGGTGCAAAATACAGTACATGCGAGTTGTTTTCGTTTTGTCGGATTTTTTCGTAGAGCTTTATGCTTTTATTCTTAAATTATAAATTATTTTATTAAATACTAAACACAAAATAAATTGAAGAAAAAATTTTTGGATTTGCTTTACTATTTTGATGGTAGGTATATTGATTTTGTCATTCCGTGTGTAACATGTCGAAGGAATCATCTAAGACTCCACAAAGTATATATTTTCTGGGTGCTGGTTAGATTCTGAGTCGATCTAGCTATGTCCGTCCGTCTGTCCGTCTGTTGAAAGCAGGATAGGGCTCGAACGGGCGTGGTCCGCCCACTTTACCGCCCACCTCCTATATAAGGTGAGAATCAACGAAATTGTGTTCAAATAGTTCAAGGACCAATGTAAACTCGAAAACAAAAAATGGGCGTGGTCCGCCCACTTTACTGCCCACTTTCCCGTCCCCTCCCATATAACGTAAAATTTGAAAAAGTTGATATTGGGTATATAGTAGAGTATTCATTTTACTCGACTTTTTCATTGTTCGAGTAATAAAATAACTCTAAAATGCAGTTTTTAAATTACTCGAATAATAGAGTAAGTCTTTTAAGTTACTCGAGTTATTCGAGTAAAATATACCTTAAAAATTTACTCGTTTTTTCCAATGCTTATTAAAAAGAAACAAGCATTTTGTGTGGCTTAGTCTAGAAAACAAAATAAGAAAACCAAAATATATCTAAAAAAAAGGAAAAGTCTTTCCAAAATAATATATAATTAAAATTTGCGTAAATATTTATGAGTATTTTTATCTCTTTTGTTTTGATAATGTCGTTGTTTCTCTATATTTAATATATTCATTGATATTTAAATAAATAGGTTTAAATTTGGTGTATCAATTCGAAACAAATTTTTTATTAAATGGTGCTTTTTGTCATTTTTGAAACGCTATAAAAAAACTAATGATACCCCAATTTAAGGCGATTATCAATACTTTTTGATAAAAATAAAAATTAAGTATGAGTTTTTATCCACTTTGAAATAATTTGCGATTTTGTCTCATAACCTCACTTTTTAATTTGGACACATACTAATCTATGTGCTACACAGAGGTTTTCAGTTATACTCAAAATGTTTGTACAATATTTTTAAGTATCGGAGATCTACTAAAACCAGATTTATTTTGAGCATAAAATGTATTTAAATGGTTTAGTTATAGCGAAAACATGTCTTAAAATCTTTAGTATCAAAACTACAGGAAGAAGGATACAAGCTTCTTAAATAATTTTAAAAAATTATGTCTAAATTTATCATGAGACTTAAATTTTTCTAAATAAAACAAAAACTTAGGAAATCATGATCAGAATAATTTCTGTGCACCAGGTTTTTGTATGTTTTATAATTCATTATTCAATTATGTTCAATATTTAGAACACATTCAGATGATCATTTAATATTATACAATATATACGGGTTTTAAGATAATTTACTCTTATTTGCATTATAGTTATCTCCTGATTATGTTTTAGTACAATTTTGTGCAAAAATGTTCCGCAACTCTTAATTTCCTAACAATATCGGTGTAAAAATATAAAAAATTCTGTATAAATTATATAAACTTGTATAATAAATTAGTCAAATATACAATTAGTACTTTTCTTCATTTAATGTAAATTTAAAATATATAATTGTTTCTCCCAAATGTACATGTACGTTTAAAATCCTCCAATTTATTTCTTATAAAATATTTAATATAAAAAGGAAAGTAAATTTTCTTTATCCTTTCCAAATTCTTAAAATTATAAAAAATTATTTGAATTTTACATTATAATTTATTAAAGTGACGTTAATATTTTAGTTAAATTTTTGTAATATTAGATTCTTTTTACTAAATACAATTTTTTTTTAATAAAATTACAATTTTTGGTACAACTTTTAGATTCTAAACATTCTATAAAAATATTGAAACATTGTTTTCAAGCTAAATTTTTTAAAAAACTAAAATTAAAACATCTTAAAAGCTAGTTAAGAAGGAAAATCTTAAAAATTTTTTTTTACTCGAATTATTCGATTAATCGGCATAATTTGCTCGAATAATTTTTTACTCGAAATTCTTGATTTTAATTTAATCGAACAATTATTTGATTTTAATTTTTCGATTAATCGAACAAACATTATTCGAGTGAATACCCTAGTATATAGATTCTGCCGGGCCGTATATAACATTCGCGCTTGTTATTTTTATGCAACGACAAGTGTACAAATTACAAGCATGTACTCATTTGTGCTTCCTATTGTATTCTTAATAAAATTTTATTGAATTATATAAAAAGTAGACGTGGCAGTTGACCGATCACGCCCATTTTTTCACGAAATCAGCTTAGTGTTTCGAAAATAGTTTGAGCCAAATTTCATCAATATAGCTTTCTTAATAAAATACAGACTTTTGATCACTGGCAGAAGTCTAAATACAGATATTGAATTTTTTGAAGAGATTATTAAAAAAAACACCGTGGTTCCGAGCATTTTTTTGCTGAACGTGCGGTAGCAGTCAATGTGTAAGGTTATCCGATAATTAGTATTTTCTCTGTATGAGTGCTATCACTACTCCCATACCTACTCGTCCCATTTTTATCTCAATTATGTAAATAAATAATAAAATTATTTCCACAAAATATTACGAGAAAAAGTCAAAAGTATAAAGTGTACTTGTGCGCTTGCTCCGAAATATATACCGATTTAGCGTGCATAAACTTTTTTAATAATTCTAAAAACTATTTGAGACTATTCGCAAAATCATTATTGATAAATCTTTTATGGAGTTTTGTTGAAGGACATCTGTTAATTAAACATTTTTAGTGTTTAATTTTCAATTTATTTTTCTTTCAATTGTAAAATACTATTTTGTGAACATTTTACCATTAAATACAATTGTGATAATCAGCTGTTCAAATTAAGAACATTAATTACAACTATTAAACACTTAGTCGGAAATTTAAAAGTCGTTCAGCGCAATCTATTTGTCATATGCTGAAGCATACCCAGCAAACATTTATATTTAAAAACAAAATTTGTACCATAAATTAAAATCGTTTATTATGGATTGCCTGAATGATAATTTCAACGTTACCGGTAACGATCGAATGATTTCTTGTTGGTTGTGTTTAGGAAGCTATCACTTGAAATATACGGTACTTAAGGCACGTGAACGTGACGCGGATGCTCTGGCTGATCCAGCTAAATCCCTTCAATGGACTTGTCCTCGCTGTAAGCAAATAAATATAGAGTTTTATAGATTTTTTTAAAGTTATAATGATGAATATAACAAACTTAATAAGGAATTCCTATCTTCGCAAAAAAAAAAAAAAAAACTTTCGAACTTCGGTGATTTATTTACTAAATTGGATAATCTTATCGATAAACAAGATATTTCATCTCCGAAGAGAAAAAAAAAAACACGTAATAAATCTACTGCGATACTTTTAATAACTTATTCTTCAGTTGCCGCTGATAATAATGATTTCAACTCTTTACCGTCTTCGATTTCGAATGTATTTTCCACTCAAGGTAGTAATTTTGCTGATACTGATAACAGTCCTTCAAATACAATGTATCAATTTAACTACACTTTAAACAACCCTTTGGAAAGCAATGGAACTGTCCATAACCCACTTCGTGTTATTGCAACCAAAAGGTCTATTTTCATTTCTCGCTTAGCAAGCGATACTTCCACGGACGACGTTGACTATTACATAAAATCTAAAATTGATTCACATGCTGTTGTTAGATAAATTTCAATGTACGCAACAAAGATCTATTTTCAATTAACTATTTCTGCTGATCTCTTTCAACTTGTTCTGGATACAAATTTCTGGCCTGACAACACTTTGGTACGTGAATATGTTTATAGAGAAAGACAAAGATAAAATAATGTTGGAGACTTCTTCAGCGTGAACAGAATGTTTCAAAAAACTAAATAATTTTACTCGTGATTCGATCTCACTTGTTTATCAAAACGTTCGTGTCTTAAGAACGAAATTGTCTAATTTTTTTTATTGAAAATTTCCAAATAAATGGTATTCTAAACGGTTATTCTAAATACTGGATTTAATTTTTGTAAACGATAAGGAAGAATGCTATATCAAAAAATCCACCTCTATAACTCTTCCAGAGGACAGACATCATCCAACAATTGAACTTACTATATTTATACCATCAGAAAGTACTTTCATTCAAGCAATCAAAATATGTTAAATCAACTTATTAAAAACACAAACTGGCATAATATAAAATGTTCTCCTTTATGGATCTATGTATTCTGAAAAAATCTTGGAATAATAAACATTTGGCTATGTCTAAAAATAAAATAAATTCTGCAAAATATTTAAAAGTTCTGGTTCTCTTGTTGACTATCTAAAATATTCTGTATGCCGTCCCGAATACACTAGATTAAACAAATTTTACTACACACGTTATCTAAATAAAATTAAATCTAACTTGTTTCATATCTTAATTCTTGTACGGTTTTAAATGACCTAAAGAAGCTGAAATTCTCTTATAGTTTTGGTCCTGATAGAATCCCAAGTTGTATCTTAATAAATTGTATATTGTTTAATATATTAATTAAATATGGATATATACCGAATATTTGGAAGGAATCCTATATTATTCCTTTATTTAAGGCTGAAGTTAAAAATTACAGATGTGTTGCAAAACTGAGTACAAACTTTTTTAAAAATTAATTACTGATCATTTATGTTATCAAGTTTGGTGCCTAATATCCCGTTATCAACATGGTTTTCAAAAAGGATGTTCCACCATAACTAATCTATTTCAACTTATAAGAGGAATAAATCGTTGCTTTTTTCAAAAGAAACTAACTGATGTCATCTATACAGACTTCAGTAAATCTTTTGTTAAAGTAAATCATAATAATAAAGTTTTCAAACATTTTAATATATGCAGATGATGTTAAGGTATTTTTGAGCTTTAATCAAATTTTAGATTGGAAATTTCTTCAAAAGGACTTGGATTTTTTAATTGTAATATCAACCAAATGGCACTAAATTTGAATAAATGCAAAATAATGCGATTTGTCAGAAATACCCTTTTAAAAGTGAATTTTTTTCTTTTTGACTACCAAGTCGGAATAGTAGATCATTTTCAGGATTTGAGTATTCTTTGTGACTCTAAATTAAATTTTGTATCACATATGACAACTATAATAAATAAAGCAAGAGGTACACTTGGATATATAAAACATTGGGCAAAGGAATTTAATGACCCATATATTAATGAAAGTCAATCCAATGCAATTGAATCGGTTTAAAAACATTTGCTATTATTTAGTCTTCGTGGGTTACAATTTAACCAGCTTAATCTGCCATATTATTCTGCATGTCTTGCTCTTTTAAAACTACCTACATTAAAAAGCCGTAGGACTATATTAAATTTAATCAGTAGTGGTATCTGCTGTAGATTTTTAATTCATGAAATTATTTTCAATATTCCTCGACGTCCTTCCCGTAACTTATCTAATTATGCCGATGCTGATCCAATAAGAAGAATGTGCAATACTTTTAAACAACTATTCAGATTTATCGATTTTTCATTATGGCCTGATATTGTGAAAAATCTATAATAAGTTTCTTAAACTAATTTTGTTAAATTTTATATTGTAAATTATACACAATTATAAAATGTATGTAAGGATACAAATACATAGACATAAATAAAAACAATCGCGAATGTTATATTCGGTTCGGCCGAATCTACTTTTTCAAATTTTACGTTATATGGGAGGTGGGCGGTAAAGTGGGTGGACCCCTTTAATTTTTTGTTTCCAAGTTTATATCGACCCTCGAACTATCTGTAAAAAATTTCGTTATCGTACATGCTTTTGTTTAAGAGATATCAGAAAAAAAGTATGGAATGAAGCTGCTACGGACTCTGTGTTTCTAGTATTTTGCCCACAACTTTTTGGTTTATTAACCGATTTTGCTCATTTTCAATACCAAACAAACCTTATATAAGATAAATATTTGAGTCAAATTTCATCTCCCTAGGTTGTCCCGTTCGAGCCCTATCCTACTTTCAACAGACAGACGGACATAACTAGATTGACTCAGAATCTAATCAGTACCCAGAAAATATGTACTTTATGCGGTCTTGAAAGATTTTGTTGACATGTTACACATGTAATGACACAATCCTTTTGATAGTGGGTATAAAAATCTCAAGATTTTATCTGTACTAGTTCTAGAGATATGACATAATTATTATTTACTTTTTATGGGGACTACCACTCCCCCTGCTTCTACCGGACAGACGGACATTATCCCACAGTGATTTGTTCCATATCAAAAAAATAATAATTTTTCAAATTGTGTTGAAATATACGTTTTTAGAAAGGTAACAATATATATCATATAATTTAAAAAGATTTTTTGGAAAAAGTTATTTTTGTGGCGCTAAAATCAGAAAATTTAAAGCAAATATTAATGAACCAATAAGCTGCCCAGCAAAAAGAGAACTGAAAAAGTCATGATTTTAACATTGTGTTGTCATTGGAAGGAAGTACTTAGTGGTGAAAAAGAGCTGCAGAAGTTCTTTTTTTTACTCATGGTTGTCATTGGTTGTTATTCTTTTATACTTTTATACATTGGATGTTATTCTTTTATACTTCTTCTTCATTGCTTTAGAATCACTGCTCTTAAAACTATGTTTGTACAATTTTTTAATAAAAAGTCTGTTTTTGCCCTATTAAATAATAATAAAAATGCTGTAATTTTGTTAAATTTTAATTTTGTTAAAAATTATTAAAATTTTTTCCCGTTAAAAATTCATTTATTTTCATTTTTTTGGAAGTAATTATTAAGAACTTCCAAAAAAGTTTAAAATATGCTTTTGTTCCATATTTGAAGTTGTGAGAATGTTCTCTTTTTTGAAGAACATCATCGTTTAAAACCACCCAGCAAAAGGTGGTTTTAAACTGTTTTAGGAAAAAAATTTTCAAAAATTAATTTTTTGATGAAATTCGTTGAAGTTTTGTTTTTCCAATATCTTAAAATTTTTGTAAATTAAAACTATTATTAATTTTTAAATACAATGTTTCGAATATATATCGTCCATTCCATGAGAGATTTATAAAAAATGCCAATTTTTTTACGGAGGGTAATCCAATTTTGTTCATATTTAGTACGCATATAACCTATGGAGCCATTTAAATATCTCCATTCTTATTTATTTTTTTTTTTTTTAATTTTAAAAAATTCGAGGATTTATTCACGGTTTTGAATTTTCGAAAAGTCAAAAAAATCGGAAATGTGTGTAAATTTACATATCAATATCTCTAAAAGTTGTTAACGGATTTTAATGATTCAAACTGCATGTAGAAGATGAATATGTCATCTTTTAATGAAGTCATTTAAAACAATATTATAATTTAAAAATGCATTCATAATGCAAATTTAATTTTAGGATGCATTTTTAAAAAGATTTCTACCCTTTTCGATTTTATTTTTATACCCTTCACCACAGGTGTAAAAGGTATATATAAGTTTGTCATTCCGTTTGTAATTCCACAATTTTCGTCGAAGAGCAAAAATTTTGATATTTTTGGGATCCTTGTAAGAAATGATGACGATAGGACCATGTCCGTGTGTCGGTTGAAATGGCGTTTATGAAGCCCACCGATAACTGCCATATATAATATATATCAAACGATCGGAAATCCTTTCCAGAATTTTGCTATTGAAATTCAGCAAGATCGGTTCATAAATGGCAGAGATATGCTTACAAAACCGGTTTTTAGAAACGGTTTTCCAGTTTCTGAAGCTTTTGTATATATTAAGGACTTCGTTTTTTTGCAAAAAAGGCTCAGACATTTTTTTCTGAATTTTTGTGCTGAAAAAATTAAATAAATCGGTTCAATAAAAACGGAGATATCGGCCAAAGCGCATTTTTGATCTTTTTAAGCCCTTGTTTAAGCTAAAGAGATTTTTTTTTTTTACCAAACCAAATTCGCCAAAAACTAAAAAATATTTTAATATAAATTCACACACAACCATTTATGTATATTAAGCATTGTAATGACTATTAGTGATGTTGTTATTGTTTTTTGTATAGGCAAGTAGTTTAGTTAGCAACAGCAGTAATATAATCCCGAATAAATCACGAACATTTCTCTAACATAACCTTCGAGAACGACTATCGAAGGCGTTTCGAGAATGAACTCGTAGAGTTCACCTGTCGTTCAGTTTGTGGCAGCAAATCGATCGATATCGAAGGTTCGTTTATGATATCTATATCGGATAATAAGTGATATCATTAGCGAAACGGAAAAATATTCGTTTTCGATATCGAAAATTGTTCGATATCGATATTACTAACAAATCGTTGGCAATAGTTCTTCTGTTTCATTTTCATTTTGTTTCCCATTTAAAATTAAAAGCTCTTTTAATTTTGAAAGCAATTTTTTATTTTGAACTTAATAAAACAAATATTGAAAAATACATTTTAATGTCAACTTTCTAATACAATTAGAACATAGTGATACATGTCGATGGTCCCAGAGGAAGTCTCAATAATATTAGTTTTTCTGTTGCCCAAATTGACATTTTTTTGGTCAAAGTTTACTGAATTAGAAAGAAAAAAAAAAAAAAAAATATCATTTAGATAAATATGTTATTTAGACATGTAGCAATGTTACTTACCATTTTTACTATTTTTCAGAAAGGGTTTTTAAAGTTAAATTTACATCCTAAACTTTAGTCTAATTTACAACAGATCAGTATGAACTATGACTAAAGAATGACATGTACAAACAAGAATATGCGTATTTTTTTTTTTTTTTTTAAGTAACAAAATATCGAGAAATTGCGAAGAAAAGATAATTTCTCGAATCATTTACTTTCGAAATTTTATCGAAAAAATTTAATATTGCGATAATCCGATATATTAAGAATTCTCGAAAATTTCCCGAACCTTAACTATCGAGAAATTATCTAGTAAGTTACGATGCTACGAACATTCACTTTTTATTTAATTTTCGATAATTTTTCGATTTTGATTTGTTTCGAAAATTCCTCGTTTTTGCGTACATTCACTAATTTCTTATATCAGGTCAAGCGGGATGATCAACAGTGTTGTTATTGTTGTTTATATATGCAGTCAGTTTGTTTGAATATACATATGTACATACTAGAGACCTTCAAACTCCCGCCTGACCTGAGTTTCGTTATTAGCGAATATTCGCTAAAAGCGAAGCATTCTCGAAACAAATATGTTCGAGAAAATATCAAGAATTATATTAATTACGAATGTTCGTAACTTCGAACATTTCTCGATAGTAAACATTCGCAGAATTTTAGAGAATTTAAAAATATTGATATTGCTATATTCAACTCTTCTAAATAAAATATCGAAACCAAATGTTTCGAGAAATTGTATAGTCTCTTAAGTTTCTCGAAGAATTCTTGTGTAAATATAAAAGCGACTTATTTTCTTGTTTGTGCATGCAAAACAATAAAAACAATGAGAATGTATTGTCATTCTTGAGTCAAAGTCATAGTAGTCGGTTGGAAAATATTGCGCTTTAATATTTAAGTTATATTTTTAGAAGTGTTTAATAAAAAAGTAGTAGATTTAAACAACAGAAAAATTAAAAATTTTGGGAGAAAAGGCATTGATGACTCTACTCTTGGCGAAATTTAAATTTAGTTATATGGCTTTATTAATTTTATTGTTTATTATAAGATTTATTATTTTTGTAATATATTTTATTATTACGTAAAGATTTTTTTTTAATATTTGATATATTGTGATGTTTGAAATAAGACTTTTACAAATAAAATCAACTTTTAGTTTTATGTTGGGAACATAATGGAAATGAAACAAAATAAATAACTATCGTTTTCGAACTATTGCTAATGATAATAATCACAAGTGATTAGTAGAGTATTCATTTTACTCGACTTTTTCATTGTTTGAATAATCAAATAACTCGAAAATGCAGTTTTTAAATTACTCGAATAATCGAGTAAATCTTTTAAGTTACTCGAGTTATTCGATTAATTTATACCTTAAAATTTTACTCGATTTTACAATGCTTATCAAAAAAGGATACAAAAATATAGCTTAAAACAATAGTCTTTTCTGTTTTTTGCTTTGATAATGTCGTTGTTTCTCTATATTTAATATATTCATTGACAGTTAAATAAATAGGTCTAACAAATTTGGCCTATCTATTTGAATCAAATTGTATATTAAGGGTAGTCCGAAGTGCGATTTTGTCTCATAACCTCACTTTTTTAATTTGGACACATACTAACCTATGTACAACAGAGGTTTTCAGTTATATTAAAAATGTTTGTACAATATTTTTAAGTATCGGAGATTTATTTTTAGAATGTTTTCTAATTCATCGTTCATTTCTTATTATTTTTGTTATAATCTAGTAAAACCGACTCAATATAATATTTTACACAAATATTAAGGAGCCCATAGACACATACTGCAGAGAGATACTGCCGATGAACGTGTGTGATTGATGATTTCACTATACATTGATCAATCAAATCTTTATTTTTGTTAAAAATTTCTAATAAAAATAAACAATTTTAAATATTTTAATTATTTCTTCTTTCAGTTTAAAAAGAAAAACTGAATTTTTCATAAAGGAAAAAGAAAACTTCAAAAATTCATTCAAAATATTTGTTTGCAGTATGAGTTCATTTTGAAATCAAAACGATTTTGATTTTTCATACTGCATTGTCGGTGTGACGCACACATTCAAAAGGTCTGTCAATTTTACTAATACATACTTATTGCTTGAGCTTATGCAGTATGTGTCTATGGGGTGCTTTATATGGATTTTTGTCCGTTAGGCTGTGAAAATATATTTATTAGTTTCTGAGTTATTGCATTTTGAAAATGACAAAAAACACTTTGGACTATCCTTTTTTAGATAAAGTAGTTCAGCGATTCTTAACATAAAGAACAAGTTTACATGCTAAACTTTTTTAAGTCCAAATTCCTTCTATATAACAAATTTCATTCAAACCATCACTATCATATCCTCTACACCAGACTGAGCATTTATTGGTATATAAACTATGTACTTTCATTCGTAGAACCAATAATATGTTTTCCAAATCAAGTTTAAAATCCTTCAATTTATTTCTTATTATTTATTATATTTATATTAAAATTATTTGAATTCTACTTTATAATTTTTTAAAGTGACGTTTATATTTTTATTAATTTTTGTAATTAAAAAAAGACCTTTAACTATGTATTGTAATTTAAGCATATATTCGTTTATTTTTACTAAATACATTTTTTTTAATAAAATTACAATTTGTGGTACAACTTTTAGATTCGAAACATTCTATACAAATTTTGAAACATTGTTTTTAAGCAAAATTTTTTAGAAAACTAAAATTAAAACATCGTAAAAACTAGTTAAGAAAGTATATATTTAAAATATTTTTTACTCGAATTATTCGATTAATCGGCATAATTTTTTCATTGTTTGAATAATCAAATAACTCGAAAATGCAGTTTTTAAATTACTCGAATAATCGAGTAAATCTTTTAAGTTACTCGAGTTATTCGATTAATTTATACCTTAAAATTTTACTCGATTTTACAATGCTTATCAAAAAAGGATACAAAAATATAGCTTAAAACAATAGTCTTTTCTGTTTTTTGCTTTGATAATGTCGTTGTTTCTCTATATTTAATATATTCATTGACAGTTAAATAAATAGGTCTAACAAATTTGGCCTATCTATTTGAATCAAATTGTATATTAAGGGTAGTCCGAAGTGCGATTTTGTCTCATAACCTCACTTTTTTAATTTGGACACATACTAACCTATGTACAACAGAGGTTTTCAGTTATATTAAAAATGTTTGTACAATATTTTTAAGTATCGGAGATTTATTTTTAGAATGTTTTCTAATTCATCGTTCATTTCTTATTATTTTTGTTATAATCTAGTAAAACCGACTCAATATAATATTTTACACAAATATTAAGGAGCCCATAGACACATACTGCAGAGAGATACTGCCGATGAACGTGTGTGATTGATGATTTCACTATACATTGATCAATCAAATCTTTATTTTTGTTAAAAATTTCTAATAAAAATAAACAATTTTAAATATTTTAATTATTTCTTCTTTCAGTTTAAAAAGAAAAACTGAATTTTTCATAAAGGAAAAAGAAAACTTCAAAAATTCATTCAAAATATTTGTTTGCAGTATGAGTTCATTTTGAAATCAAAACGATTTTGATTTTTCATACTGCATTGTCGGTGTGACGCACACATTCAAAAGGTCTGTCAATTTTACTAATACATACTTATTGCTTGAGCTTATGCAGTATGTGTCTATGGGGTGCTTTATATGGATTTTTGTCCGTTAGGCTGTGAAAATATATTTATTAGTTTCTGAGTTATTGCATTTTGAAAATGACAAAAAACACTTTGGACTATCCTTTTTTAGATAAAGTAGTTCAGCGATTCTTAACATAAAGAACAAGTTTACATGCTAAACTTTTTTAAGTCCAAATTCCTTCTATATAACAAATTTCATTCAAACCATCACTATCATATCCTCTACACCAGACTGAGCATTTATTGGTATATAAACTATGTACTTTCATTCGTAGAACCAATAATATGTTTTCCAAATCAAGTTTAAAATCCTTCAATTTATTTCTTATTATTTATTATATTTATATTAAAATTATTTGAATTCTACTTTATAATTTTTTAAAGTGACGTTTATATTTTTATTAATTTTTGTAATTAAAAAAAGACCTTTAACTATGTATTGTAATTTAAGCATATATTCGTTTATTTTTACTAAATACATTTTTTTTAATAAAATTACAATTTGTGGTACAACTTTTAGATTCGAAACATTCTATACAAATTTTGAAACATTGTTTTTAAGCAAAATTTTTTAGAAAACTAAAATTAAAACATCGTAAAAACTAGTTAAGAAAGTATATATTTAAAATATTTTTTACTCGAATTATTCGATTAATCGGCATAATTTGCTCGAATAAATTGTTACTCGAAATTCTTGATTTTAATTTAATCGAACAGTTGTTTGATTTTAATTTGTCGATTAATCGAACAAACAATATTCGAGTGAATACCCTAGTGATTAGTAAAATCAGTATCGAATAATTTTCATCAGTTTTTGATATCGAAAACGAATCATTAACGAATATTTTTACGTTTCGCTATTGATATCGCTAAAGGTTCATTGTTAATACGGAAGGCGAACCTTCGAGATTGAAAGATTTGCTGCCACAAAGTGAGCGACGGGTGAGCTCAAGCAGCTCGTTTTCGGGTCGCCAACGATAGTCGTTCTCGAATGTTTTGTCAGAGAAATGTTCGCGAAATATTATGTGGTCAACTGGGCTGTGTCTTATAAGGCATTGCAAGCCACTTGTTAAGCCCAAATTACAATAGCGCGTAGTCAGCAGCAGTGTGTGCTGCCATAATCAGCTGATTAAAGCTAGATGGTGGTTCATAGTATAATAATAAAGTATACTCGTAAGACCAGCTGTTTTACAATTTTTTCATTGGCAAACCTCGCGGTACTGTCAAATTGTTTTTGTATTCACATGTAAAATATTTTTTGAGTTTTTTTCTCTTGCTCTCTTTCGTTCTCTCATTTTTCCGTTCAAAGCATTCTGACATTGTGGGCAGTAGTTTTACACTAACAAAATACAAGCAATTTTTGTTTTTGTAGATGTGCGAGTACTTTATTATTTTACTATGATGGTGGTTGTAAATTGTGGCTGCCTACGCTGAATTGTAATTATAACGGCAGCAACATGTGTTGACAGTGATCAGCTGATAATTTTTGCTAATACTGTTGCTGAATCTGTGATACCCTTCACCATATTACCATTTTACCATTTTATCGACATCATATTACCATATTACCGACAATTAATAAAATTTTCGCCTTAACGTATGCTTGCATATTTTCTAAATCTAAATTTTTTTTTAAACTACGAAAATTTGAATATGAAAAAAAAAAACAATCATAACAGGCTTTGCTTTTAAAAAAGAAACAACAACAATTCCATATATATTTATTTTTGTATGTACAAACTGACTGAATACACAAAGAACAACAACAACACTGTTATTCATTATATTACTGCTGTTGCTAACTAAACTACTTGTCTATACAAAAAACAAAAAACGTCACTAATAGTCATTACAATGCTTAATATATATGTTTGTGTATGTATTTATGTATATTCTTAACAGATATGTTTTAGTTTTTAAAAATAAACAACTACAATTCCATATCTATTTATTTTTGTACAGACTGCATATACAAAGAACAACAACAAGAACACTGATATTTATTATATTAATGCTGTTGCTAACTAAACTACTTGTCTATACAAAAAACGTCACTAATAGTCATTACAATGCTTAATATACATGTTTGTGTATGTATTTATGTATATTCTTAACAGATATGTTTTAGTTTTTAAAAATAAACAACAACAATTCCATGTCTATTTATCTTTGTACAGACTGCATATACAAAGAACAACATCACTAATAGTCATTACAATGCTTAATATACATGTTTGTTGGTGTATTTATATTCTTAACAGATTTGTTTTTGGGCCATAACTCTGTTGATTATGAACGAATTTGGTTTATTAAAAAAATCGAAATTTTATAAAAATATTTATGACTGATCTATATAAAAATGAAATTGAAAAAAGATTCGGCTGTGCCGAATCTTTGATACCCTTCACCATATTACCATCTTACCATCTTATCGACATCATATTACCATATTACCGACAATTAATAAAATTTTCGCCTTAACGTATGCTTGCATATTTTCTAAATCTAAATTTTTTTCAAACTACGAAAATTTGAATATGAAAAAAAACAATCATAACAGGCTTTGCTTTTAAAAAAGAAACAACAACAATTCCATATATATTTATTTTTGTATGTACAAACTGACTGAGTACACAAAGAACAACAACAACACTGTTATTCATTATATTACTGCTGTTGCTAACTAAACTACTTGTCTATACAAAAAACGTCACTAATAGTCATTACAATGCTTAATATACATGTTTGTGTATGTATTTATGTATATTCTTAACAGATATGTTTTAGTTTTTAAAAATAAAAATAAACAACTACAATTCCATATCTATTTATTTTTGTACAGACTGCATATACAAAGAACAACAACAACACTGTTATTCATCATATTACTGCTGTTGATAACTAAACTACTTGTCTATACAAAAAACAAAAAACGTCACTAATAGTCATTACCAGGGCAAGTTTTTATATGCACAAAAAAAATTTAAATATGCGCTTGAAAAAGCACGAAAAAATGGTATAATATGCACAGAAATATGCAAAAATAGCATGAATATGTATATAAAAACCAACGAATTTATGCAATCTTATATATTAATGTGTAGAAGATATGCACAAATATGCATTTTCTAACTTTCAATCTCTAATAGATTTCGATGTTTATAAAAATAAAACTATTTTCATTTTAAGTATCATATTTGACGCTTCCGAATTTTTTCCTTGCAATATTTACAATGTTCTCAAAATGCTCACCAAAAAATGTTTAGAGATCATTCGATTGAACTCCAAAAAATCACCCAAAAATTGTGTTTTTGTTAAGAAAACTAACTTTTGTATCCATTATATGCAAATTTATGCAAAGATTTAAAATATAAGCATTTTTTGTGAAATTCTTTTGAAATATGCAAATGCTTACTTTCCAAGCGAAAAGCTTGAAAAACTTGCCCTGGTCATTACAATGCTTAATATACATGTTTGTTGGTGTATTTATATTCTTAACAGATTTGTTTTTGGGCCATAACTCTGTTGATTATGAACGAATTTGGTTTATTAAAAAAACCGAAATTTTATAAAAATATTTATGACTGATCTATATAAAAATAAAAATCTATAGCTTGAACAAGGGCTTCAAAAATAAAAAATTCGTTTTCCCCGATATCTCAGTTATTACTGAACCGATTTATTTAATTTTTTCAGAACAAAAATTCAGAAAATAATTTTCGAGCCCCCTTTAAAAATTGGAAGTCCCTTGTATATGCAGAGGCTTCAGAAACTAAAAAACCGGTTCTAAAAACCGGTTTTTAAAGCATATCTCCACCATTTATAAACCGATCTTCCTGATTCAAAAAACCGAAATTTTATAAAAATATTTGTGACCGATCTGTATAAAAATAAAAATCTGTAGCTTAAACCAAGGCTTCAAAAAATAAAAAATGCGTTTTGTCCGATATCTCAGTTATTAATGAACCGATTTATTTCATTTTTTCAGAACAAAAATTCAGAAAAAAATGTCCGAGAATTCTTTGTAAAAACGAAGTCCGTAGTGTATACAGAGGCTTCAGAAACTGGAAAACCAGTTCAAAAAACCGGTTTTTTGAACATATCTCCGCATTGTATGAACCTATCTTGCTGAATTCCAATAGCAAAATTCTCGAAAGCATTTCCGATCGTTTGACATACATATTATATATGTCAGTTATCGGTGGGCTTCATAAACGCCATTTCAACCGACACACGGACGGACGGACGGACATGGTCCAATCGTCATCGCTTCTTACAAGGATTCCGAAAATATAAACTTTTTTGCTCTCCGACGAAAATTGTGGAAATTACAAACGGAATGACAAACTTATATATACCCTTTACACCTGTGGTGAAGGGTATAATAAAAATCTGTAGCTTGAACAAGGGCTTCAAAAATAAAAAATTGTTTTCCCCGATATCTCAGTTATTACTGAACCGATTTATTTCATTTTTTCAGAACAAAAATTCAGTAAATAATTTCTGAGCCCCCTTTAAAAATTCAAAGTCCCTGGTATATACAGAGGCTTCAGAAACTGAAAACCCGGTTCAAAAACCGGTTTTTAAAGCATATCTCCACCATTTATAAACCGATCTTCCTGATTCAAAAAACTGAAATTTTATAAAAATATTTGTAACCGATTTGTATAAAAATAAAAATCTATAGCTTAAACCAAGGCTTCAAAAAATAAAAAATGCGTTTTGTCCGATATCTCAGTTATTACTGAACCGATTTATTCCATTTTTTCAGAACAAAAATTCAGAAAAAAATGTCCGAGAATTCTTTGTAAAAACGAAGTCCGTAGTGTATACAGAGGCTTCAGAAACTGGAAAACCGGTTCAAAAAACCGGTTTTTTGAACATATCTCCGCATTGTATGAACCTATCTTGCTGAATTCCAATAGCAAAATTCTCGAAAGCATTTCCGATCGTTTGACATACATATTATATATGTCAGTTATCGATGGGCTTCATAAACGCCATTTCAACCGACACACGGACGGACGGACGGACGGACATGGTCCAATCGTCATCGCTTCTTACAAGGATTCCGAAAATATAAACTTTTTTGCTCTCCGACGAAAATTGTGGAAATTACAAACGGAATGACAAACTTATATATACCCTTTACACCTGTGGTGAAGGGTATAATATTAAATATATTACTAATCGTCTGTATATATACGAATTGGACATCCCAAAATTAATTTATTCATTTTTTTTTTATTATCGTACGAGTGTCTGTTAAAAAAAAATGTCACAGGTAAAATTAAATCCAAAATTTGGAAGGCTTTGGATTTTAATTACTTTAAAATTGAATACATTTTCATTTTATTTTTATTACTTTACGCATTATCTTGAAATGATGTATTGAATGATTACTTAATTATATGATTGTTGTGTATTCTTCACAAGTACTTTATTGAATAATTCTTTTATTTTACATTTCATCTTATTAGCTACTTGTTACAACTATTTTATCAAAAGAATTTAATACCGTTATCCCTAAAACAAGTTTTGTCGTTTTCATGTACATACTATAAATGTATGTACGTATGTATGTTTGTTTATTAGTTTTTACAATATTTCTTTTTAGCAAATATTAATACAGGCTGTTTCAAATATTTGTTTATTACTCCATTAACATATGGGTGTTTACATTACATTTCTTCCCCTTTTTAGATTTTTGTTAAGTTTACTAATTATAAAAATGCAAGTATTTAAAAAAAAATTATAATATGTATATGTATACATATGTTGGTTTACAATTTGTAATTAATATTTTCTTTTTTTCTTAATCTATCTTTTAAAGGTATTTCTTCTATAATATTATCTTCCACTGGGAAATTTTGTGCATCAAAAAATTCGTCTTCTTCACAATTATCGTCATCAGATCTTAAATTTCCTGGAGTTTCCAATAATATTATATCTTTTTTTATTCTTTTTAATTGATTTCTATGTGCTACTCTACGCCGCTTATTAACTTCAATTAAATATAAAGTTTCACTAATCTTTTTACAAACACACCCTTTAACCCATTTAGTGTCACTTTTTAGATCAGGATTCAGATACAAAATTTGTTCACCAACTTTCATATTAAAATTGTCAAATTTTTTGCTTTGTTTGAAATATAGTTTTTCTTCCATTTTTTTGTCTTTATAATTTGTGGTGTTTACATTTGTATTTGAATCTTTTTTTATATTAATATAGGAAAATAGAGTAATTGGTTTATACGCTAGAACAAATTCACTTGGGCAAATACCTGTGACGGTTGAAGGGGTGTTGCGGTATTTAAATAAAAAATTAAAAACGACGTTTTGGATAGATAATTTTTTGACCTCGTTGGACACCTCTTTCTGCCAGACCATTACTAGGGGGATGATAAGCAGGGCTAAACAACTGTTTTATTCCGTTCGATTTTAAAAATAATGAAAATTCTTCACTACGGAACTGAGGTCCATTATCGCTCACCACAGTGGAACAAAATCCAAAATTAGAAAATAAGCATAGAGTAATTGGTTTATACGCTAGAACAAATTCACTTGGGCAAATACCTGTGACGGTTGAAGGGGTGTTGCGGTATTTAAATAAAAAATTAAAAACGACGTTTTGGATAGATAATTTTTTGACCTCGTTTGGACACCTCTTTCTGCCAGACCATTACTAGGGGGATGATAAGCAGGGCTAAACAACTGTTTTATTCCGTTCGATTTTAAAAATAATGAAAATTCTTCACTACGGAACTGAGGTCCATTATCGCTCACCACAGTGGAACAAAATCCAAAATTAGAAAATAAGCATTTCAATTTTTCAATTACAAAAATAGTTGAATTTTTCTGTAGAATTTGAACTTCTATCCATTTTGAGAAATCGTCGACGACAATTAAAAAATCATTATTTTGGAATTGAAACAGATCGACGTGAATACGCTCAAATGGATATGCAGTTGGCAGCCACGTGAAATTTGGGCAATCCTTTTTTAACGTGCTAACAACTTCATGCGGACAATGCCAATATGTGTTTCATGGAGAAGCGCTAGAAATCTATCTCTTAAAATTTTGGGTATTACTAACCGATCTGCATAAAATAAGCATTTTTCTTTAACTTCCAATGAAATTTTTATATTATTATATGGAATTAATAAAACATCCGATTTTGCCTCCTTTGGCCTAGGGAATGGTAAACAATGCCAAAAATCGATTTTCGATTTTACGATAAACTTTTTTCATTTCGATTTTCAAAATCGATTAATCGGTCCCCAAAATCGATTATATTTTGAAATCGATTTTTTATTGATAAAGTGAAATAAAATGTATGTATATCAAAAACAACTACAAAATAAACCTATGAAATGACCTCAAATATGCAGTAGGGAATGGTAAACAATGCCAAAAATCGATTTTCGATTTTACGATCAACTTTTTTCATTTCGATTTTCAAAATCGATTAATCGGTCCCCAAAATCGATTATATTTTGAAATCGATTTTTTATTGATAAAGTGAAATAAAATGTATGTATATCAAAAACAACTAAAAAATAAACCTATGAAATGACCTCAAATATGCAGGTCACAAATAATACATGTATAAAAGTTATGTATATAAAATAGAAATCTGAATATTTAATTTATCCATCAAATCCATCTTCAGTAAGGCGTTGTAAAAAAGCCTTACATTTAAATCAATGCTCACTACTAAGCCTATTCTTTGTTGGGCTATTATAAGAATAGACGTTTACACAGTACTGATATTGCCAGTATTTCCAAAAATTTTCGAGCTATTTCATTAATATTTGGATAAAATGTTTTAATTTTTTAATCCTTCGGAGGATTTAGACGATTTTTTTTTTTAATTTTGATTCGTAATATAACTGATTTAACATAACTTTATTATTACAAAAAAAATATTAATATATAAGATTTTTATAATTGTACATATTTTTCTAAACTTTTTAAAACAAAATCGATTTTTAAAACTAAATAATCGATTTCAGTATAAAATCGTTGACATAAAATCGATTGCAAACAACCGATTTTTTTCCCCTGAAAATCGATTTTCGACTAAAATCGAAATCGATTTACCATTCCCTACTTTGACCATTGATTGTTTTCAATAAATTCCATAACCTTTCGGATAACAGGATCCTTATCAGAATAATGTACAATATCATTGAAAGATATTGGTACACCATTATCAAAATTAAAAAAATGTATATTTAAATTGTCAACCATTGTTTCACCTTCTTGAGGAAGTCGTGATAAGGCATCGACATTTTTTTGTTTCGTACCTGGACGATATTTAATTTTACAATTATAGTTCGACAAAAATAAAATCCATCTATGGAAACGCACGGAGACAATATTCGCTAAAGCCTTTTGATCCCCTAGAAGTTTTTCAAGAGGTTGGTGGTCCGTGTATACCGTAAAAGAATAACCATAAACGAATTTATGAAATTTCCGAATTGCAAATACCACCGCTAGGGCTTCCCTGTGAATCTGAGAATAGTTTCTCTCGGCTTTACTTAAAGTGGATGAAACCATGTAACAAGGTCTCTCCTGACCATCAACAACCACGCTAAGTATAGCGCCAACACCGTATGGAGACGCATCACAAGCAATTATTATTGGTTTAGTCGGGTCAAAATGAACTAATAAATTATTTTCGCATAATAACTTTTTGCAGCTTTGAAAAGCAATGGCACACTCATCATTCCAAACCCATTTTACGTTTTTCCGCAATAAATTATACAAGGGTGCTAACACGGTTGAAAAATTTGGCAAAAATTTAGAATAATAATTAATTAAACCTAAAAAACTTTGAAGTTGTTCAATGTTATTAGGCTCTGGAGCTTGTATTATAGACTCAACTTTGGAATTTGAAGGTTTTATGCCTTCAGAAGTGATGGTGTGTCCTAAATACTCAATTCTGTTAACTAAAAGCCTACATTTGCTCCAGTTTATTTTTACTTGGTATTCTTGTAGCCTGTTTAAAACTTTATATAACACAGATTTACAATCCTTTTCACCCTTACCCGCTACCAGTATATCGTCTAAATAAACAGCAACGCCCTCTAGACCTTGCATAATTTGATCCATCACCCTTTGAAAAATCATAGGGGCAGTCGATACCCCAAAAGGTAACCGACAAAACTGAAATAAACCCATGTGGGTATTTATAGTTAATAACTCGCGACTAGATTTATTAACAGCTAACTGTAAATAAGCTTTGCTTAAGTCAAGAATACAAAAACAAGTTTTAGAGTTTTCTCTCGTGTATAGACGTGTTTTTACTTTGCTCTACTAAAAATAATAATTTCTTAGTGAAGTGCTGTGAAAATAATAGTGTATATAGTTGAAACAAAAGATAAGTCAAAAAAAAGCGAATGGACGCTTAACAAATCTAAAGCATTTATACATAAATTAATTATAAAATATTTATATTTTGTTACATTGTTAACTTAATATCTGCATATTAAAATTTAAGAAAGAATACAAAACAAAGTACAACACAAAAAAATATATACAAATATACATTTGTGCTTGTGTGTTAATGAGTTGCTCTAACTCTCTATTAAGTGAGAGGAGACTCAGTACAAATCGTAAAAACGCATACATTGTATTGAGCCCCTTAAACAATAATAATAATTTATATGATACACAAAAGAACAGGAATTATTTAACCGCAAAAACAACAAATGAGAGATCTCCTCTCTCTAGTGCAATTACTAGTGCGCCAAATTGTGTAGAATATAGCACAAAAGAAAATCAGAAATATAAACAAACAACTAGTTTAATGGTTGATGAAAAAAGTAGTACACAATTGAATGACAATTCAAACAATAATTATTATAATATTAACACTGTTAATACCATTAGCGGTAACAAAAGTGATCTGGCAAAAGATAATAGTGAAATAATTTCTCCATCACGGCAATCAATGAGAAATACTGGTGCCATACCAAAGAATAATAATAATTTAGTGAACTCAGGACATAACAAAATTCCAACAGGGATGGACCGTTATATTACCATCACTAAACGTAAGTCCAGCCCTAGGACATTAAAACTTGAACCAAATCCAAAACAACAGAAAAAAAATGAGGTAAGTCAAAATCGGTTCTCGATACTGGATAACCAAGAAAGTGAAGTTGAATCTGCAAAGAGTACCAAAAATTATAAGCCTCCTCCACTCTACTTGCGCGAGCCTACTACTAACGCTCTAGTAAAAAAGTTGTCCCAACTTGTAGGCAAAGAAAATTTCTACGTAGTTTCTCTACGAAAAGGGAATGTTTCTGAAACTAAAATTCAGACATTCACAGAAAAAAACTATAGAATTATAGTTGACTGTTTTGATAGTGAAAAAAGAAACTACTATACATATCAACTAAAGAGCGCAAAAGGCTTATTGGTTGTCATTAAAGGTATTGACAGTTCTGTACCGGCTGATGAGATTAAAGAAGCTCTTGAATCTGAAGGCTATGAAGTGAAGTCCGTTCACAATATAATTAATAAAAATAAGGTACCTCAACCAATTTTTAGAGTTGAAATATCTTATAATTCTTCCCGATACACATCCCATATACGGTTTAAGATACCTTCTAAATCGCAAGATAGTTGTGGAAGAACCAATTAAACGCAAAGGTCCCCCACAGTGCTTAAATTGTCAGGAATATGGACACACTAAGTCCTTCTGCAAATTGCCATCAGTTTGTGTTAGATGTGGAGATATCCATAAAAGTCTGGAATGTCCCCATTCAAAAACAGACATCAGTGCAAGAAAGTGTAGCAATTGTGGTCAGAATCACACTGCAAACTACCGTGGTTGCCCTGTGTATATTCAAATTAAAGGGACTTCAAAGGCAAGAAGACCTGTATATGCTCAATATCAGGATTCTAATTTTCCAAGCCTCCCTAATGGACCTACTTCTAGTGCACAACATAGAAGTAACCTGAACACGAATCGGCAATTGTCGTATGCTCATACGGTAAAAGAAGGTTCTACTACACAAATGAAATTAAACGTAGAAGGAAATGCTCAATTTCCAAATACTTTCAATAAGGGTTCAGTAATTCCCAACCAAACTCATAAAAATAATGAAAATAATGCTCCATTATTTTCATATGCTCACGCTTTAAAAGAGGGTTCAGTAATTCCCAACATAAATTCTCAAAGCTCTATTGAGAAACTAATTGAAACCATGAACAGTTTTATGTCAAATATGCAAAATATGTTGCAGCAATTAATGCAAAATCAAAGCATGCTCATGCAGATTTTGCTAAGTAAAAAATTAATTCCTTAAGAATATGTTACTGGAATGCTAACGGCCTTAGCCAACATAAACACGAAGTCCAACAATTTTTAACGTTGCAAGATATTGATCTGCTACTGGTATCTGAAACTCACTTTACTCAAAAGAACTGTTTCAGAATAAATGGCTACTATACCTATGACACAAAGCAGCCTAACGGTAGGGCATGCGGAGGGACAGCAATATTAGTTCGTAAAGATATAAAGCATTTTCGAATGCCAGAATACAGAACGGATCATATTCAGGCCACTTCAATAAATATTCCCGATAACAATATAACAATATCCTCTATATATTGTCCTCCAAGATATTCTATTAATCGTAATCAATTTCTTGATTATTTTGCAACTTTAGGCCCAAGATTTATAGCAGCAGGAGACTATAACGCAAAACATACCTTTTGGGGCTCTCGTCTAACAACACCTAGAGGTAGGCAGTTATTTGAAGCAATATCATCCAGCAAACTACATTCCATATCTTGTGGCCAACCTACTTACTGGCCTACAGACCTCAATAAGGTTCCCGATCTTATCGACTTTGCTGTAATTAGAAATGTAAAACGTGAATGTATATCAGTGATTCCTTCACTTGATCTTTCGTCAGACCATACACCAACGATCCTGACACTGATTAATAGTCCAAGTCACTTTGAAACTCAAAGCTCTTGTTTCCCAAACAAGAAAACAAACTGGTTAAAATACAAAATGTACATAAGCTCCCACTTACCACAAAATATTCCACTGAAAAGCGAGAACGAAATACAATCTGCAGTTAATATCTTCACGGATATCCTGACTAATGCAGCTATATTATCCACACCTTCGCGTTTCTCACGAAGGCCAAAATATATTAAATGTTGCTCAAATGTTGAATCTCTTATTAGGGAAAAAAGGCAACTAAGACGTCAATGGCAAGATTATCGATCACCAGCCGTCAAAACTAGACTTAATCAATGTATCAAAAGATTACGCTTCGCTCTGAAGAATCAAAAAGAATCCAAATTGAAAACATATCTGCAAAACTTAGACTCTACTAAGGAAACTGATTATAGTCTATGGAAGGCGGTGAAAAATATGCAATGCCCTATTGCATATGAGTCTCCCATACGCCTCCAAAATGGCCAATGGGCAAAAAGTTCTAATGAAAAAGTTGAAGCATTCGCTAGTCATTTAGAACACGTTTTCACTCCAAATAATACAGGTTCAACTCTAAGTCCTGTTGTAGTTAGCGACCATATTCACTCTCCATTAAAATTCCGGCTCTCTGCCGTGAAATTAGCAGTAAAAGGTCTGAAGGCAGGAAAATCTCCTGGAACGGACAAAATTACCAGCACAATGATTTGTTTCTTGCCAAACTCGGCTCTAAAATTTATTTTATTCATTTTCAATGCCATTTTACGTACTGGCTACTTTCCAAGTACTTGGAAGTTGTCAGAGATAGTAATGATACCCAAACCTGGAAAAGACGTCACTCAAGTAACATCTTACCGTCCAATAAGCTTATTATCAATTTTTTCGAAATTGTTTGAGAAATTGCTCCTTGAGAGCCTATTATTACATCTTAATAATAATAACAGTATACCTAACCATCAGTTTGATTTTAGGAGAAAACATGGTACTATTGAACAAGTGCATCGAATTACAACTCTCGTCAGAAGAGGTTTCGAGAGCAAGCAGTATTGCTCTGCGTTATTTATTGACATATCTCAAGCTTTCGATAAAGTCTGGCACGACGGACTAATACATAAAATGACCACGTTACTTCCACAGAACGTTCATAAGTTACTAAAAAACTATATAATAAATAGATCTTTTCAAATAAGATCGAAAGATGTGATTTCTTCACGCAGAAAAATTTCCGCAGGAGTACCTCAAGGAAGTATTTTAGGGCCTCTTCTTTATATACTATATACGGCAGATATGCCCACGAGCCCTATGACTCATACATCAACTTTTGCAGATGATACTGCTTTTGTAAGTATGCATACAAATCCGGTGATTGCATCCGAAAAACTCCAATCCCATATCACTGAGCTGGAAAAATGGCTATATAAATGGAAGATCAATGTGAATGCTTCGAAATGTGTCCATATAACATTTACCTTACGCAGGGAAAGTTGTCCCCCCATTCGAATAAACAATGTCCAAATACCTGAACAGGATAAAGTAAGGTATCTTGGTATTCACCTAGACCGGCGTTTAACATGGACTTGTCATATAGAATCCAAAGTTACTCAAATAAAACTAAAATCTGTCCAAATTCATTGGTTAATTGGTCCAAAGTCAGACTTGGACTATAAAGTACTGTTATATAAAGCAGTAATAAAACCTATATGGTTATATGGCATACAGCTCTGGGGAACAGCCTCTTCATCAAACATTGAAAAATTACAGAGAAGACAGTCCAAACTCCTAAGAATAATAACAGGTGCACCATGGTACGTCAGAAATAGCAACATCCACAAGGATCTCAATATTCCTACAATTCGTGAGGAGATAAAGAACAGTAGCATCAAATATATGAAAAAATTATCTGAACACCCAAACCCTCTCGCTAGGGATCTGCTAACTTTTGAGGGTCACAGACGCCTAAGAAGAATGGAAACACTGGATCTTGGAAGATAATACTACTAATGAAAACTCTACGTTGGATTTTGCAGTGGCAATATCAACAATAATTTAAGTTTAGGTTAAGATTTTAATACTTATTGTAAATTTCTGAAAAAGAAAGATTCAATAAAAACTAATATATATGTAAAAAAAAAAAAAAAGTTTTACCCCTCAAACTTGTGAGAATATCATCTACTAAAGGTAATGGATAGACATCCATTTCTATTACGGGGTTTATTGTTATTTTAAAATTTCCACAAATTCTTACATTAGCATCTTTTTTTATTACACACACTATCGGAGCGGCCCAATTACTTTTTTTAACGGACTGAATAATACCCTCCTCACACATACGACTTAACTCTGCCTCCACCGATTTCTTTAAACTTAATGGTACCGTATACGCCTTAAAAAATTTAGGTTGTGAATTTGGCTTGACAAAAATGTCAGCAGAAAAACTTTTAATGGGGCTTGAGCTTTTTACGAACAATGACGGAAAATTATTTTTTAATTCCTCCATAATGCTGGTCTGGCTTATATTTTTTACAGATAAAATGTCACTTGACTTACCCGAAGGTGTATTAAAAAAATCACGCCAACCAGGAAACAAAACATCTATCCAATTTCGACCCATTAACGGGGTAAATTGACGTTTAGATTTTACCACCACCAACTTTAACACGTTCTCACTTTCGACCAACACAGATATTTCTCCAAGAATATCAACCGTATTTCCTGTTAAAACTTGTAAAGGGGGGTGAGTAATACTATTTAACTGTAAACTTCCAAAATAAAATTCATAATCTATACTAGAGATAACGGACACGACGGCCCCGGTATCAATTTCCATTTCTAGCCTTTTTCCGTTGACAACAAAACTCTTTAACAATGGTGACTCCGATCCATTAATCCAGTTCAACGATCCAAGCTTAAACTCCAGTTCATTTATATGACTATTTTTGCTCGAGTATTTTCGGTTTGATTGCTGGCCATTTTTGGAAAAACACGCTTTCGCAGAGTGGCCTTTTTTGCCACATGAAAAACAAATCCACTCCTTGGCTGGACAACTACCTTTTGCATGTTTGGAAGCACATTTTGAACACTTCTCAAACCTTTTAAACGTTTGTGGGTGCTGTGTTATTTTATTTACTTCGTACGATGGTGGCTGCATGCTTTTTTGTTCCTTATTTTTTTTTTATGCTTGTAAGTTGGCACAGTCATTTGAATTGATAAATAAAGTACTTGTGAAGAATACACAACATATTTGGCGACGAGGAGTTTAAAACCCAAAAAAAAAAAATAAAATAAAGATTATAATTAAATATAAAGATGTCTCTTATTGGATCAATTGAACAATTTTCGTTTGGCGAAGATTTTGGAGAATATTTAGAACGTGTCGAGCAACTTTTTATAATAAATAACGTGGACGAAAAAAATAGAGTGGCACTATTTCTAACATTGGTTGGCCCAGAAACTTACAAAAGAATAAAATCTGTTTTATTGCCAGAAAAGCCAACAAGTAAAACGTTTAAGGAGCTGATGAAAATAATTTTGCCACATTTTAGTCCGGAAAAAAATGTTATTGCCGAACGTTTCAAATTTTACAATTGTTCCCAAAAGCCTAATGAACCGATTAGCGAGTATATAATTAATCTGAAGTTATTATCAGCCCGTTGCGAGTTTGAGACATTTTTAAACGAAGCGTTGCGTGATCGTTTGGTGTGTGGAGTAAACAGCAGTCAGTTGCAGACAAAATTGTTATCAACCTCATCGTTGACGTGGGAGGATGCTTGTAAGTTGGCACAGTCATTTGCATTGATAAATAAAGTACTTGTGAAGAATACACAACAATGATGTAAATTAAAATATTCAAATTAAAATGATTTTTTATGAACAAACAATTAATTAATATGATTGTTTATTTTTTTTATTTTTATTTTTTTTTTGTATTCAAATTTTCGTAGTTTGGAAAAAAATTTAGATTTATAAATGTGAAGGCGAAAATTTTATTATTGGTCTGTAAGATAGTGAAAGATTCGGCTGTGCCGAATCTTTTTTTAATTTCATTTTTAATATGTTAAAAAGCGATATCTTTACTATAAAACGCAAAAATAACTGTTCTGGGACAATAAAATCTACTATTTTTAATTTTTTTAATTTCCATAAATTTTTGTATACAAACATTTTTATTTTTAATTTATTCCTTTTTTATATATACTCTTTTAGTAATATGTAAATTTAAATATTTATAATTCGTTAACTATGTATATATATTTCATTAAATATTGTAAATTATATTGTATAAATCAAAAATATTTTTTATACCCACCATCAAAAAGATGGGGGTATCTTGATTTTGTCATTCCGTGTGTAACATGTCAAAGGAATCATTTAAGACCCCATAAAGTATATATTTTCTGGGTCCTGTACCTGATTTCTGTAACTATGTGAGACATTTTTTATTCGAAAAAATAATACAACAGGGTCAGTAAGAGTAAATCAATTTTTTTTGTTTACTTTATAAGTATCCAGTTTGATTATTATCAAATCACCCTGTGAGAAAATGAATGACTACTATAATATTAAATTATTTTTCGATTCGAAAACTTTTCACAAGTTACAGAAACTAGGCACTGGATCGATTCTGAGTCGATCTAGCTATGTCCGTCCGCCTGTCTGCGTATGCCAAATATTAGCAAAATCGAAAGACACAAAAAATATTTTTGGGCATTTTTTCGTGGAATGGATGTAGCATCCCGTTGCAATCATCGCATGAAGTTGGAATTTGGCAAGTGTGACATAATCTAAAGTCATAATTTTAGTTAAGTTCAAATTAGAGTATCCAAAACCGAAACCGAAAGCCGGTTAACCGGTTTCCGGTTTTTTACAAACGCTGTCGGTTTCGGTTTTTTTCAAAACCGGTGTTTTGTAGGCTGTTAACCGGTTTTTTTCTAAATAGCATTTTATTTTACTTTTTGTGTAATTTTACTCAGAAAAGGAGTTTAAAAAAGAAAAATTACATGGCTAAAAATAAAAATACAATAAAAACGAGAAAAAGGGGTATAGTCGGTCAAAACCGACCATATGATAACCTACACCAATATGTATGAGCATAAAAATTCTGGAAGGGGACTTATATAAGACATTTGGCCAATCGTAGACCAACACTTTTACTAAATGTAAAATAAAATATATAAATACATAATAATGCGTTGATACTAAAATCTGAATGATTTTATGCACTTTATGGCGATTCACAGAGCTATGGTAAATTAGGGACCGATTCCAATAAAATTTGGCAATGTTTAAATTTTTACTAAAACCAATAAGAAGTTATTTAAAATTTATAACTTTCATAAAAAACATACCAATAAATTCCCATTTTGAATTGTTATTTTCTGAATTTATTACTATAAACCTCATTTTCAATTTTACTTTTCAAATTTCTTAACGGAAAATCTAATTTTCAATTGTTCTTTTCTGAAATCTTAATGAAAAATATTAAAATTAGACATTTCCAAATTAAATGAAAGTTTTCTTTTTCAATTAACCTTTTCTAAATCTAAAATGAAAAATCTAATTTTCTATTGTTAAAAATGGTGTAATAATAACGTGAATACAAAATTTTAATTTTGAAATCATGTTCATCAAAACTTATTTTGTTTGCAGAGTAAAACTTGAACGCACGTATAAATTTAGGCTTTCGTTAAAATTTTTTTTTTTATTTTTTTTTTGATACTCTAGTTTAAATGTAGCTCGCAAAAAGGAATTCTTGACCACCCTATATATAGTATATATTCATTTTATCAATATACATAGACATATGGACAATGAAATAGGTGTAAAGGGATTTAAAAGAAAAAAAATTATGTTTTAACATTTGTTGTTGGTTTTATGCAGGGCATTTGCAAATTTAAATTAAAATAAAACGAAATATTAATCATTTTAATATTGTGCTAATAATCGCGATCGTTCCTTTGAATAAATTCGCATTTTTTAAAATTCTCATTGAGTTTATAAAGTATACACTCTAATATATCTTTAGTTTTTCTAAAGAAATTGGGAAAGATTTCCTGGTAAGCTAGCTTAAGCAACCGGCGAAATGCGCATAGGAACTAGTTTCCCTCCAAAAAATAAACTGTGAATTTATTCAAAGTAACGATCGCGATTATTAGCACAAAATTAAAAATATTAGTATTTACGAGGGCGGATCAATAAGTCCGTGACTTTTTGAATGAAACACAGTGTTTTTTGCAAAACAAAAATTTATTTTTCAACATAATCTCCTTTTAACTCAATACACTTAGTCCAACGTTTCTTCAGTTTTTGTATCCCTTCTAAAAAATAGGATTTTTCGAGGTCCTTAAAATAGGCATTTGTTTGGTCAGTAATTTCATCGTTGGAGCTGAATCTCTTTCCACCTACCCATTTCTTTAGGTTTGGAAATAGGAAGTAGTCACTAGGAGCTAAATCCGAAGAATATGGCGGATAAGGTACCAATTCATAGCCCAATTCATAGAGTTTTGCCATTGAGACTGCACATGTGTGCACCCGTGCATTATCTTGATGAAAAAAAACTTTTTTCTTGGCCATATGGTCGTTTTCTTTTTTAATCCTCATTAAATCGGTCTAATAAATTGGCATAATATTCGCCATTTATTGTTTTTCCCTTTTGTAGGTAATCGATGTGGATTATCCCGCGTGCATCCCAAAAAACTTACCTTGGCCTTCTTCGGAGCAGGTTCACCCGGAGAAACCTATTGTTTAGTACAGTAATGGATCCATGTTTCATCCACAGTTACAAAACGCCGCAAAAACTCATTCGGATTGCGGTTAAACAACTCCAAACAATCCTTTGAAGTTGTCGCACGTCTACGTTTATGGTCAATTGAGAGCAAACGCGGCACCCATCTTGCAGACAACTTTCTTAAACCCAGCTGATCACTTAAAATCGAAACCACACTGCCATATGAAATGCCTTTGGCATCAACAATCTCACGCACTTTTACTCTTCGGTCGGCCAACACCATATCGTGGATTTTTTCGACATTTTCGGGTGTACTGACCTCAATTGGCCGTCCAGAACGTTCAGCGTCATTTGTACTTGTGCGACCACAACGAAAGTCAGTAAACCACTTTTTTACCATTGAAATCGATTGTGCAGAGTCCCCATAGTTATCGAGCTTTTCCTTGGTTTGATTGATTTGTTTTTTTTTTTCGCAAAAAATAATGTTTAATGAGCACTTGAAATTCACTTTTTTCCATTTTTAGATAAATACACGAGGTTGTATATTTTGAACAGCTGTTAAACGCAAAGTAAATGACGACACTTGCTCAAAATTTGACAGTAGTCTATAAACAGGTGGTACTTGATGGCAACAGTGTTGCATTTCATATAACTACGAGGGAAGTTCGAAAAGTCACGGAAATATTGATCCGCCCTCGTATTTAAATTTATCGCCTGATTTTTATTATTTATATCGTCGCGTTCATACCAGTCTATTGACAATCGAACCAAACACTTAAGATTGTTCCTAGCGAAATCGGGATCTTCTATTATGATCATTAAATTGCATATGATAGAAATATTTTGTTTGTTAAATTTTTTAGTTTTCAGAGTTTTCGATATGAATATGATATGTTTTTGAAAATCATATGAATATAATGAGGATTTGAAAATAAAAATTATCTACTTTTATTTTTCTCTTTATTGATATTGCATTTAATTTAGCTTATTTCAGAAACTTTCATAAAAAGTACCTACATTTTAAAGAAAATTAAAAATCTGTCCGATTTTCCATACGACGTTAGTTTAGCGAAAAAACACTGCCTCACATTGAAAATTTGTCCATACAAATTTTTAAAAAAAATTTATGTGAAAAATTTTTTAAAGTGATGTTAAATGTTTTGCAAAATTAGGTCGTTAACTTTTTTCTACCCTTATTTTTTGGGGCATTTAGCCTTTTATAAAGCTTAATTTAGACTTTTTTGAGCTCCTGGCTTCACTGGCATGTATTTAAGTATTCCAAATTTTTATATTGTTTTGCCATTGTAACCTGTACAAATAATGAAATAGAATAAATAATATCTTATGCTCAGTGACGAGAATTTTTATTATATATTTTTGAATTGAAAGTTAATTTAAATTAATTAAAAATCAGTCACTATTCTAATTATCTTATGTAACAAATGTTTCGTTGATAAAATTAGCCATTTATTTGATATGATTAATACATTGTTTCAAGGGATTGTATGTCTTCTATTACTACTACGCTACTTCGTTAGCGTATATTTAATAAAAACCATTATTAATTCAAACTGTGTTTTATTAAGTTATAATTTCATGACTTTAATTTTTTAGTAATATTTCTAATAGCTTAAACACTGTGTGCTTCGCTACTCCATTGTATTGATATAAAATAAAAGCAACGGATAAAATTCAGAAACAGACAGACTAACAGACACATATTCACCTTTATATAGATAGCATTTAACATACCCCAGATAAAAACGACAGCCTTTTAATTAAAAAAAAAAAAACAAAATGAAATACCAAAAGTGAAAAAAACTCGTTAAATTAAACTAAAAAAAAGAATGAAAATTACTTATGATCATATATCTTTAATTTAATGTTTCTAGGTTCGATATTATAGAAAATTCAAAAAGTACGATTAGAAGAAAAAAAAAAAGTACCACAAAATCCCCTCTTGTGAATTCTCACTCACTCACACTGCATGTACTTAAGTTCATGTTTATAGGTTTAATATAATAAAAAAATGCATTACTTAATTTGAACAAAATTTAATTTCCCGATTTTATCCCCTTTTTGGTATTTTTTTTTTTTATTTCCATTGGATGTGACGAAATTGTATTCCAATGAATTTCAAAATTGTACTAATTGAATGTTGAGAAATTCATAAGTATATGTCAGTAAAAAGAAAAAAAAAAAAAATATTTTGTGAAAAAAGTACCCAAAACAGGGTACCTTAAACGTTCGAATTTCCAGAAAGTACCAAACTTATATTCGCCAATTTTCGATGAAGTACTAATTTGATGCACATTTTATTTCTATGTTTACTGGATTAAAAGATAGATAGGTTGCCAAAAAAGTTTCAAATTACAGTTTTTACCCGTTTTCCCCCTAAAAGGGACGATTTTCAAAAAAGTACCAGACACCAATCCGATTATTTTTTAAATGAATAACGATAACTATTCAACTTTTTAGTTTAGGAGATATAAGGTTACCGATTTTCCCCATTTTTCCCCTTTTTTACCCCCTAAACATTCGAATTTCCAAAAATTCCGTCTTAGTGGATCTATTCGGTAGGAGACCAATCTACAGTCCATATTTTATATTTCTAGCTTTAACCGTTTGGGATATGCGATGATGAATCACCAAGTAAGTCAGTCAGTCTAACGTTACTCTTTTATACCCAACAAAAAACGATGAAGTTCTTCCAAAAAAAGAGCTTTTTCATTACTTCAAAAGTGGAACAAAGTGTATATTTTGAACTTTTTTTGGAAGTTCTTAATAATTACTTCCAAAAAAGTGAAAATAAATGTATTTTTTGCGGGAAAAAAGGTTAATAATTTCTAAGAAAATTTAATTTTTACAAATTTTAAAGCATTTTTATTATCTTTTAATAAGGGTAAAGCGGAATTTTTTGTAAAAGAAATTATAAACATAGTTTTAAGGGAAGTACTTCAAAAGAAATAAACTAGAAATATAAAAAAACCATGGGTTAAAAAAAGAACTTCTGCAGCTCTTTTTCACCACTTAGTACTTCCTTCCAATGACAACACAATGTTAAAATAATGACTTTTTCAGTTCTTTTTTTGCTGGGTATATGTAGGTTAAAATTATTATTAGATTATGGCAAACAAATAATAAAAATAATTCTTTTCAACACCTTTGAATAGAGTTATTTCCAGCTACATTTTCAGATAAAATTGACCCTATAAAGATGTTCTTGAAAATTCTTTCTTTGTTTGCCTCGTAAAAGTATTATTTGGTGTCTATATTTGAAAATAAATATTTATCAATTTTCGTCATTTGTTGTCTTCACAAGTGAATTCAGGGTTTAATTGAAACGCTAGTTTAAACAAAATTATTTATAAAAAATTATGTTTATTTACAAAGCTATTTAGTTCGTCTTTCGTTCGTTACAAAAAATTAAATCATTAATCAATTTAATAAATAAATTGTTTTGAATAGTTTGACTCGTTGATTATTAATGAGATTAAGCCTTAACCTTTTTATTTGGTACAAAGTTGGAAGATTTAATGACACACTTATGTTGAGCATGTATTCCATGAACGGGCAAGCAACGGCAATCAGTAACAATTTCGGTTTTGAAAAGTGTATCAGCTAGGGAAGTGGTGATCTGATTTAGTGCCTTCTTCTGTTCCTGAGGTTTCAATTGCTCAATGTTCTGTGTAGCAAATACCCAACCACCATTGTTCAGTACAAAATCAATACCCATATCATTATGGAACTGCAATTTAGCACGTTTCTTTGCATCTTTACCATCGAGAGTGGCAACCAAACGAGAATTGAAGCCTAGTCAAATATACATAAAATAATTAAGAATGACGTATACACATATGTTTATAATTTAATTTGGTGGTGTAAAACCTACCAATTAGTTTTTCGGCGGGAACACCTTCCAAAGACATATCCTTTACTGGGGCAATTACATGCAATAAAGCTGCATCGAATTGAGTTACAGCGCCCATCAAATGAGCTCTTACGAATTTCAACTGTAATATTCAGATTTCAGTTTTGTTATACATTCAGATACAATTTTTAGTTTTACATACCATGTTATCATATTCCAGATTATTACTGCGGACAGCAACAATACTCTTGGCAGCTCCGGCACGGAATGGATAATTCAGCGCCAAACGGAAGGCTAGTTCATCAGGTTGTGGGACAATGCTCTTGACAACGCTTTCTAGTATATCGAACACATCAAGAACTTTCTTTTCTGTAATCATTTGGGAAATGCTGGACTCGAAAACTGGTTTAGGTCCAGTCAGCTTGACATCAGCAAGATTGCCTTGGTAGTTAAGTTTACCGTTGTCACTTGTCAAAACAGCTGGATAGCGTTGATTGGCACTATAGGCTACAACGCCTATTTGAACATCTGTAAAGCCACGACTCTTGAGAGTTTCACGTACTTCGGTTACTACGGGAGCGACCAAATTACGCATGACGGTAGGCGAAACATCGACATCAACAACAAAGACAACATCGGCTTTGTTTGTGGGTACCTTAAGTGTGAATTCTTCCCCAAGTTCGCGTTGTCCAACTTGACCAGAACATTTAAGACAGCGTTTTGGTAAGAAAACAAAAACATCCTCCAATTTCACGGCCGAAGCATAAGCTGTGGCAATAGCACAGGCAGCGGTTTCTTTGTCTTTTTCGGCAGCAGTCAATACAGATTGATCACATGCGTTGCGGTATGGTTTAGAGTCAACGAATAAGTAGCCAACAGCTAGAGGTGATTCGTAGCCAAAAAGTTCGTTACAAATTTCCGTACGTTGAATATTGGCATCTTCGGTATGGGTGTCAACAGTTGCTGGGTTACATTTACCCAAACCATAGCCATTTACGAAAGTTGCAGCATCGTTAGCAACACTACCATCGATTTGCACAAAGTCGTCATAGGGTTCGGCATTACCATTGCCCAACAAACCGCGCGTCTTGCTAGTGTAGAAACCGTTAACGTCAACATGGCAAACCTTTAGGTCAGTGGTACACATTATGTTTACACCATATTCAGAGACCATATTAACGGTGTAGTACATACGCCAAGCATGCATTCCGTTCTCATGTTGAGGATATTCGACTGCATTGCCATTCAACTTCAAAACACCAGCATCGTTAATTTCCATAAATTGTCCTTCGCGATCGGTTAAGAAAATTGATTTCATCTTGCCATTGTTAACCTGGGCAATAACAGTGAAGTTATTGTCGACAGAGTCTTGGGCCAAAATGTATTTGCAGTTACCAGTGAAATGGAGATGTTGACCATCAAATGTGAACACGTGTTTGCCATCAGCCACATGACCTTTAAGATCGAAATCGTCGAAGAATACCCATGACTTAAGGTCGTCCTTGGTAAACCAATTCTCCCAGTCTTCGTTAATAAGGAAGTTCACAACACTAAAACGGAATGTTAGTAATGCTGGCAAACGGCTAAACAAATCTGTTGGTACTGGGGCAGTTGAGAATAAGTCGTTCAACGAGAAGCTGGTAATACTAGCACCAGTTGGAGCAGTAACTTCTAAACTAGCCCATACTGAACGCACTGCTTTAACGAATAATTTAACAATTTCTTCTACGACCTTTTCATCGTCCACTTGTTGATGTTTAAGTTTGGCAACTACGTACTCATGTACCTTTTGTAAGAATTCACTAGTCTCAGCGGTAAGTGGTAAAACGTGCAACTGTTCAAAAACGTTATTAATGAATTCCAATGACTTTTCACCCAATTGTAAGCTTTGCAATTTTTCTTTAATTTCTGCTTGGATAGCTTCAAAAGAAGGCAATTTCGTCCAATATTCAATCCACTCATTAACCAAATCCTCAACAGTTGTGACCAAAGCTTTGTATAGTTCTTGTATGGCTTCGTTGAATGGTTTCAATCCTTCGGCGATAGCCTTGCCATAATTTTTCAATGCTGGTTCATATTGTTTGAAAACTTCCAATACCGATTTAAATGTTCTAGAATACAAATTGACAATTTCTAAGCGAAGTTCACGCAAAATTTTGCCAGTATTAGTAGCAAATTCTTCCCATGCAGGTATTAAAGTCTCCTTAAGTAAAACTTGTAATTTCTCATGAAGGGCTACAAATGAATTGTGTAATTTTTCGTAAGTCTCACTCCACAGTTTTGTAAGTTCACCAGCTAGTTTAGCAACCTTTGCATAGAGATTTTGTCTAAAAATAAATTAAAAAAAAAAAAATAAAATAAAATAAATATCTATATAACAGATAGAACACGCAAAATATTTACAAAGTCTCTGAAAGTTGTTTCATCGCTGGATCGACTTCTAATTCTTTAACAATTTCATTAACATTAGTTTGATAGCTGTGCTTCAAGTTGCTGAAATCTGGTACACTGTCCTTTGATAGTTGTACTTGACGGTCGGTTATTTGCTTAAGTTTTTCGAAACGTTTTTTCAGCTCAGTTGTTACTTCAGTTTCTTGTTTCATTTCATTTTCGAGAACATTCTGAAAAAATTCATTGAAAAAAAATGTTATTCATAAATAATATTAACAAATTTGTTATAATGGTTTTCAGATCATTTATTCTAATATGAAATAAAAATATATCATTTGAGTTAAATTTTAAAATATTTGCTTGTTTATCTTTCATGGTAGAATCATTGAGGCTAAAATTTTTTATTGCGGTGTATTATGTAACTTACCATAAATTCCTTAACATTTTCTTCATTGGCATTGTATGTAGTGCGCAAGAAATTTGTAGAGTCCAAACCTACACGACCAGATATTAATTCCTTATTAGCGCCTTCGACTTGGAATTTGAATTCTTTGCCCAGTTTAACTTCTCCTTGTGCGTTTAATAAACCTTCACGTACCACATTGATCTTTGCTGAGGTTGGTTGAAGTTCTGCATTAATTTCGACTGGTTTTCTGCCTAAAGCCTGTAGCTTAGCATTAACTTTAGTATGTTTTTTCTGCTTGTTGTAATCAGCGGTAAGTTTGACTACCTCTTCGTTGAGGGAATAAACTAAAACTTCTGCATGTTCTTTGTTGCCAAAGACATAGGCCGAAGCCTTCAAGTCCGAGCTGCCAAGATTAAGATCAGCACCAGAGCTGAATTCGTATTGTTCGGTGTTTAAGCCAGCATGACTGTTAAGGGTATATTCAAAACCTAGACCTGAAGAGCGTAAAACTTGTGTAGATGTTACATTGAATCCGTTATTGGACTTAATGTTCTGTACATGACTGGTGGCTACAACTTTTTGTTCAGGCAATCTGAATATATCAAACACAACTTCGGCGTTAAGGGTATGCTGTTCACGATTAGCATCTAATTTGCCCGATACAGTAAGAGGACGAATTGTTGGATGTTCCAATTTCAAAAGACCTTTAACATTAACAGCAATGCGTTCTTTGCCGCTAAGATCAGCTTGAGCAACGAATCTGGAGACGTCCTGTGGTTTGTTAGTCTTGTCGATAAAGAATGCTAAAGAGTTTTCATAATGACCAAATATTTGGCCATTGGTGGGGTATTTCTGGTTAGCCTCCAATAGAATTTCACGTGAAGGAAGTTTCAGTTGTACTTTAGCATTGGTGGGTTGGATGTTAGCCAATAAATTATATTTCATATTATTGTTCGAATTGATGCTTGAGTCCAACATGTATTGGAATTTGAAGCCTTCACGCACATTCTTTGATTGCAGTTCAAATTCATAGGGGAAACCAATTTCACGTAAATCTAACAAAACCAATAACGAATGTGTAGATGATTCTTCTTGAGATAAATCGTTGGAAGCCAAGATTTGAACATTAGTGCATTGTTTCTTTTCTTCGCAAACCGAAAGCTTAATGTTGAAGTCTTTGTTGGTTATTTTTAGCGTAGATACGCCATTTTTGGGACCGAAGTTTCCATTGAAATTGTAAGAGAAACCAATCTCCTTATCAGTGGCCATTTCATAAACTTGTCTGGTTAAACGGAAGTTAGTATTTTGGGAAGCGCCCTTGTATCTTATTTGACCTTGGCCTTCAAGTATATTTTTATTGTTTTCCTTCTTAAGGGCGCAAGTAGCAGTGCCAGAAAATATTTCACCTTGAGCGTTCTTCAATAGTAATGACAATGATTTACCTTGAGTGCGTACGTCTAAGTCATAGTTATCTAATTTGAGTTTAGCCGAATTCCACTGTGCAACCACATAGAAATCATCAACAGCATTGTAGGAGGCTTCACCATTGAATTTAAAGTCCAAATCTAAAACGTTCGATAACTCTGTAGTTACTTTAGCCTTACGACGGCCCAAAACTTCAAATACGGCAACCAAACTGATAGGTTTTCCTTTAGGCAACGAGGCAGAAATTTGCACTCCCTTCTTGTGACTGCCACGGTATAAGACAGAATCTAAGCTATATGAGTGTTCATTGTGCGTTCCGATCACGTTCAACTTATAAGAATCGTTGTCTAACAATTCTCCTTTAACTTCAACATCTAAGTTTTTAGCTCCTTCGAAACTGCTGACTACAGTTAAATGATTAACGACTGTCTCTTTACCGTTATAAGACAAATCATTAGATGATTTTACAAATTTATCGCCGTGTTTGAAGTTAAAGTGATATTTTACTGAACCACTGGCATTGTCTTCTTTGAATGAGCCTTGATGATCACGTTGGTAGGAGCCATCGACTTCCAAAGGTGCCTGCATCTTGTGTGTGTTTAAGTTGAAACTGAAAGCGCCATTTTTTTCGGAACTTTTGACGTTTGCATTTAATTTAACAAATTGTTCATTACCAGCTTTTTCATCTACAAACAACTCTAACATGTAGTTGCCACCTTCAGTTTGTGGTTCCAAAAATTGACCATTAGTGTTCAATTCCAGAGTCTTGAATGATGTATGTGGTAAATCAATTTGCGAATGCAATTCGTATTTCACAGCACTACCGCGTTCACCTAAGTCATAGTTTCCGTTTATCTTGCCATTGACGGCATCACCGTATTTACCACCAACATTGAAAACGGCATGACGTGCAGAGTATTCATCAACAACGAAGCTAACTTCGAGAGGAGATTTAACCAACGGTCCCTTGACAGTGGTGCCAAAATCAATCATTTTATTTTGACCTTTAGGTAATTTTTTGATATGCAAGTCAACATCTAATGTTTGGCTTTCAAAGTTGTTATACGTCAGTTGAGTTGTGGCTGAGAATTCTTTAGTTTTAGCGTTGTATTTCTCTAGCTTACCGTTTAGAGCAAGTGATCTCTTATTGCCGCCATTAGGTAGCTGATCTACTAATTGTACGTCCATATGTCCTTGAGCAATGCCAGTTTTTGCGTTAGTATTTAACTTGCGTTTAAGAGAACCAGAAAGTACACGGCCTTCTGGACAAGTGGCTGTGAATGAACCTTGCAGCTCACCATTGACACGCCAATCGCCTTTAATCAAACCATTAGCATCAAAAGAAACCTTCTTTTGAGCTACCTCTACAATATTTTTGGTATTAAACTTAAGTTTATCCACGATATTTTCCGTTTTGACATATAATTTTTGTTGACCATCCAATACCACATTTGCTTCAATATCATACTTGGGATGTTGAACATGGAATTTAGAGCTTAATTCAACTTTGTGCTTTGGGTCTGTTTTAAGAGTTTCGACTACAGCTGTTAATTCTCCTTTGCCATTCTTAGCTAACTTAAAGTCACCCTTAGCAGTTACAACGTTTTTAACTATAACATTCACTTTACCGGCAGTTATTTTATCTTGAGGGTGTTGAGTGTCAGCTAATACTTTAATTATCTCAGCATTATCGCGGGAAACTTTAAATTCGGAGTTTGTTTTTTCGGGAGCTCCAATAACCTTTAAAATCCATTGGGTTGGTTTGTCTTTTCCACTAACTTGAGCAGTGCCTTGCAAATCCATGTAAATATCTTGGGGAGTATAACGCTGACCTAATTCACCCTTTAAGGTCAAAGCCGATCCCCAACTTGTAGTCAGAACGTTATCCAAAACAAAGTGATTACCTACAATATCGCATTTAGAAACAATGTCTACAAAATGTTGATTAAGCTTAGCATTAACTGCTAATTGGTAGTCGTTCTGTGCTTTTTGATTAGCGGCATATTTAACGGCAACAGCAGCAACTTTTTTACCGCTAGTGGCATCGACATTTAATTCAAATTTGTTTTGACCCTCTGTTAGACCATGAACCTTTAATGATCCTACATTGTGTTGTTTATGCTTAACACTTATTGCCGAGGTAAATTTGCTGGAAGCAATTGGATTGGGTCCCTCTTGTTTGACAAATTGAACTTCATTAGTAGAACTGGCCTCCCATTTGGCAAACTTGCTTACAACCTCCACATTAACCAATTGTTCTCCAACTTGAACATTAACAGAAGCACCATACACGTTATCTGATTTCTTTTCATCATTTACAAAAAGACCTACAGCATATTCACCGCTAGATACTTTAAGGTTACTCTTGATAAAGTAGGTATCTTCGTTAGATGTTAAACGTAATTCAGTAGACATGGAAGCAGGTCCCAAATCTGCATATCCATTAAGTATGGCGCGTTCGTTATCCTTATTCGATACTTGGAGATTTTCAAAGTTCAATCTACTTTGATCTCCAGACTTTTGTACTAATACTCGACCGTCCACACGATAACCATTAATTTCATTGCTAACTCCACCATTAGCGTCTTGGATTTCTATAACGGGTCTATACTCGTTTCCATTTTTAATAAAACCTACTTTGCTCTTCTTGACATCCTTGTCTTGTTCGTACTGAGCATACCACACCAATTCTCTATCGTCATTATTTAGGCCGGCTTCGACAGCAAAGTGATAGCGGGCGTTATCCAATGAGGCGCGACCATAAGCGCGTGGCTTCGTTCCCAATTCCACAGTCAATGAAGTATCATGTGATTCCTTGGAGCCGGGTGTGCTGTAATCTAATTTCCATTGGTGAACACCAGCTTGTTGGCCGTTATGGTAACCTTTCAAGTTGAAATGACGTTCAGTCATTACGTATATTGCAAAGTCGAAAGCTTCCGATAATCCATCTTCATGTTTCAAATCACCAAAAACACCTACAACACAAGGTGTAAAACCTAAACTTTCAAATTGGTTGTAGCAGCTTTCAATGGCGGGGCCATTTGAACCAGATTTTGCACCTTTTAAGGCCACAGATTTAACTGGTTTATCTTGTTCGGCAATATAGAAATCGTTTTGCATCTTCATGTCGATAAGTTCTATTTTTTCACGAGGTAATTCGATATTCATATCAAATCCTGCACCTTCATGGGTAATAGCTACTTCAACTGAGCTACCAGTAGCAGTGTGCATGGTGAATACGCTTCGTAAACCAGATGATAAAACGAGTGCATTGAAACCAATTTTTACGTTCACATTGGCGTCGATACTGGGTACAAGTTTCAATTTGTATTTCGAATTCTCCCAATTGGACTGCATTAGACTATCAACATCAACACTTACACCAAAATCCATTTTGTTGGCCATGAAACCATCAGAAGCTAATTCCAAAGGTATACCGACACCAGTTGGATATACAATTTCAGTATCCATAAAGAAGTTATGAGATGTGAATTCCTTGTTATAGTTATTTAGTTCCTTCTTTATCTTTTCAAAAGCTTCGGTAAACTCCTTCACAATTTCATCAAAGGTATTAGGTATGTTATCACCCAAACTAAGGAACATAATTTCAGAACCAAACACTTTCAAAGAAAGATCTAAATTTAAGTCGTTAACATTTTTAGTTCCATAAGTTTTGTATTTCTTGGCTACTTTGGAAGTATCGTCGGCAATGGATCGTCGAGAACGGTGACCGTTGGTGTCATCTACTTTACCTAATATTTCGCCCAAATCCTTGTTTACTAAGCCTTTTGGCCCTAAGAAGTATTCCAAAATGTTTTCCAAATTTTCCTGGCGAATGCTGGCATCCAAAATATTCATGTTAATACCGAATTCTTCAGCCTTAACATTTAAGCGTGCTGAACGTGGCAAGAAACCACTTTGAGAGTATATGAGCTTATAGTCAGCACTAGCACTTAAACCTAATGCCTCCATCTTATAGGACACTTCATTGTTGTAGCTGTATCTTCTGAAATCCTTGGGGAACTTTTTGGTGACACGAATGTTACCCAAATAGCGGCGTTGCAACTCTTTATCTTCATCAGTAGAGTCACGAATAGCTCTAAGGCTAGATGTAATGAAGCCACCAACTTGATTCACTGTTTCACTGTTTACAATTTCAGCAATTTCATTCGCCAACTCTCCAGAAGGGCATTTAATGGCTGCTAAGAAAGCTTCAATACGTAACTCGGAATCTTCATTGCGATCGGCTAATAGTTCCAACGCCTTCTTTTGCAAATTTGCTTCGCAGCTTGCTGCTGAAAAGGCTTGTAGAGCAGCAACGCGCATACGATTAGATCGACCTTGTACCACACATTCAGTTAATGAAGCAGCAACGCCACTAGCTAAGTGGTGAGTATTTCCAATGCCTTTCAATATATACAATATGCGTTCTTCATCTTTTTTGGTATTGGCTTTACAGCGCTTTAAAGATTCTGTGAACTTCTTCGAAATAGCATCAACTTCACCATTTTTACAGCCATGACGCTCGCAGTATTTCGAAACTAAGCTACCAACTGCAAGGTAAACCTCTTTAATGGCATTAGGATTCAATAGAGTCTGTAAAGAAATATGATAATGTAAAATAGTTTTGAAGAATATTTTTGAATTATTTAGGTTAAGAAATTATCTTACCGATGCTTGATTTAAGGTGTCTTTATCAACAGTTTGAACAAGATTCAAAGACATCATAGCGACAGTTTTCTCTTTTTCATTCATTTTGTTAAATTGCTTGAGAATGGCTCGTGCAGATTCTGAAGTAGCCGCACGGAATAAAGCATCCAGATAAACTTTGCGAGCTAACACTTTGTTGGGTAGTGGGAATGCTGCCAATTCCAATAAAGTCTCAGTATCTGAATTACGCATAAGACGTATCAATTCTACAAAAGTCTTCGCACTGTCCTTCTTTACATAACCATCTAGCTGTTGAACTAACTCTGTTAATGTACTCTTAAGAGCAGCTATATTCTTTGTTGTATAGGTCTCAGGTTGTTGGAACATAATAGATACCGAACGAGCACCAGTGGCTGGAGCGGCAGCAGGAGCACCAGATGGATTTCTTAATTTCAAATTGGTTACAACTTTAGCACGGACTCCAACATCGGATTTGGGTACGGCAGCATATTTGTATTCTTCAACTAATTGAACATTGTTAACAACGCCCTTTTCAATCTTTAACTCTTTGGTGTAATCAGCCGTAAGTATGGAAGCGCTATCCAAACCAGGTTTTGTTTGAATGGCATTTGTCAAAATACCACTGTTAATTATTTTACGGTAGCCACAAGCATTAAGGTTACGAACCTTGTTGACAACTTGAGCATTACCAACTTTGGTCACAGTGGTGTGAGTGGGACACTGTCCGAAAACATCGACTTCTTGCACAGCATCAGGCTTGGACTGCAACATGGATATGACGGCACGCTTAATATTCAAAGCATAGGCATTATCTCCTTGATCGGCACACAACTCTGGCTCTACTTTGCCGCCAACCATTGTAAAATGTACAGGCTTCTGTATGCTTTGCATAATTTTCTTTTCTACATTTTCTTTAGTGGCTGTTACTTTAACTGCTCCCAGTTGTAAAGTGTAGCCGCAATTGCCTTCAGCAAACAATTTAGCGTTACCAGTTACTTTAAGACTAGTATCATCAGCATTACCAGCTCCACTATTCAAACCAACAGTCATAATGCTGTCAAAGTTATAATCATAAACATTGCCAGGAGTATATGCTAAGAAGCCATCATCAGCTATATATCACAAAAACATTTGTTTTACAATATTAGTATTATCAACAAAAATATTAAATACATATGTTTAGAAAAACAACAAAGTCGCAATGTAGGTAAGTCAACGATACTGTTAAAGTATGTTTAGATTTCTTTTTATTGAAAACTACTTTTAAAAAAATTACTACATAATTTTTTATTTATTGAATTTGCTATTATTCCAATAGCAAATAATTCTCAAAAATTGCTACTTTTAAGGGGCTCGTTTTTATTCATTCGTAAATGTTAATATGCCGTAACTAATTTACGTTTTGTTGTGCAAAATCAATCCTACAACTACACTTTTACTATTTTGAAACAAAATTTATGTCTTGTAATGAAACAGAATTGTTGCTTCCAAAAAATCTACTTATTTTTCACTTTTTCAAATTGTTGTTACTTAAGCAAAACGGCATAATTAGTCCACAGTGCATATTCTTACTGAGTTAAGAAATTAAGCAAGTTGAACAGGTGGATATTAATTTTATGAATAAAAAGTATTTAAAATAAGATGATTTAATTACAAAAAAATAATAATAATTAAATAAGTATGCACACATATTTTAAATATGACAATATCCGGCCATTGCCGACTTTGTAGTTTTACAAATTTTTAAACATATTTACTTACATTCTGGACAACCACGTTTGCAGCTTGATTCTAAAAAAAGATATAAAAATAAAGGTATATCATTTAAAAATTAGTGAATTAATTATTTGTAAAAAATATATATTTTATAAACACAAATATATAGATAATAAAAATTAATGAATATGATTTGTGGAATTTAAGGTAGTTAACTGTGCCGAAATGACTGTACTCAGAAATTTAATTAATTACAGTCATTCCAGCTGCCAATATTTATTTTACCTTTCCACAAAAATTCGTGCGTTGCGTTAGCTAATAAACATAAAAATGTTAAAAGTAGCAATTAACTGTGATGGGTTTGTGAGCTAGATAGATATCGGAAATGTTGCCAGTTTAAATTTGGTAATACGGCAGCATTGCAATATGTGAGTTAAATACCTATATGTATACATACAACAATTCTCACTTAGGTTTGTGAATTTGATAATCTAATATAATGTTACCAGATGTATAATCGTTCATCAATACGCAGGTTTGGTTTATTTATTTTAATTTCTTTTCCTTTAAAATCAACAGATTATACGATTTTTTCCTTCATTTGTAATTAAATTTTAGAAGACAATTATTAATATTTAAAATGTTTGAATGTGTGTAAGCTCCTAGGGTTTGTACACTGAATTTAAAAATAAACATTTGCCTATTGTTTGTTGATTTAAAACCAAATTAAGATTTTTTATATTTTTTTAATTTTTTTTTCTAAAATATTAAATAAATGTTTTCATAATTGTTAGAAGAAATATACTTATAAACTTTTGATTTTTCGGTTGTGGAATTGAAATTTTTAAGTAAATTTATGAAGATATCGAAAATGATTCTAAAAAATACGCAATGTCCTGAAGCTGCCAATAAACCAATAAGTACATTTATGAATAATTTAAAAGTACTACAAGTTTAGTTTTTATTTGTTTCGTGTGTCGAAGGATATTTTCCAATTGTAATGGTAGAGTGTTCATTTTTAATTTTATAGATTTTTTTTCGGGTCTGTCAATAGCGAAATAGGAAATGACAAAAAAAAATTATTTGTGGATTAAAAAGTTTAATATTTCTTTCAACTTGTCGTTAGTCATCGTGCGCGTAAAAGTAGCTTTAGTAATACCAATATTAGTTTGCTTAAGAGTCAAACAGCAGATTTCGTTTTATATCGATATACAAGCCATTAAAAATACCGTCAATTGCGGAGGGATAAATGTTAAAAAAATAAATTATAAAATTTTTTTTAAAGTCAAACTACAGTAACCCATTAATCCGGATTGTTCTGTAATCCAGTTGGCATTTATAAATTCATTACATATTTTATAATCCGGATTGATTACAACTTTGTAATCCGTATTGAATAAAAAAATGTTTTTTATTTATATCTTGAAAACTACAATAATGCCAAGATTTCGATCAAAAAAACTTTATTTTTACAGACGAAGGTATAATTAGGTACAGATGAATGTATAATTAAAAAAACTTTAAATATGGATTGCTTTTCTTGATAAAAAAATGCGATTTTGGTACTTTTCTGCTTCAGATATATATTTAAATAAGATTATCGAGTTTATACTGTATCTTGTTACTTATGCATAGCTATAAACATTTACTACATATATAAATTTAAAGAAATGGATACCTATCATATATAGTACGCGCAAATTATATTTGATTATGAAGCTATTATGTTCATATCTATTAAATTTCATCCATTATTAGTTGTATGAAAAGTACGTATTCTAAGTATAAAGTTATTTAAGCATGTATATTTATTTTTTCACATAACTAAATTATTTTGTTATTACTTATTATGAATTAAGTGAATTCATTATAACTCAATTAAACTTAGAGAGTTCAGAAAACAAAATTGTATGTTGATTTTACAATTACACTCATAAATGTCTGTATGTGTATATAGTACATATCATAATGTTATTTGCAGGATTATTTTATTAGACACAGTGAGTTCAACAACAAATTCATCTTCTTGATACAATGTACACACTATTTATTTTTGGTTTCCTAAACGATTTTTTATTCTTGATATTTTACTGAAATTCTACGTGATTTTAAATTTACGTATTAAGACAGTTTTTAAAATCTTCTGAAAAGTTAACCGTTTAAAAAAAAGTAATTATTATTAATATTATTAAATAATTGGTTAAATTTTATAATAAGTTATAAACTAAAAGCTTAGTTTTCAATTATATATTTTACTTGACATTAGTCAATGATAATTTTTTGAGCGCAATTCCTTTCAATATAAAAATTTTATGAACATTATTCCTCTGTAATTTGGAAATATATTATTTATTTTTTTTTCCTTTTATTTTTTATGCAAAATTAAAGTTAAATATTAAATACTATTATTTTTTAAATTTTCTTAACCCGATTATAATTTAACGTTAAAACTTCTTAATTCAAACAATCAAATTTGGCAAAGCTTTTAAGACGCTCAGCATTAGAGGTTGAATAAACTTTTGTAGGTACAATATTTTTTAAGGTTTACTCACCTGCATTAGTTCCACTTGCAATTAAAATGCACAACAGTGCTACTGCACCAAGGCGCAGCCGACGGGGATTAAACGCCCTCATGGTGGGTTAATTCTGAACACTATATTAAACAATTATAAGGATTAATTCTTTTGTTTTTACACGAAAATAAATAAATGCACTGTATCTATTATTTTATATATTTTTACGTTTAATTTGTATTTTTATGTTTGTTTTAATTTAACACTTGTATTTTATTTACTGCATACCTGCTCAAGCACAAATTAACTTTTCTTTTTTCTATTTTTTAATTATACTTTGGGATTTAAAAAAAATTAAAATTTATTATTTTTATTTTACACCAACTCGAAAATTTTGTTTAGTTGAATAGATTTTGGGAGGACGACGAAAATTCCCGGCCGCATTCGAAGAATGCAACGATAAATCTAAGTCGTATTGTGGAAGATGTTTAAACCTTTTATAGAATTATTAGTGGAAATATGAGCATGCAGAAGAGCAAGAATTTGTAAGCGCAGATTTATGCTTTTATTATTGTATGTGCTGTGTCTTCTTACTCACAGTGAGAGTAAAAAAGAGTTCTCTCTTTCTTTCTGTCACACATATGTTCTCTCTCTTTATCAGTGTAAAATCTCAAACATTTTATATCACTATCACACATAGACTCACACAGTAGGTCAAAAAACTCTTTTGACATTGGAAACATATTTATATGACGTTTAATATATTTTTTAATAAATATATGAAATACATTTTTTTTTCTCCGATTAAAAAAAAAAAATGTGAACTTTGTGCCAAATAATTATAGAAACAAAAGTTAGAAAAAGTAGTTTTATTATAATAAAATATGGAAGCATATTCAAATATTACACAATATTCGTTTTACGCTCTACATCTTCATATTTTTCTTTATTGCAAAGAAATTGTAAGATGATATATTAAATTTGGTTTTTGCCAAAAGAGTTTCTTGCCAGACTGTAGTTATAGGAAACTGAGATTACCTAGTACGGAGGGTTTAATAATACATACTTTTATTATTCTCAGCATGTGTTTGAATTTTCTATTTCAGTGGGGGACACATAATGGCGCAGAGAAGTCAGTGATTGTATATGTTTTGTTGCTAAACAATCCATATCATAATTGTATCTTGTCTTATTGTAAAACACTTCTTAATTGTTTTCAAGATAGTACACTTAAGAAGTTGAAGCAATCCTAACAATTTTGACCCCCTTGAACAAATATGTTTGTCATGTGTTAGAAGATATAGCCACTCGAATCTGATTTCAGCGTTATTTAAATCTTTAAATGCTATCAGGTATCAATCATTTTCTTTCGATATATGAATGCATTTGTATATACATATTGTTATTATTGTTTTATATTTTTGTAGGGTATATTTTTTTATTGTAAATCTTTATAAATAATCACCTACATATGTATTTATATATAGATTTAAATTTTAAACGTTTATGTGAAAAAAGTAATAATAAAAAAAGCAATGTAGGTACTGAAATTCAACTGTAATTTTTTCTGCTCAATGTTTTTATATTCTTATCAAGCGACAATTTGCTATTTTGGAAAAACAACAACATGAAAAACAAATAGAAAAATGTTTATATCAAAAATCCGTCTTATCAAACATTTTTCATGATTTAACTAAATGCCCGCTATTATTCTCATATGTGTATTTAATATAAACATTTCTCAAAACTAATTCATTCTTAAAACAAAAATAATAAAATATGTCAAATAATTGAAAAATTTATATATTATATATATATTTAGTTAGGTATTGATATTTATGTATTACATATACTTATATATATTTACTAATGCAATAGTCAATAGTCTCTCAAAATTTATTTTAGGGAGTGCTAATTTTCTCAGATAATAAAAATTTAAATATATTGCATAGAGTTTTAAATGGGTTTTTTAATAAATATATATTATTTATTCTATTAACGACAGCTAGTTTCAATGACTTATAATTTGAAATAAATACGTAATTATTTACATGAAATCATTAAAATTTTAAATTGAAATTAATTTAATATACATATACGTATAGCTTTGTTCGTTTGATCGATATTTTTGCTAGTTTTACTATTTTTACAAGTATTTTACTTGAAAACCGTTTCCGTGCAAAAAAAAAAAAATAGTAAACGTGTCTAGAAAAAATATATATCACTTTAGCTATATTTTACTTGAATTTTTTGTACGAGCAAAACTAGAAAATAAATTTTTTTTTTTAACTTTTCCTTTGTATTTAGTTTTCAAAAGTACAATTTATAAATAATTATAATATACTCTGCAAAATATTAGAGTGATCGAATGTAGCTAACACGTGTCGCATCGACACCGAACACACAGTTTTTTAAAAATTGTTGCATTTATAAATTCTCTTTTACAATTTACTGTTAAGGAATAGTAGTTTGACAAACAAGATAAAAACTTAAAATTGGCCAGAAATTATTAGCTATTAGAAATTCCCCCGACCGTTAACGAGCCATTATTACTGAAAAATAAACTTTGACTTCTGCTGGATGCTTTATTAAAAAACGTCGATTTTTATTATGGCTACTTTAAAACTCCAATTTTAATTTTGTTAAACAAATTTCAAAAAAGTCAGGATAAAACTATTATGTTTTCTAAACGGCGCCACAGAAAGTAAAAATTAGAAATAATTAGGTCGGTATCTCTTCAAATTCGCCGTACCTTAGATTTTCGGCTAACTTTTTTTTTCGAATTTTTTGGAGACTTTTAATTAATTATATATTAATTGGATTTATAACTATTATTTCTCAATATTAACTTTATTTAACTTAATGGTTAAATAAGTGGCCCTAAAAGTATCACCTAATCTTTTTAACGTTCGGATAGTATTGTCCGTAAAAGGGGTAGATTAAAATCTAATAAGACACATATATTTGAAATTCGTTTAAAAAAAAAATGAGAATTATTTTGGATAAAGAAGTATAGCTATTTTTAGAATAAAGTTTAAGTTTAGACACATATTCGGTTCTTTTTAAAAATAATTCTTTTAATATATTTCCAAACTGTAGTGTCACTTAAAATAACCTTTAGATTTTTAATTTAATCTTTAAAGTATTTTTCTTACTCGAATTTTTCGATTAATTAGTCGAATAAATTTTTACTGGAAATTATTGATTCTGTTTCAATCGGACAGTTATTTAATTTTAATTGATTAGTCAAACAAACATTTTTCAGGTTTGACATATTGTCTGAAACTAGTATTTTCCAAAATAATATACGGGAGCCTTTGTTATATCTGTAAATTTTAAAATTTGTCTCTTCAAGTAATTTTTGTGTCCACCCCAGATATAAATTATATAACATTTTTAAGAAATCGTACAATTTTTTTAGGAAAAAATCTTATTTTTTCTTATATTTTACGAAAATAAATTTTATAAAGCATTTTAACATTTTACGAAATTTACCAAATCTTTCGTAGTGGTTTCTTCGTAATATTTAAATATTTTCATTTTATAACAAAATATAATTTGTAATATTATTTTTTATTTTTGAAAAATACATATTACAAATTTGTATTTTAAATAATACATAGAATTACATTGTAATTTAAAACATTCTGATTTAAATAATTAAGGTATTTTACTATATTTCTGTGTTGTTTTGATATAAGATGATTTTCATATTATTTAATCTTTGAATTTTACTATTTTTGGAGATATTGTTGACAAAAAATTAACATTTCCATAGAAATTGATGATTTTTTTAAACAAAAAATTGGAAACCTGAGTTAAATTGTTTTTTCAAAAGTCCATGCCACAAATTCACATAGAACGTTTTCTTATCAAGAGCATTTTCAAAGCTCCAAAGGACCAAAATTAAAACTGGTTTATTTGAAAAATTTAGTATTAAAAAACCAAAATTAAAATTGGTTTATTTGAAAACTTTGGTATTAGAAAACTAATGAACGGCGGAATCTTTAAAAAAATATTTTACGTAAAACAAGCCGCCAACATAGGGATAAATATTACAAAATTGGATAAATATGTTTTAAACATAATTTTCTTTATTCGATATTTCGATTTTACACTTAAAAGTTTGGTGGTGTAAGGTGCAAAGAACAGAAAAAATTTTACGAAAATCTTCTATTTTTGGAGTATAATAAATAAGACAGATCTCAATTTAATTTCTATTAATCACTTCAAACTGCTTATCCGATCTTATATTATTAATTATTTTTGTTGATATCTTGACTGCTAATTTTGAAAAATAAGTGAAGATTCCAATTCACCATTTTGAGCTGTTCAAGTCCAAAAACTTGTATGCTTTTGTTATTATTATTATTATTTTTTTAATGAGAATTTTAATTTACTTTTACTTAAAAAAATATGTTATATATGAATTAATATTCTAAATCTAAAAAATACGATTTTTTTGTAAACAAATAAAAATTACATTATATTAGTTTGAAATTATAAATCAAAATTATGAAAGTTTTTTGTATACTATACTATGTTACAATTTAGTATTTGTAAAAAATACAAAGTGGTATCGTAAAACAATATAAAAATTTCGTTAATAATAAGAAATATATTCGTAAGCATTCGTTTATATTACACCATCCCTTCGTGGTCTAAAATCACGAATTATTTCGTATATTGTACGCTAGTTTACGTTTATATAAGGCATGGATTTTTTCGGTGTAGTCTTTGTAAATCTCTACAAGAAATATGGTTACATGTGTAGGTTATCTCTTTTAGTTAAATTTTGTATTTTATTTTGTTTCGGACTACAGAATTTTTTAATGGTTTAATATGAAATCTTAACCTAAATGCGTGTAAAGCAAAATTAGAAGCGCTCTGCGCAACGGTTTCTCCCCCAAGCCCTATCCAAGTTTTGTCAATTTTCAAAAAAAAATTTTTTGATTATTTTTGTAAAGTTCTAAAATGTCAAAACCGAAATCAACAAAAAATACATTGGCCATATACCCCCATACGCTATTTACAACGGTGCGATTCACAAAATTAAATGCAAATAATTATGAAATTTCGGAACGGCTTTCAATGAAACCTAGCAAAAAACGATGAAGTTTTTCCAAAAAAAGAACATTTTCATAACTTCAAAAGTGGAACAAAGTGCATATTTTAAACTTTTTTGAAAGTTCTTTATAATAACTTCCAAAAAAGTGAAAATAAATGAATTTTTAGGGGAAAAAAATGGTAATAATTTGTAACAAAATTAAAATTTTGAAGCATTTTCATTATCATTTAATAGGACAAAAACAGAATTTTTATTAAAAAATTTTATAAATATAGTTTTAAGAGAAGTGCTTCAAAAGCAATGAACAAAAAGTATACAAAAATAACATTCTACCAATGACAACCATGGGTTAAAAAAAGAACTTCTGCAGCTCTTTTTCACCACTAAGTACTTCCTTCCAATGACAACACAATGTTAAAATCATAACTTTTTCAGTACTTTTTTTGCTAGGAATTTCAATGAAATTTCACATAATGATAGTAGAGGTGAAGGCGAGTTAAGTTTTTGGATAATAAAGACCTACCGGGGGCGGGTCCACAGGATCCCAAAGTTGGACATGGATTTCAAAGATTTTTATGTTGCAGAATTTTTAAATAAAGAATTTTGAAAAAATATTTACGGAGTCGAAAGTTATAAGCATTTGAACTTTAAAAAAAGTAGATTTTTCCCGCTTTTAAGTCTTTTATACAAATTTTCTTAAGTAACATATGCAGTATTTATATTTTTCTGAAAGATAACTAAAAAAAAGTATTCTGAAGGAAACAAATTTAAAGAATTGATTACTTCGAGAACTAGGGTTTCCTAAATTTGACCTGTTATTACATCGAATTTCAAGTCTTAATTTCTAAAACTGCAAAGCTGGAATCAGAAAATTTTAATATTTTTTATATCATTCTTTTTTCAAAATTTGGAAAGAAACGGATGAAAGTTGGAATCGCCGCACTTTGGGTTAGAATCGCCAAAAATGGCGCTTAATTCAGGGAAGAGGTAGAGCGTATTATTTATGATTTTGTTGTAATTATTGTGTCATTAGTACGTCAAATAAATACTTTCTGAATTTATAAATATTTTATAATATTTATATATATGTACATCAATAACCAACATTTGAGATAGTTCGCCGTTTTAAAGATAACCTAATTCGGTACCTCAGATTGTCTTGGGCTAATACCAAAACATGTTAAAATTGGTTATAATCAGACCATTATTTCACTGAGCCCTCATATAAAATTTCCCCCGGAAATGGGTCATGCTCTTAAAAATGTCGTAAATATGTCTGTATTATCATATATTTTTTAACAGATGAATTATGTCTAACCAAAAATCATACCAATAAATTTCATGAGGATCCTGCCCTCTCAAAAATTACTTTCCCGCTCATAATTTCTTTATAAATCTTCGTATAAAGTTAAAATTAAGTACAAATAAAGTATATTTAAGTATTAGTCTAACATTCCACAATTGACCACCGGTCACGCCAATGCTACACTATTTTTGTGCATTAAAGTGATTAAAAACTGGCAAAACTTGCACGAGTGCGTCTTTCTTTTCGTTTCCAATATTTGCGTAAAATTCTACATAGATCTCTTTTTAAATAAAGCAAATAAATAAATTAAATAAACGTTAATTTTAAATATATTGTAATTTCATTTTATTTCGTTTTTGTTCAGGAAACAAGCATATTTTCGGCGACACGAAATAAGGCCCAATGAAATAACGCCCAATTAGAAAACATAATTAACACCCAGTGAAATAAAGCCCAATAAAATGAAATAACTCGCAACAAAAATATAATGAAAAAACACCAAATTTACATGAAATATAGCCCAATTTAAGACAGTGAGTATTTTTTTTTTAATTTGTTTTTTATTTCATAAAGAAATAACACCCAAAAAATTCAGAAATAAGACCCAATGAAAAAAATCCAAAGAAAATGAAATAAGACCCAAATGTTTTCAATTCAAAGATATATATTTAATAGTAAAAAATTGTTACAAACATGTTTTACAAAAAAAAAAAAAAAAAACTTGCTGATGACAATACTCATTTTTCCTAGAACTGCTTCTAAGGATGAAGTTGTTGCCGTAGACGTATCATACACAGAAATTCTTTTCGGACCAATCTGTAATAAAACTAAAAAAGAACACATAAATCCAAAAATCAATTTAAATTTTTTTTCGTTTTACCTTTTCCAACCACTGGTTTTCAAATGATCTAAAAAACGGAACAAAGTTTAAACGAGAAACCAACTTTTCGATCTCATTTTTAATTATTTCAAATGAAGTAAGAATGAATACAGATAGTATTAAAGGGTGTGACAAAATTTTATGGCCTTCCTATTTTCCCTTATAAATTTTGCTCATTTTTTTGTAATTTGCAGTAATTTGGCGACGTTTTGCTTGACAATAATGGAACCTGCATCCATATACTTTACACCCCGAAAAAACTATTGTTATTGCCTTCCGCACAGTGCTCGTAGTCCGTTATAAATATAGCAAATTTAAAATATCTGAATTTAAATATTTAAATAAATAGATGTAGCACACTGCACTTTTTATTAATAAGTATAAAGACAAATATAAATATATGAAAAAATTAGTAAAATAATTTTAATGATATTTTTGAAATAATATACTCAATTATATTGTTAAATGTTGAATGTTAAAAAAAACGCTGCAGGCTAGAAATTATTTGTAAAAAATCGCTACGATTTTTTACTAACCTTTTCCAAATATTCAAATGCTCTTATTAATAATTGCTTGAAATATATAATCGGCACAACTGCAAATGCCATCAATCAATATCTTTCTGTTTGGAATATTTTCTGTTATTATTTTAACGCATTTGTCAGAAACAAATACGCAGTACGAAAAATCTTTTTTCCTCATGATATATTTAAAAAAGCGGACTTCCAGATCCATCATTGTGTGTAGTATATCCAAAGTTTTTGAAACTGCTTCTTTTTGATAAGCTGCTTTTTTCGTAGAATCTATAAAATATATTGTTTTTATAAATTGATTTCTTTTTTAATACAATTGTTCTTCACTAGTTAAATGAAGGAACTTGCTGTTTAAGCCGGGCCACAAATAATTTTGTATTCCATATTTAATTTGATCAACAGTTTTCAAAAGAATGATAATTGTTGACAAATTATGATAACGGTTTTTATTAGAAGACTGGAGTTTTAAAACTCTTAAAAATTGTAAACTAATAATTTTTATGAAAATGAAATATAACCCGAATAAAATGAAATAAAGCCAAAAAATGTTTTAAATTGTTTTTATGTTTAAATTTACATCTTAAAACACAAATAAATATTTTTTATGAAAATGAAATCAAGCCCAAATAAAATGAAAATATTCCCAAAATCAATACGTATGAACAAGCGCGAATGTTATATTCGGCCCGGCCGAATCTATATACTCACCATCAATTTTTTCAAATTTTACGTTATATGGGAGGGGGCGGTAAAGTGGGCGGACCACGCCCATCTTTTGTTTCCGAGTTTACATTGATCCTTGAACTATTTGAACACAATTTCGTTGATTTTCACCTTATATGGGAGGTGGGCGGTAAAGTGGTCGGACCACGCCCATTTTTGGTTTCCCAGTTTATATCGATTCACGAACTATACATGCAAAATTTCGTTGTCGTACATGCTTTTGTTGAAGAAATATCAGCAGAAAAGTATAAAACGGACACCCTGTGTTTCTAGTTTTTAGCCCATAACTTTTTTGTTTATTAACCGATTTTGCCCATTTTCAATCCCAAACAAACCTTTTATAAGATAAATATTTGTGCCAAATTTCGTCTCCCTACGTTGTCCCGTTCGAGCACTATCTTGCTTTCAACAGACGGACGGACATAGCTAGATCGACTCAGACTTTAACCAATATATACTTTGTGGGGTCTTAGATGATTCCTTCGACATGTTACACACGGAATGACAAAATCAATATACCCCCCATCTTTTTGATGGTGGGTTTAAAACGCACCCAATTAATAATTTTAAATGGTTTTCTTTTTTTGGGAGTTATTTCATAATGAAATAAATCCCAAATAAAAAATGAATTAATACTCAATAAAATGAAATAATACCCAATTTCAAAATTTTGCTATTTTATTGGGATTTAATTCATTTTTATAATTGGGTGTTATTTCATTGGGCCTTATTTCGTGTGGCCCATTTTTTCATTGCAGTTTTTAGGAAATATTATTTTTTTTCTTCGAAATCGCAAAAAATCCCCAAAATGTTTTTCTGGATTTTCATACCACACATATTAAGTAAAAATACAAAATTTTTATTTTACCCAAGTTCGTCTAAAATCTTTTTGAATTTCTATATAAAAGTAAAAAATGTCTATTTTTAGACCAGTTTTTTTTTTTTTTTTATTTAAAAAATATTTCTAAAAACAATTTTTTAACAAAAAATGAGTAAATATGTTTCTAAATACCTATTCTAAAAAACTCATTTGTAAAAAAAAAAAAATACTTTTAATGAAATTAAACTCAAAAGTATAAACTTTAAAAAGTTAAATTTTCCGTTTTTACCACTGTGATTAAAAATTGAAAAAAACCTTTGACTTTGACGGCGCACTACACGGAGAGTAATAAAAATTATTTAAATTTTTTTTAATGATGCACATTGGGGTAAAAGGGATCGAAAATGGCGATTAATTCTGGGAAAGGTGACATCAATATTTTAATGATCACATTTTATTTTTTATTGATTATTAGGAAAAATAAATTCAATTTTAGAATTAAATTTTTTCCTTTTTTTTTCAGAATAGAAATATCCGTCCATTCAGAATAGAAAGTCCTTTGATTGAACTCCAAAAAATCACCAAAAAGTTGTGTTTTTGTTAAGAAAACTAATTTTTGTATCCATTATATGCAAATTTATGGAAAGATTTAAAATATAAGCATTTTTTGTTAAATTCTTTTGAAATATGCAAATGCTTACTTTCCAAGCGAAAAGCTTTAAAAACTTGCCCTACTTATAATAATACACAAATCTTGATTTCATTCACAGTTAAGTGAAAATACCCATGTATAATTAAGTAGAAATACACTGGTGGGCAAAAAAGAAAAAATAAAATTTTAATCATTAGTGGTTAAGATTGAATTTAACGTGCTAGACAAGAATCTGCTTTAATTTTTTTTTATACCCACCATCAAAAAGATGGGTATATTAAGTTTGTCATTCTGTGTGTAACATGTCGAAAAAAACATTTAAACTATATATTTTATGGGTCCTGGTTAGATTCTGAGTCGATCTAGGTATGTCCGTCCGTCTGGTGAAAGCAGGATAGGGCTCGAACGGGACAACGTAGGGGGACGAAATTTGGCTCAAATATTTTTCTTAAATGTTTGGCATTGAAAATGAGCAAAATCGGTAAACAAAAAAGTTATAGGCAAAATACTAGAAACACAGGGTGTCCGTTGTAGCTTTGTTTCATACTTTTCTGCTGATATCTCTTAAATAAAAGTATGTACGATATCGCAATTTTGTACAGATAGTTCGATATAAACTTGGAAACCAAAAACGAACGTGGTCCGCCCTCTTTACCGCCCACCTCCCATATAAGGTGAACGTCAACGAAATTTTTTACAAATAGTTCAAGGACCAATGCAAACTCGGAAACAAAAAATAGGTAAAATTTTAAAAATTTGATCGTGGGTATATAGATTCGCGCTTGTTCTATCATGTATTAATTTTCTTTTATTGGCATGACTACTATGACACCGCTTTTAGGCAGGTACACTTGTATAACTCGAGAACGGTTTGTCCAACTTAGATGAATTAAACTCCAATAGATAGCGATTTAAGTTATCTTTGAGGTATATTCATATACATTTTTGTTTACTTAATAATGCATTAAATTTAAAAACATTTTTTAAAAAACAAGAAAATTTGAAATTATTGAGAAAATGAGAAAAAAAAAATGTTAACAAATCATGAAGACAATTTTTGCTTTCTTTGATGTACTATTTATCAAAATCGTGCAAACGGTTCATGAATTATAGTCTAAATTGGACAGAGTTATAGTCTATATTGGACAAACCACTCTCGGTTTTTATAGTGTGAACACTGAATAAGATGATGATATTAGTCATGCCAATAAAAAAATCAGAACGTGATAGTAAAAGAGTGAAAGCAGATTCTTGTTTAGCTCGTCAAATTTCATCTAGTCAACCTATGTTTGTATAAAGAAGAAATTTTTCGCCCACCACTGTATTTCTACTATATATATATATATATATATATATATATATATATATATATATATATATATATATATATATATATATATATATATATATATATATATATATATATATATATATATATATATATATATATATATATATATATATATATATATATATATATATATATTTTTTTTTTTTTTTTGTTAAAATTCGACGAAATATATTCAGTGTAAAATCAAAAAAAATAGATAATGGCCCATAGTATATGTATGTCTATTACTACAGCTTAAATATGTAGCCGCACTACTGTAAATATATAATCGTTATGTAAAGTAAATAAATATTTATTGGAGTTTATTAGATTCGTGTTTAGCATGTCTAATTCCATCTAGTCCACATAAATATCTCCATTTTTATTTTTTTGAATTTTAAAAAATTCGCGATTTTGATTTTTCGAAAAGCCAAAAAAATCGGAAAAGTGTGTAACTACGCATCACTATCTCTTAAAAGTTGTTAACAGATTATAATGATTTAAACAGCATATAAAAGATGAACATGTGCTCTTTTAATGTAGTAATTAAAAAATAATATTATAATTTAAAAATGCATTATTAATGCAAATGCAATTTTAAGATGCATTTTTGACAAATTTCTACCCTTTTCGATTTTAATTTTTTATGTTTATATGTTAAAAAGCGATATCTTTACTATAAAATGCAAAAATAATTGTTTTGGGACAATAAAATCTACTATTTTTCATATAAAAATTTAAATTTTTAACAAATTTTTATTTTTATTTTTTGTTATACTAATATATAAAATTGAATAAAATTGAAAGGGTAGAAATTTTCCAAAGATGCATCCTAAAATTGCAATTGCATTATGAATGCATTTTTAAATGATAATATTTTTTTTTTTTAATTACTACATTTATAGTGGACATATTATTCATATTTCTGCAATTTAAATCATGAATAGCCATTAACAACTTTTAGAGATATTGATGTGTAAAGTTACACACTTTTGTGATTTTTTTTTTTTTACTTTTCGGAAAATTAAAATTGTGAATAAATTCGCGAATTTTTCAAAATTCATAAAAATAAAAATGGATGATAAATGGCTCCATAGGGTATGCGTATGCCAAATATTAGCAAAATCGGAAGACATAAAAAATATTATTGGGCGTTCTGAAATGGACGATACATTTTTTATTTTTTTTTTTGAAGGAGGACAATTTTTTTTGTCGATCAGTGTATTTTTCGTAAATTTTAAAATCTATATATATAATTTGCTACGCATTTCTTTTACTTTCCAGAGCTTTCTGAAGCTCCCAGACGACGCACTGTGTCCCATTCAAAAAATGAAATGGAAATAAATCTGGAATTTCCGAACGTCTGATCCGATTTCAATGAAATGCGGGCTTGGATCATATAGACCTATTGGGCGGATCCACAGGGTCCCAAAGTTGGACACCTCGGGTATGAACATTTTTAAAAACAATCCTGATTCGTTATATATGAATCGATTTCAAAGATTTTTTCTGGAAGAGATCTACCAAAAACATCATCGTGTGCATATCTTATCTCTTTTGGTTTGCGAGATATTGGGCTCCAAAGAAAAAATTTTTACATTTTGACCTACCTTGGTAAAATTTTTCGTTATAGCGGATCCAAATTTCACCCGGTTTCACTGTGTGAAATTTTATTGAAACCGGATCAGCCGTTCGGAAATTCCAGGTTTATTTCCATTTAATTTTTTGAATGGGACGCTGTGCGACATAGAAAATTAAAAGTTGGCTTACTTATATAGCTTTGCATCTTACGAAACCTAACGGAACCGGATTTTAAAACTTTTATCAGGAAGCAGAATTAAGCGGATTTATGTGTCATTTTCTAAGCATTTTTTCTCTTTCCAGAGCTTTCTGAAGTTACCAGACATGGTAGAAAATTAAAATTGGGTTTACTTATAAAGCTTTTCGTCTTATAAATCCTAACGGAGCAAGATATTAAAATTTTTATCAGGGAGCGGAGATACATTGGTTTATATATTTGTAATTTTCAAATCCTTTTTTTTTTCTCATTTCGGAGCTTTTTGAAGTTCCCACACGACGTAGAAAATTAAAATTTGGCTACTATACAAATTTTTATCTTACATTATCTTAATAGATTTTTTTTAGGTCTGTTTTGGTTTTAATAAATTTTGATTTGCTATATCCATTGTCAAAATGTCAAATCATATCGAAAACTGATTTCACAATTCGGGCAGGGGGTCGATTTTTAATTTTTTTAAGTTTACTAATTTAATAATTTAGTCACTATTATCCCATCAGATTCCAACAGCTTAAAATCTTTAACTTCGGTTAGGGAAAGGAAAAGCGTTAAAATGTTGTTCACATATTTTTTTAAAAATCTTTGGATTTTTTTTTTTTTGGATTTTGGATTGTTTACCGATTCCTATATGAACTGTTTAATAAACATTGTTGTCAACTATTTTAACTGACCATTTAAATCTATATCAATATTAAAATCATATACAAAAAAGCAAGATTCAGAAAATTAATACAAATGAAATAATGATCGCATTAAAAAAAAAAAAAAATAATAAAAATTATCAAGATTAATGATTCAACACCACTAATTTTAAATACAACCTTTTGAACAACGTCAATAATTTCCCATACAACATTTCTACTTTTTATTCTACATTTTGAAGTTGATAAAGGTTACAAGTTGGAATTCAAATCAGATTTTTCAATAATTCGATACTCAAAGGTTCTCTAACTATTCTAGCTGTTGTTTTATATATAAAATCGTAAATATAAAACGTTAATTTAAGTTATTTACTTATATGTATATTTAATTAAGTTTTGTTTATTAATTATTTTTACACTTCTTTTGATTTGTTACCTATTATCTCGTCAGCTAAATATGTTAGTAGTGGTTTTAACTAGATCATTTACAAGAATATATTATAATATTATATATAATATATTACCGAATATTTTACAAACTGATAAATAATTTACCCCTTTATCTCACAATTCTCCGAATATTTTATTAGACGAAAAAACAGAGATTAATTGATCCAAATTCTAATACGAATAATCAAATTCTAATCGTTCAACTATTTCTAATGATTTTTCATCTCTAAAATTTCCTCCTTTTTGGTTTCTTGTTCATAAGAATTATTTATTCAGGCTGAAATGCAATTCAACTTAAAACAAATAATGAATGATACTACTACTAAGTATCAACATGTTATAGTAGCACTTCCTCATTTAGTAGTAATTAAAATTTTAGATATTTTACAAAAACCATCTTCTGTAAATAAATACGAATATATTAAAAAAAAAGATTTATGTGAACGATTTTCTCTTAGCGAAGAAAAAAGATTTGAGCAATCATTTTCTGAAAAACAAATTGACGACCTAAGCCATCAGAATTTTTTAGAGAAATGTCTAATATTGCAAGATCTGTTTCAATGATAGGAAATGATCTTCTTCAAATTTATAAAAATTGGAAGATAAAATTAAATTAGCTGGTCTAATTTTGGATGTTTTAAATAAGAATCAAATATCTCAAATCAATTACAACAACAATAATGACTTAAGTATTTCAACAATTTTCGGCAATTACCACTCAAATAAATTAAGTTTAGAGATTTCAGAACTTAGATCATCTAGACAAAGGGAAAAGATAAAATCAATTGAATAAGTTTGGTTTGAATATTAAGTCATCAAAATGTACTTTTGGTCAAGAATTTTTAGATTTTTTAAGTTATCAAATATCTGAAAATAGAATCCAACCGTCAAAAGATAGAACTTATGCAATTAATAAATTCGAAAAACTGAACATTGTAAAGATTCTTCAAAATTTCAATTACTATCAATAGATTACTATTACAATTACTATCATAGATGTATTCCAATTTTAGCAGAAGACTTGTTTATAACGATTGTTTATAACAATCAGGTGGAACAGTCAGGTAGAACTCAATAGTGTATCCGAAGATTCCTTAAAAAAAAATTTGTGGACTAGATGGAATTCCACATGCTTAACTCGAATCTGCTTTCAGTTTTTTCCCATCAGGTCGAGATTTCTTTTATGGGCGTGTCTAATATTGAGCCCTAAATAAGCCGATTACTCGAGTATATTTCACTATAACTCGAGAAGATACATGTCTTATTTTATTCGCAGCATTACCAGCTTTAAGATAAAGATGATAAACTGAAACATTTTTGATGCTTTCACTTTTAAAAAGAAATTTTAGTAACAAAAAAATCTAAAATTTTGCATAAAAAAGTTTTTTTTGGACATTTATTTCAAAATAACTCCGAAACTATTGACCACATAAAATAATGAGGTTTGGGTGATTTGAAGATATTTTTAGTTCTCATCTTTTGGTGTATCACTTATGTCAATCGTACAAACAGTTCTTGAGTTATGAGGAAATATACTACATATACTGGCGGTACTATGGGCGAAATATTAGACACGCCCATAAAAAAATCCAGATCAGATGGAAAAAACTGAAAGATTCGTGTTTAGCACATCAAAATGCATCAAGTTCAACTATTCGTCTTTGGGGGAGGATTTTTTTGTCGACCAGTGTTATTAACATAAATGCATAACATCCGAATCAAATATGATGGTGTATGATATAGAAACTAATTGTGGACGTTAACATTTGTTTCTACCAATTGATCATCAAATTTCTGTAACCACACCAAATGGATAGTTTACATTACCCTAAGTTCCAATGTTAACAAAAAATATTGATTCGTTTTCAAATGCCGAATATTCTAATTATTCGAAAACCGGTTTTCGCAAAACCTCGATTAATCGATCGCCCTAGTTATTCCATCACGTTAACAACTATAGTTACATTCCCCCAAATTTTATGAATTGACGGTATGTTTTTTGTGAAAGTTAATAAAAAAGTTGAATTGCATTATCATTTGAAGGACCATATAAAGTTTTAAATAAAAATTATAAATATTTTAAAAATCTGAAAGGAAATTCAACTCTGACAGTTGCTGTTGATCATCTTAAACTAGCATTTATTGACAAATCCGAAATAAGTGATGAAATTAATAATAACAAATTAGACACTAAAGGTGACTTTTAATTTAAATATACATATATAAAAACAAAATATACGTTTTTAGCGTTTTTAGCTGGTGGGAGAGTAGATATAGAAACTTGTTCACAACGAACTTTGTATAAATCCTATATACATCGCACAGTGTGCGATTTAAAAAATGAAATGGAAGTAATTATGGAACTTCGGAACGGCTGTTCCGATTTTCATAAAATTTCACATGGTGATAGAAGAGTAGGCGATTTAAGTTTTGAACTTGGACCATAAAGACCTACGGGGGTGAGTCCACAGGGTCCCAAAGTTGGACACCTCGGGTATACAATTTTTTAAAAACGATCCTGATTCCTTATATCTGAACCGATTTGAACGATTTTTAAATAGGATTCTGCTAGTCGAGATCTAAGAGATATTTTCGTAGACAAATCTAAAAAGGTGAATAGCGCTTTAAATTAAGCATCAAAAATCTACTTAGGTGTGAAATATCATTCAAAACTATTAACTAACAAGAATTTTATTCCATAATTAAAAATTAAAAATAAGCAAAAATCACAAAAACTGAGAAAGTATGGATACTTTCTCAGAGTTTTTTGCAAAAAGTCTTCAACAAATGTTCGTATTGTAAAAATTTTTATATATATATTTGAAAAGAAGACAAAATTTCCTAATAATATATAATATGTATTTTTTATCTGTCTGAAGGATCTAACAGAAGGATGTGAATTTAGCACTATGTTGAAAAAATGAAAACGTTTAGCTTTATTAAAATATTTCTTGTTACGGTATTATCATGAGCGGCATTACCATTAAGATAAAAATGAGTCAAAATTGGCCAAATTACTTGAAACCATAAATTTATAATCCTTTAATTGCAAACGCAAAAATACCAATATATACTTGTTGTACATCAGTTTTTAGGAAAATTTGTCTTCCTTTCATGTATAAAAAATTTTACAATACGAAAATTTTTGCAAAAAACACTGAGAAAGGATGGATTTGTGATTTTTTGCATATTTTTCATTTTTAATTATGCAATAAAATTCTTGTTAGTTAATAGTTTCTAATGATATTTTACCTAAGTAGGTTTTTTTATGCTTAATTTAAAAATAAAATCCCGTAATTCCCAATAAAACTTTAAACAATTTTTCAACCGATATCGGGGAGCAAAAACTTCTATTGCAAAAAAATTAAAAACACTTTAGACTATATAAAAAGTATTACCTTTTTTTGATTCCAGCTTTGCGATTTGAGAAATTAAGGTGAAAATTCGAAATTTTGGGAAACCTGGTTCTCTCAAAATTCAATTTTAAAAAGTCTTTCTTCCTTAAAAGTGTTTTGTGTTTAGTTATCTTTCAGAAAAATTTAAATATTATATATGTTACTTAAGAAAATTTTTATATAACAAGAAATAGCACTTTTTTGGCAAAAAAAACTTTGACTCCGTTAACATTTTTTCAAAATTATTTCTTTGCACAAAATGAAAGAAATTTAAAAAAAATCGGTGAAAGTTGGACCCGCTGTAGCGAAAAGACAGGTTAAAAAGTAAAAATTTTAATCTTTGAAGCTTAATATCTCTTAAACTAAAAGAGAAAACTCGTATGTATGCATACGAGAATGTTTTTTGTAGATCTTAACTAGCAGAATAATAAGCAAACAAACTCATCATTTCTGTTTTGCTTTAAAAAGCAGCAAATGAAACGGTCCATTTTTAAAAATTAACATGTTTTTAATGAAGTCAATTTGTTTTATTTTGCATTGATAACAAATTTTTCAAATATTATTCTATTTTAAGTTTCTTTCTAGAGAAAGTTGAAAAAATATAGTTTTCGGACTAATCAAAAACAAGTAAACAAGAAGCTTTTGGCTTACACGCAAAGAAAAAATATGGTGAATAGCAACCATAATCGAGTACTGTCATATTATGGTTAGATTTTATGGTTGTTTGTAAATTATATTATGGTTAGGTGTAGCACTATAATATGGTTGAATCACAATAAAAATATTGTTGATCTGCAACCATATTTTTGTTATTTATGTACTTTATTCATGTATATAAGAATAATATGGTTAAATTACAATAGAAATATTGTATTTTTGTCGTATATATACTTCATTTATGTATACAGCAATATATTCGTTAAATCACAATAAAATATTGTTGATCTGAAACCATATTTTTGTTGTATATGTACTTGATTCATGTATATAGCAATAATATGGTTAAATCACAATAAAAATATTGTTTATCTACAACAATATTTTTGTTGTATATATACTTGATTCATGTATACAGCAATAATATGGTTGAATCACAATAAGAATACTTAGCGTCGAGAAACAACTACTTTGCCTAAAAATAAATAAAAGCCAATTAATTTATCGTATGGAAGTTTTAATTAAAATTAATTATAATTTAGTTATGTAAAATAAATCACTTTGGTATAAAAAGATAGATTTATCACCGGTGAATGATGAAATCTGAGAAATTTCTTGAATACTCGTGCAAGGTGACACCTTTTCTAGCACTCCGAAGATAACCAATTATGTAGTTTTCTCTGTATATTATCCATTTAAAATATTTTCGCAATATGAAACACTTATTTATTTCTTGTTTAACTTTAATTAAAATAATTTATTTTAAATAATTCACTTTTTTAAATATACATTCAGCATATTTTCTAATACATTTTTAACTTGCCGACATACAACTAGCTCAAAGCAAGAAGCAAACTAAACTGAATAAAAATCAACAAGTATACTTATTGTCAAGTACTAATAATGTATATTGTTGCCAATACAAAACAAACATTTTGTTGTCAATTCAAAATTACAAACAAAATAATATATTCAGGTATTGAAAATATTTTTTTTGCACATGAAATTTTAACAACAATAATGTGGTTCATATTTAAACATATTGCTTAACATGTTGTGCTAACAATATAATTGTGAGTTGAAAACAAATGTATTATTGCTACAACAAAATTGTTTTTAAAATAAAATATATTCAACAATAAGAATGTTTGCGACGGAAAAATTTCTTTTCAATGATAATAATATTGTTGGGGCAACCATATTGAGAAATGCTTTTTCTCTGCGTGTATATGCTTTCGACAAAAATACTACTAGTCTAATGTGCTACTAAAATATTGTTCAGGTCACCTGTTACTAAAAAGAATAATTTCCTACAGTTTTACAAAGGCCCTAATGTTTAATTTTGTAATTTTTTGTGGTTTTAACACATAATTTAACTTTAAAAAATGTAGATATAAAATGCATTAAATATCTTGTTAATTATAAATTTGATTTGCTTTAAATAAATTTTAAAGTTTTATTTAATTTATTGCAGGTCAAAATTAGAACAGCAGATCAATATGAAAACCTGGCAACGAAGGGTGACATTGCTTATGGATACCATAGGCATTCCAAAGGAAAGGTGCAGGCATTCTGAGAAGAATTCTGTTAAGTTGTTTTTATTTAATTTTTTGTTTTTATTTAATTATTTTATTTATCACAGTTTTATTGCACTAAATTTAATTTTTTTATAAAATGTTTACAAGTTTTCTAATTTTTTCTTTTTAACACAAGCAGTCTGCCGCGTTAGCTGTTGTTTGCTCCTGTTTGATCTAACATTCGCCAAAAATATGGCAATATTTTTTTTTTTTTTTTGCAAATAATTTTCATTTGATTATGTTTTATATTAAAGGTTAGGTTAACTAAATTAATTCATTAGACGTAGGTAAAATCTTAAGGATCCACTGATTTGGACAAATTATAGAAATTAATCTGTCCTTTACAATAGGTATCGAGTTTAATTTTGTACTATACTAAAAATGAAAAGCAAGGATAAATGAGAAAATCGTGATTATTATAATAGTGATCTAATGTTTTATATATCCTACACATTTTTAGGATAATTTTTCTATTCTATGGGACAAAGAACTTATTTATTTTCGAAAAATCTTCCCAGGAGCATTTATTTTTAGCAGGAATCTTGTAATTTGTTTTGAAAATCTGATTTATTTTGCTGAATCTTTTTAAGATCTGATTTTCAAGATATAATCGAAGGATTATATCTTAAAAAAACAAGTCAAGTTATTGACTTGGTTGGTTCAAAACTTCAATTAGAATCTTTTAAGAACAAGTTATTTTTTTTATCAGATAAGATATATGACAAAATATTTAAAATTGTTAAACGTAATGGCGCATACGATATATGTACATTAGTAGTACAACTCAAATTATTATTAAATTGAATTTTTCGTTGGCTAAAATGACTACCGAATTGGAATCATTAACTTACCTTTCGAGAAGATCAGGATCGGGAAATAATTATTTAAAAAAATTTCACTGCAACAACTCAACATTTTAGGAAAAAGTAAAAAATTCCTTGTGCAATACATCTGGAGAAAATTTCTGTATTTTATAGCTCATAAAGCAGAAAATACATTTCAAAAATTATACATTGAAAATTATGTAATTATAATAACGAAAGCAATTTTTTTTAATTTTTTACTCCCTCGAGCCATTTGATACTGTCAAACGATTAGCTGGATATTCCACAATTCGAATTAAAAATATAATTTTTAGTGATAATATATTATGAAGATATATATTTTTCGAATAGAAATCAATGTTTTTTTACCAATTTGACTTATACATATTTGCAATTGGTGTTCAGAAGTAATAATGATAATTTTAATGAACACTATCTTCGACTAAATTATGGGGTTTCGAGTTCCCAAAAAATTTAAATAAGTTCATAGGGCAAATGAACTATAATATAGAAACATTTGAGCTGTAGGTTTAATTTATAAAACTGTAAACTCTTAAATACACCTACAAGTTTCTATGCTCTGTAAATTAAATTTAACTGAAAATTTTCCAAATTTTAAAAACATCAATTTTAAGGAATTGATCTTGGACTTTTTTCTCCTTAAATCTATTTTAATAACTATAATAATTAATCTGAATAAAATCATTTAATGATTGGGTTTCTTATTTAATCCTTAATTTTTAGTACACAAATTACGTTATTTGAATTTTGCACAAAATCAATAATACCAATTGACACCTAATAGCCACCACAGTTCCAGTTAAGTACCAATTGACACCTAACAGTCATCAAAGTTCTAGTTGAGAACCAGTTTAACCAGTGAGAGCTAATTTTTAGCTTGCTTGTTAAATGAGCAGTTAGCAACTCGCGCGCAATAACAATCTGTGGCTGAGTGATAAGCGTGTAAAACTATAAAACATGAGATGAGTAAAAGTAACCTGGGTTCGATTCGGGGTGCCGCCACCGACATTAAAAATTATATAAAATGAAAATATTTAAAAAATATACAAAAATAAAACAATTTCCAATTTGTTTTTCAAAATTGTATTATATTTATTAATACTGAATATGCCTTTTTGGGTTAGTTCTGTGACCTGTCCCAAAACTAGTTAAAAAGGGTGAATTTCTCCCTCCTAGGCCAACGCCATGTTAAAGTGACTGGTCCAGCTCATACAAAGTGTTAGAACTAGAACCGGTCCCTATCACTTTGGACCAATCCCGTGACAAGTTTTGTGTTAATTCTTTTCCCTCTAGGGAAGTAACGATCAAAAATTTGAATTTTAGTACTCTGATGGTAAAAAAGTACTTTTTGAAATTTATTTCGATACCCAAAAATATTTTCAATGTCCATCCCTGCTTAAAGAGGTATATTTTGATTTTTGTTCGATATTACTAGATACTTATGGATTTACTTCTCTGTCTAGTTAAATGATTAGGTAACGCTACATCCAGACTAGCCTTTTTCTTGTTCGCACAAGAACTAAACGTCGGCAGAGCAACACACACAATTTTTTTCATTTTGTTTTTAGTGGGCAGAACATTTGTCGAACAAATCATAATTTTTTGTTTGCCGTCAGTGTCGCTTCGATACTTTTACATGCAGCGCCTCTTCTTCCGCATACAAAATGACGTTTGATGGCAGACATGGTTTGTTCGAACAATTGTGCGAAAAATAACAAAACATGAACAACTTGGGTTCACACTATCCAAATGCATGTGTGCACAAAATTTTGTTCGATGTGCGAACAAGAAAAAGGCTTGTGAAGACCGCGTAGAAATTGTTCCTAAGATATACCAAATAACCAAAAATAAGTTGATTTTTTTTGGTTATTTACCAAATTTTAGATAAAAAAAAAAGGAGTACCTCTTTTTATGACCATGATTATACGGGAGGAGTGTGAAATATATTTGTACCAATTTGTATACCAAAGAAAAAGAGTGGGGATTAGATTTTTTTCCATTTTTAATTTATTATAATTCTTCTTTCGTAAAATACGCACCTTGCTTATGAGTAGCTGGATGATAACTAAATCTTTTTACATTTCATTTTTTCTTATGAAGTAGTTATTATTAATAATTAAACAACGAGAGGAGCAATTAAGCAACGAATAATTCATAATTGTTCACCATTTTTGAGTACACTATAAGACAAATATATATGGTACTCAAGTATAACTTTCACTCAAACATTCCGGCCCCCTTGCCATACAGCAACAAAGGAACTCGAAGTCGATGATTTAGCCAAAAAATTATAGGTCGTAGATAGCAGATTGTATAAATACATAATTCATAAAAAAATAGATTCAAAATTTATAACTAGTTTTTTAATAGTAATAAATAATAGTTAATATATATAATAACAAATTTATAGTAATACGGTTTTATTAATTTTATAATATAAAAATTAAGTTTAGGATTACAATATTCATACAAACTTAAGAAAGATATTATACAAAGGAAAACAATTTGATTTTATTAGATTGTTAGTATTTTAAATAAAAATGTAGAATGTACGAACTAAAATGACTACAGCATTTTAAACTCCCAAGGGTAGATTATCTTTTCTAATGACGACAAGATCACCAATAGCATAGTCTCGTTCAGGAAGTTTCCATTTATTACGCTTATGAAGTTCTTTGAGATACTCTTCCTTCAATCTGCGAGCAAAATGTTGATGTAAAATTTTAAATTTTTGCCATTGATTCACGTAACATAGAGATTGGTTGGATAAATCCATTTCCGGGGGGGTGATAATAATGTATCGCCCATAAGGAAATGACCAGGGGTTAGGGCGCAAATATCAACGGGGTTATCGCTCATTGGGCTGATAGGTCTGGAATTTAGACAGGCTTCAATTCTAGCAAGCATCGTACTAAATTCTTCAGAAGTGAACTTCTGAGAGTGGGATATACGTTTAAGGTGTTGCTTAAAACTCTTAACTCTAGCTTCCCAGAGTCCCCCATATGTGGAGCACCAGGCGGTATAAATAAAATGCCATTAAAGAGGAGCAAAATTGTGTTCATCGATAAGTTTACGCCGTATTAGAGATATAAATTGAACTTTGTCATATTGGAGGATATTTGCAGCTCATTATCGGTTCCATTATCTGAATAAATGGTATGGGGGGAGCCTCGACGTTAAAAGAATGTTGCAAAAGCTGCGAATAATGCTTGAGTTGAGGTGAATGGTCATGATAGAATCGTTCTTTCGGGTGGTAGAGCAGCTATTATCTGCTGACTTTGGTTGCGTTTCCGTATAACGCAGGCTGTACACTTAGACAAAATAGATTCTCATTAAACGATACAAAATAGCGTTTTGACCATGTATAGAATATTTGTGTAAATACGTGAGAAACATTCTGGTATAACAGGCATGATATGGTAGTAATATGGGAAAACGTTCATTATAAGTATAAGAGTATTAGATCGTGCTAATCTGCCATTGATTCGCATAATGCCGTCAGAATCAATAAAAGAATGGAATGTTATATTGCTTTTTCGTGGCAACGACAGACCCTGAGACAATAGCTCATATTCTGTTTGGAAGTATAGTTTTTGCGATGAAATTATCATGCGATTCCTAGCAAAGCCTAGTTTTGATTTCTGTATGTTGTAGATTTGTATATATTTTCGCATTCTTCAAGCTCCCAAAATCGTTGAAGTTGATCATGCAGATCGAGTTTATTGAAGAAAGTTGATACAGTATTTAAACATGTATTTGTTTTGACCTTACCGCTTCGAATAACCGTGGAATATACATCTCCGCCAAGCAGTAAATCGATTTCTAAAAATTTGTGCTGATATGTATCAGACATTTGCAAATCGACAAAATTGGTGTTTTTAAGAGATGGGTGATAAGGAAGCTGGCCAGTGAGTTTTTTAACCATAAAGGCGTCCATTTGAATCTCAAATGAACTATCGGAGATCCAATTCTAAGATTGCACAATTGGGTTGGTAGTAATATGGGAAAACGTTCATTATAAGTATAAGAGTATTAGATCGTGCTAATCTGCCATTGATTCGCATAATGCCGTCAGAATCAATAAAAGAATGGAATGTTATATTGCTTTTTCGTGGCAACGACAGACCCTGAGACAATAGCTCATATTCTGTTTGGAAGTATAGTTTTTGCGATGAAATTATCATGCGATTCCTAGCAAAGCCTAGTTTTGATTTCTGTATGTTGTAGATTTGTATATATTTTCGCATTCTTCAAGCTCCCAAAATCGTTGAAGTTGATCATGCAGCTCGAGTTTATTGAAGAAAGTTGATACAGTATTTAAACATGTATTTGTTTTGACCTTACCGCTTCGAATAACCGTGGAATATACATCTCCGCCAAGCAGTAAATCGATTTCTAAAATTTTGTGCTGATATGTATCAGACATTTGCAAATGGACGAAATTGGTGTTTTTAAGAGATGGGTGATAAGGAAGCTGGCCAGTGAGTTTTTTAACCATAAAGGCGTCCATTTGAATCTCAAATGAACTATCGGAGATCCAATTCTAAGATTGCACAATTGGGTTGAAGTGGCAGTCAATGAATCATTTAGATAATTTCCATTTGAGATGATCGCGTTCTTAGAGAGAATTTAGTTTGCAATCTTTTTGAAAAAAAAACTAGCCCCGGAAGCAGAATCGATTAGTGCACGAAGAGTATATTTCACGTCATCAGTATGTATATCAACAAGAGCAGTACCAAGTACAATAGTAGAGTGAAGGGTGGACTGTATTTCAGTGGTGTATAATTGCAGCTTCAGTAGAAGTAGAAGGTATATTTAAATATTGGGGGGTGCTATCGCTATGTGTAGTAGCATTTGGGGGTTGAGAATTTCGAGGGGTGTTAGATACTAAAACTTGTTGATTGGAGTGATGTTCGGTGAAGTAACGAATGGTGTTTCTGTCGGCACACATTACAAATATATTTGCTTTTACATTTTTTAAACTTATGTGATGTACCAAGATAGTTGGTACATCTTTTCTGTCGTTTAACGGTAGCAAATAGTTCATCTATTGACATTTGGTGGAATATGGGGCACAGACGAAGGGATAGGATTCGGGACATAGAGAACCCGTGCCTATACGCTCCACGTTGGGGTAAAATGTGTCAAAAGTGGTTCTTAATTGAATTTTAAAATTTAAAGTTTTGTAATAAAGTTGGGTACCGAATGAAAGTAGACAAAATTATATATCAATATCAGTTAAAATCTTTAAGCTAGGTTTTGTTGTTTTCTTATAAGGAGCTCTCAAAGTTACGAATTTTTTAACATTTTTGAAAAATAGTAAAAAATTAAATTTTCATCAACTTTCAGTGTATTTATTTAAAATAAAAAGTCTTTTAAGGTAAAAATTTAAAATGAAACCATCAATTTCAGATATTTAAGTATACATTTCTTCAAGTATTTGTAAATTATATTTTGTCCTATATTATTGTTATTTTTTTGAATACTGTCCTAAAATACACTAATTTTCAAATTTCATGGATGTTTGTTCTGAAAATTTTCTGAAAAATAGTCCACTTTAATATTATGAAAAAAAAATCGTGCGCATATGCAGCCCGATTTGTGAATTTTATTTATTATTATTTTTTTATTTTTTTTTTTTTTTTTCAAAAAAAACCAGTATATTTTATTAAAAAAAAAAATGTGCAGACATTTTCTTTGCTTTATCAAGCATTAAACAGTGGGGAAGAATCGAAATAAATCTGTAACTTCTAATCGACTATTTGGATTTTCATGAAGTAGGATCCAATATACGTATCAGGAGCGGAACTATGAGGGTTCAAAATAGGTTACTAGTGTCATTGAAAAGGATTAACCACTAGCGAATTTTTGTTCCTTACCCGATTTTCAAGATTTTTATATCAGCCTAAAGTCCTTGATAAATCCTTTAGAAAACATGATTGCATGTACTACTTATCTTATATATTTTTCGAGTTTATATACATTTGAAATTTCCAAAATCTCAATTTTACAAGATCTTGGTTAAGATTTTTCCATATATAGCCAAATATTTTCAACCGATTTTTATTATATTTTATGCAGTTGTTTAAAAAGCACAATTATCTATCAAACAAAGAAAATTTTGTCGTTATCTTTATTGAGTCAAAAGTTAAACGATTTTGAATTGGAAAGTTTGCACAAAATTAACAAACAGACGGACAGATGGACGGACATTATAATTCTTTAAAAAAAAAAATCCTAAAATTCGAAAAGTATTTTTTTCCGCGTCTCTATTAATATGAAAATCAAATGAAAGTATTAAAATTTTGATATCACCTTTACCTGAATTCAGTGCCATTTTCGACCCATTTAACCCATATGTATAGACGATCGGACATTACCAGTCAGCCAAAAAACGTCTTATAATTCTAAAAATGAACTTTTTTACTTACTAATAAATAGGAAAATTAAACGTGATCATTAAAATGTTCTGCTTAAAAAAATCTTAAAATTCTAAAACTGAATTTTTTTTTAACTAACAATCAATGCGCTCGTTGGAGATACTAGTACGATAGCTATTAAGTTTCTTGTTATCTCTGAATGCATTCTTTTTGGGATTTGAAGATTTGTTGTGAGTTGAAGAATTTGTATTAATGAATGTAGTTCGAATGTCCGATACGGATTCCAGAGTCTGGAATCTAGTTGTCAAGGAAGAATCCATTTGATGCCAGGTGAGTAAATCTCGACAACTAGGCAATGATTGTTCCCATAAACTTAGGGTCATTTCTGGCAGGCAAGTAGAACAAATATAGACAAAAATAATATCCCAATTCTTTGTATCTACTTTAAGAAGTGAGAGCTTTGTAACGCAGTTTTTTATAGTTCGCTGGATATTTCTCATCTCATACTTCTGAATCTCTAAGGTATGAAAAGAATGGAAATCTACTGGGAGATCGTCAAAATAGGCCTGAAATTCGACCACCCTATCCGAAGCCCGAATAAAATCTTCCAGCAACGACATTGTAATTTAAAAGAAGAGCAATTGTAGCTTTCAAAACAAATTGTATAATAAAGGGGGAAAGTGACAACTAACTTTGAAAAATTAAGACGACTATTAAAATTTCTGGTAAATGATACGAACAGCGAATCGCGGTTTTTGCAAAATTAAGAAGTTTAACTAAAATTTTTATTATATATACCGATTAAAAAAATAAAAAATTATATAACTTGTTGTATAAACAAACGTGAATGGAAAATATTGCAACAAAAAATAGTTTCTTTCCTGTCTTGAATTATAAAATACAATTCTTCAAACAAATTGCAACTGAACGAAAATAATTGTTTCGCACTGTACTCCCTCTTTTTGGCATAAATAAAAGAGATCAGTTAAGAAATAAAACCAGTACTTTTTTTCTCTTAAATAGGGTATTTCATACGATGTAGAAATGGATAACGAGCGTGAATCACTTTGAGCAAAAAAACCTAATTTTAATTTTTAAATAATATTTGTTCTTAACTTGTTTATTTCGCTTCCGTTTTATAATCATTACAAAGAAAGAATAATAATATTAAGTTGAAATGACAGTGAAGTGTAACGATTGAAAATAACTATTTGTGCTTACTTTGTAAATGTTGCAATAAATATTTGGATAATTAAAATTCTATTTAATAGGGAATTCACTTCGATGACCAATGGCAATGATAAAACAATATATAAATATGATAAATGATGAGGGGTGTTATCCAATTTTATAGTGGAGGGAGGATTGTCCAATTTGATCTGGAAATAAATTAATTTGGATACAAATAATATTCACTAGCGATTCGGTTCGACTACGACCAAAAAATTATTATACAGGGGGAGTGTGAAATATATTTGTACCAAATTGTATACCAAAGAAAAACAGGGGGAATTAGTTTTTTTTTTAATTTTTAATTTATTATAATTCTTTCGTAAAATACGCACCTTGCTTATGAGTAGCTGGATGATAACTAAATCTTTTTACATTTAATTTTTTCTTATTATTAATAATTATGCAACGAGAGGAGCAATTAAGCAACGAGTAATTCATAACTGTTCCTCTCTTTTGAGTACACTATAAGACAAATATATATGGTACTCAAGTATAACTTTCACTCAAACAGACCACATGTGTATTCAAATTTATAATAATTAAATTTATATTTAAGGAATTCATAAAATTTGATATTTAGCAGAATAGAAATTTTTATATTAATTTGACCATCCAATGTTGAGGCGCCGCCGACAATTTTTTCAATAAAGTGTTTGGCGCAGGTCTCTGCGTTGCGTGCCCGGTCACTATTTTTAATGATTAATTTTGTTGATATCAGGAAGAAAGCAACCTATTTATATGAAATTATAATTTTTTTCTTTTATAAAAACAGGAATAAAAATATTAAATAAAGTAGAGATCATAAAAAAATATCACTTTAAAAACCGAAACAAAAAAATCTTAATTCAATAAAAACAATTATTATACTTTAAAATGTATAGGTATGTATGCATACACTATAAGTATATATTAAACAAAAATTTATCACATTTCAATGAGATCACGGATAAAGTTATTCTAGACATTTAAATATATTCATCACTTCTTTGAACATTTCTAACAATTTTAGCTTTTCCTTATTCAGTATTTAAAAAATTGTGTAATTCAGCGCATGTATATTTAAGGTTAGTTTTTATTATGTGTTCACTTTCCAGATTTTCAATAGTAAGCCTATTTTTTCTTTCCTCCAACTTAAAAGCATTAAGCTAAATATCCTCTGACATGCAGCATTTGAGTGTGGTATTGAAAATATAAAATTAGAAATTTTCTAAAAATTTGGATTTGTTCCACTGTTTAAAAACTCCTTCCGCTTTTCATTGACAGGTTTATTTTTATCTACTTTTGTTGAAAAAAATTTTAATGCAAGAAATTAGTCAAAAAGATTGTCGAAATCAATATTCTTAATCTATAAATCTATATAAAAGAGTAACGTGATTGACTGATTTATCATCCAAATTTCGTCTCTCTAGCTGAAGCTAGAAACGTAGGTAGGTCTCCCTCTGTATAGATCCACTAAGACGGAATTTTAGGAAATTCGAATGTTTAGGGTAAAAACGGGTAAAATCGGTAACTTTATATCTCCTAAACTAATGGAGATATAAATAAAGTTGAATAGTTATCGTTATTCATTTAAAAAATAATTAGACAGGTGTCTTTTTTTCATAAAACATTTTTAAATTTATTGAAATATTCATATGAGTATTTTCATATGGGATACCACTACAATTTCGAAATTTATTGAAATGCAATTTTTGATACTTCGATGGGTGAAAAAAAGTACCAAAAAAGGAGTAAAGGCGGGAAATTACATTTTATTCAAACTTAATAATGAATTTTCAATTACATTAAACATAGAAACATGAAATTAAGAAAATGTAGATAGGAATTCACAAGAGTGGAATTTGTAGTACTTAAAGATACATGGTCCTGTGGGTAAAAATTCAAGAGGATGGACTTTGTGGTACTTTTTTCTTCTTGTAATGGTACTTTTTTGCATTTTCTGCAATATTTAACCTAGAAACATGCAATTAAATACGCATAGTCCGATGTTGTAAAGAATTCACAAGGGGGGACTTTGTGGTACTTTTTCGTTCTTCTAATGGTACTTTTTGAATTTTCTATAATTATGAACCTAGAAACTCGAAATTAGGGATATGTAGTCCTAAATGAATGAGATTTCATTAGAGGGGACTTTGTGGTACTTTTTTTTCTTCTAATGGTACCTTTTGAATTTTCTATAATATTTAAAGTAGAAACATGAAATTAAATATGCATGGTCCTATGTGAGAAAGAATTCACAAGAGGGGTCTTTGTGGTACTTTTTTGTTCTTCCAATGGTACTTTTTTAATTTTAGGTAATATTTAACCTAGAAATATGAAATAAGGATATGTGGTCCTAAATGAATGGGAATCCATAGGAAGGGACTTTGTGGTATTTTTTTGTTCTTCCTATGGTACTTTTTTAATTATCTACAATTCTGAATCTAGGAACATGAAATTAATGATATGTGGTCCTAAATTAATGAGAATCCATAAGAAGGAACTTTACCTTTTTTCGTTCTTCTAATAGTACTTCTTGAATATTCTGCAATTTTCATCCTCAGAAACATAAAATTGAAGATGTAATGTTCCCAAAGGAGTTAAGAATCTTAGTTTAAATTTATTATATAGTATGGTTTTTATAAAAAATTTCCGCTAACGAAGTAGCGGGTTACAGCTCGTTGAAAATAAATTTATAATATCTATAAAATCATAGAATGAAAAACCCTGATTTAAATGAAAAATATAAAGCTTTTCGAATTTATTATTAAAATCATATATTGTTTCTATGTAATTTATTAAATAAAACTTTATCGACTCTATTTTTGAATAAGTAAACTTCTTTATCAATTTCACACTTGCGTCATGCATTTTCGGCCACGACTCCATAATACCCCTCTGTTCTTTGTTGAATGTGTTTTTCTCGAATATTTTTCATTATTTGAAACATATAAATAACTACTAAGCTATCATCCTCTAATTTTTATACCCTACACCACCATAGGTGGTCGGGGTATTATGCATTTTTGCTGATGTTTGTAACGCATAGAAAAAGTTATCCAACACCCACCTTAAAGTATACCAATCGACTCAGAATCACTTTTTTAATCGATCTAACGATGTCCGTCCGTCCGTCTGGCTGGCTGTCCATGTAAACCTTGTGCACAAAGTTCAGGTCGCAATTTTGAAGATAATTCACGTGGGACTTTTATGATACAAGGACGAAGCTTATTGAAAATGGTTGTGATCGGTCCATTATTTCACCTAGCACTCATACAAATGTCCCCCTGGAATAGAGATTCAACACTCAAAAATGCCTTAAAAATATAAATACTTTAATGAAATTCGGTGCAAAGAAGTTTTGTATAAGTGTAAAACTTTGTACCAAATTTTAAGAAGATCGGTTCACAATTGACTATAGCTCCCATATAAACCCCTCTTCCGAAAATCACTATAATGTGCATAAATCCCATACGAATGTTAGTATCAAGTAAACATATGCATCAATTCATTTGTAACTCATTTTTAATTATTCTCTTTCTCATCAATTGTTGACTGTTATTTTTTTTTTTTAACTTAAAGTCAATTCTCTGTGTGTGCGTACGTATAAAAAAGACAAAGAAAACAAAACAAAAATAAACAAAATCAATTGTGCAGAGAGTCATAAAAACACTTTAGCAACAAATCATTTCGAACTGAATTGAATTAAATGTAAAAAGGCAAAAAATGCAATACTGTCTTTTGTTTGTTTTTTTTTTTTACAAAATTTCAAGTGAAGGAAATATTACATCAAAAAAAAAATGTAAATATTATAGGTATGTAATTAAAAGTAAATGAAAATATCACAATTAAAATACATTTTATTTCATTTTAGATAAAATTAAAATAAAAATCTATATACCCACCATCAACTTTTTCAAATTTTACGTTATATGGGAGGTGGGCGGTAAAGTGGGCAGACCACGCTCCCTTTTTTTGTTTCCGAGTTTTCATTGGTCCTTGAACTATTTTAACATAATTTCGATGAAGTTTCACCTTATATGCGAGGTAAGCGGTAAAGTGGGCGGACCACGCCCATTTTTGGTTTCTAAGTTTATATCGACCATCAAACTATTTATGCAAAATTTCGTTGTTATACTTGCTTTTGTTTAAGAGATATCAGCAGAAAAGTATGAAACGGACACCCTGTGTTTCTATTTTTTAGCCCATACCTTTTTTGTTTATTAACCGATTTTGCCCATTTTCAATCCCAAACAAACCTTATATAATATAAATGTTTGTGCCAACTACGTTGTCCTCCTACGTTGTCCCGTTCGAGCACTATCCTGCTTTCAACAGACGGACGGACAAAGCTAGATCGACTCAGAATCTAACCAGGACCCAGAAAATATATACTTTATGGGGTCTTAAATTATTTTTTTTCGACATGTTACACACGGAGTGACAAAATCAATATACCCCCCATCGTTTTGATGATGGGTATAATAATCAAATTTTCTGAGCGAAAAAATTTAAAGCAAACGTAATTATTATCTGTTTTTTATTTAAAAATACATAATTGCTACGTTCCCTGCATTTTTTCATATTAGATGTAAGGGAATGACAGAAATTCTCAGTTTTGATTTGATGCTTTTTATTTAACATTATTGTTTTTGCAAAAAAATCTCTTATGAGAAATAATTTCTCAAAGAGAACATAACATGATTTGTTTTTGTTTCATCATTTCAATTCAACTCAATTCAAATAATTTTTGTTCACGTGGTTCGTTTTGTAGTGTTTTGTTTTTTATTTTAGCAGTAATATGAGAGCATACATTAAAAAACATTACTGTGAATTGAAAAGCAAATGATTTGATGCAGATGTTTAGTATCAAGTTAATATTCGACACAATAAGTTTATAAGTGAGTAGAAACAACATTGCCAAATTTTATTAGAATCGGTCCGTAATTTACCATAGCTCCCATATAAATCTGCTTCCGAGAATCGCCCTAAAGTGCATAAAATCATGTAGATGTTATTATTAACGCATTATTCTGTATTTGTATGTTTTATTTTACATTTAGTTAAAGTGTTTGTCTACGATTGGCCAAAGATCTAATATAAGTCACTTTCCCGAATTTTTAGCTCATACATAATGTTGTAGGGTAACATATGGTCGGTCTTGACCAACTATACCTTTTTTTCTCGTTTTTATATTGGAACTAAGAAAATGTCCTAAGTTATGCACAAACCCTAAATACGCTTCGGAAGTTTCAAAAAATTGTCGCAAAACAAATGAACAATTTTGGGAAAGAAAGTATAATTTTATGGCTTCATAACTTTTATAAAGTCGTTCATCGTCTGGAGTTAAAGAAAGTCATCTTGATGGTACATGTCGAAGTATTTCACTCCATTCCAAGTCACAAAAATTAAAAATCTCTTTAAGTTTGGACGTTCTTTTTGTAGATGAACTAAACTCATTAAAAACTTATGACAATATTTTCAAGATCAAATTTTAATAATTTCAGTGATATTTTAAACGCAATGTTTATTACATGACACAAACACTCCACTCCGATTATACCAGGATTTAAATACGATTTCAAAAACTTTTCGATATCTGGAATTTTCAGACTCTGAACTTAATATTTTGGAATCGTCTGTAGCAATAGAGAATGTATGACTTTCTTTTAAGGCGTTTATTACTTTCTCGATAGAATATTTGACCAAAACTCGAGTAATAATCTTTGACAATTTTTCTGCTACATTTAAATCTTGAAAAATTGATTTGTAAAGTATTCCACTGCAATCTGCCGATTGATAACTTTGTGAGTGCATTAACATATCTGCTATCGCACTCAATAAACGTAAACCATCTATGTCATTATTAGAAAGAAAATTCGAAATGTATTTGTTTGAGCTTCCGCCGACGTTTCGGATATCTTTAGAAGATTTTATATGCTGTTTTACTTTATTTATCCCTCCATTTGCAATCGTGAATTAAATGCCACAGACAGAACACTTAGCCATTATTTCATTATTTGTTTTTAGTATCCAACTAAATTGGCTTTTCCAAACATCATTAAATTTATTCTTTCGCCGCTTTCCTATATTTTTCTGTGGTTTTGTGTTGGAGGATCAGTGTTGCCATTTTAGCACTTTCAGTGCTAGATTTAGCATTTGAAGTGGTTAAAATGCACGAACAATTTATAAAAAAATGCTAAATGCTTTTTAGAACCTTTTACAGGAATTTTTAATTAAATACTTTTTGATTTTTTTTTTTTTTTAAAGAAATTTACGTTATTAGTTTTCAGTTTTAAAATATAAGCCCAATTTTTACTTTATTTCCAAATATTACCATTAACTCTGAAGAAAATATTTTTATAAGTTGTCATTTGAAATATATTTTACAAGAAACAAGGGCAACAAAAATATACCTTTTTCTTTACAAAACAATTTAGCATTGTCATTTAGCATAACTTAATAATTTAATTAATTAATCATAACTGTTCAAAAATATAAAATAAATATCTTACCATATATAGTGAAAAATTTAAACGAAATTGTAATACTTTGTGTTTTAAACATAAGCTTGCATTTTACTCACAATAGACTATTATTTGCGTTAATTTTGTTCAGAGTTTAAAGTAGAGAAGAAATAGCCGCGTTTGCATATTCATAATAAACAACTCCCTGTCTACACGAGCAATTTTTAAATTAAAAAAAATTGCTCTTAGAGATGTGGCTTGAAAATTGTTACAATATATTGTCGAAGACAAATTGTGTTTAACATAAGTTTTTTAAGATAAAATTATGCCCTAATTTTGTAAATGACTGCACCTCACTGTTGTGAATTTTTCAATCCCCGGGATGAAAAAGTGTACATGGTTATAGAGGTTATATTTTTTCAATTCAAATATTTTTAAAAAGCAATTTTATAAAACACTTCGTGGAAAATTTTATCATATTTTATGTCAAATTTAACACATAACATTTTCAAGTGTTGTTTAAAAAAATTATTTACATTTTGTTAAAAAGGAATAAGAAATTGGATATTTTCCCGCATTATCCAAGGAGAAATATATATAGAAATATATATACATATAGTTAAAGGAGAAAACGTTTTTGTTATAAAAAATATTTAATTTATTTAGAGGAGTTCCAACGTTTGGTAGTAGCAGCCAAACCCATTGGAAACATTTTCGGTTTAGATATCTCGTTTCTTGACAATAATTCCCCAGAACCAAAAAAAGAAACTGCATCTGAGAAAGAAAATGCATCAAACAATAAAATAGAAATTGGAAATAAAAATCGTTGCACTGAAAAATTAGAATATGCTAAGAAAGCAAAATTAGTTGAAGAAAATACTGTCGCCATTGAAAAGATTATAACTGCAGTAAAGGAATTGACATCAGTAGTGCAACATTTGTCATCTATAATGAGTATTGATTAAATTTATTATTGTTGTTGTTTTTATTAGTATAATTATTTTTCCAAATAAAAAGACCTTTTAGAATATTTCATTTATATTTTCAATTTATAAATTAGTCGGTTACTCAGTAACGTTATCCTTTTATATATTATTCTTTTTTAACAAATTTTTTACAAATTATTTGCCACTTGATCTCTAACATTTCGTCCAGCAGCGGAGAGGTTGCTGTCAAATTCATGAATAATATTCTCATTGTTAGAAATTCTTCTGTCGACTCCATTTCGGCCCAATAATTTTTGTAATATATTCAAATATTGTGTAAGGCACAACAAGCATTGACTATAAATTTTGCATTGTCTGGTGAGTAGTGCATTCCTCTTTCCCCTATCGAAAATGGTTTTTAAAACTCCGAAGCACCGTGCAACTGAGTCTCTTGCTTTAATAAAGTGAGTATTATAATTTGCCTGACTTTCAGTTGGGGCTCCTGTACGGAGTCAATAAATACGGTAGACATTGATAACCGGAATCTCCTATTAAAAAAATATATTAGAACAAGTAACAAAGTATAATATAGTCGGTCTAGCCCGATTCTACACCACTGTGTATGTATGTATATCAAAATTTAGGAAGTGGTCTTATTGGGTCCTGTAGATATAATTTGTATGGGGGCTATGTGAAATTATGGACCAATAAATTTCAATACTTATATGAAAAAAAAAAATCACTTATTCCAAGTTTCATTAAATTATATTTCGTACTTTGTGCACAATGTTTAGATGAATATCCAGCCAAACAGATGAACGGACATTGATACATCGTTTAAAAAGTAATTCTGAGCCAATTTTAAGGTTGGTTTTGGATATAAATGTCAGTACAAAGCATAATACCCCAAAAACCTTCGGTAGGGTATAAATATCAACACAAAAACCAAAAATTGTATCTTTAGTTGGTGTATTAATCTTACTTCTGTGTTAAATTATCTCCACAAACCTAAAATCATTTAAATATGCATTTTTTAGGTACTCGTCAACGATACTTGAAGATACTCCAGGGTGACGGGCATCAACAAATTTCTAAAGTTAAGTGCAGTTATACATGAAATATGTAGAAACTGTACCAAAGTATTACAGAATGTTCCCAGTGTCAAATTTCACATAAATGTTAATTTTTAGTTCCTTTCCCAAGTTTTTTCTGTCTAGTATATATATATATATTTTTTCTGTCTAGTATATATATTTCTGTCTAGTATATATATATATATATATATATATATATATATATATATATATATATATATATATATATATATATATATATATATATTATATATATAGTATCATTGGAAAAAGCAATTTAAGGGCCTTCAAACAAGCTATAAATGATTGATATACTTGGAGAAATAAAAAAGTTAAGTCCAATGGCAACTTACTCATTTGAAGGAATATTTATAACATTAATATTGCATCCCAAATGTCTTTTTGATACACTGATTTCTTGAGTTGAATCCTCACCATGCGAGGAAGAAGAATATAATAGAACCGCAGCCATTCTTAAAATCGTTCATTGCTTTATACAAGGCTTATATTGTTCAGTTTTACTATTGTTTCGGCCAATCAGTACTGCATTTCCGTAACTTTTTAACGACAAAAATTTATCGTTAAGTATCGAAAATTCGTTATTTAACAAATTTTGTAGTTAAGTGCTATTCTGTAGTAAAATTTTACCGATTTTTGTCGTTAAACACATCGGTAGTTAACGAAAGTTTCGGTAAGCTAACTATAAAAAAATAGCTGTCGTAAAACGATAATAAAGAAGCTAATTTTTGCAAATAAAAAAATTTTGTTATTTTTATTTATTGGTGTTTCCAATAAATAAAAATAATTGGTGTTTCCAAATTGAAAACAAAAAGGTTTTTTAGTTACACATTTAACAATAATTCTATAGTTAAAAATGAAATTGGATGCGTAAAAAATTTTACATTTCATTAGACCTTCAAGTTTTTGGTGAAAATTGGTAGAGAAAAACTCAACGGAAATAAACATATATCTGGGCTATATTTTCCATATTGTCTCGTTTTCCGATTTTTTGCGACTTTCGAGAAAATCCATTTTCCGTATAAGTTAGCATTGGAAATTCTTATCATTTACAAAGATCTTACCAATGAATAAAAATGCCAAGATAAAAAATAAAATAGCAGATATTGCCAAAAAATATAGTTGTGTATCAAAATTAATGCTGCTAAAGCAAAATGTTCGCCTTTAGGTTGAGTTGTAAGTGAAATATGTTAAAACTTCCGTTGTAATGACTTTACTTCTGACACATAAAAAGTGTAAAAATTAATAAAATTTTTGAAATATAAAATAAGTACATTAAATTGTTTTGATTTTCATCCAAATCATATTTCAAACAATACAATCTTTTTTTCCATTTTGGTAATTTTGGAAAAAAAAAGGTCATCGAAACCATAATGCATTGAACCAAATCTCACCAAATCAAATTGACGAACAATTTTCGTCGAATTTTAACGCAAAAAAAAAAAAAAAAAAAAAAAAAAATTTTACTAAATTATCTGTCAATTTGACTAATATTTTTCGTAGATTTTACAATTTACTAATGTTTTTTAGTTAATTTGAATAAAATTATTCAATTAACTAAACATTTTTAAATGATCATATCAAGGATTCAGCAAGAAAACTTTCTTATTTCATAAATGTCTTTTTTTATATTTCAGACGGTAATTTATTTGGTTTATTTTACCTTATTGAAAACGTATTAGACCCATCATCATAAAATCACTTATAATTAAAAATTTCTACGTATGTCTAAACTAAATTTAACTAAAATATTCTTTATTATATTAATTAAATATTTAATTTATTTATACTCTTATAACAATTGACGTTAATTATTTCATTGGCAAAAAGTATTGTTTTTGTTTTATATACGAGTATATCTGTAAATCGTATGCTTATTTATAATATGAAGTGTATTTTTTTTACGCAGTAAATATTATTAAAATTAAATTTCTTATTTGTTTAAAATTTCTTATTTGTTTTATTTTTGATGATAGTAACTTATAGTAAATTTTCCTACAGGGGTTTAAACATTTTAGAATTGAAAAAAATTTTGTTAAATTGAATAAAATTAAAATTTTAAAATGAATAAACATTCTTCAATTTGAAGAAAAAAATAGTTAATTTGATTAAATTTCATATTCAATTTAACTAAAATATTTTTCTAAAATATATTATAAAAATAATAATAACAATTATATATATATATATATATATATATATATATATATATATATATATATATATATATATATATATATATATATATATATATATATATATATATATATATATATATATATATATATATATATATATATATATATATATTATATATATAAGGGTTGCCCTCTTTTGTATGGAAGAAAATAAAGGTATTTAAATTTTTAGTCTCACCCCCTAGAAATGTTCGAATACCCCAAAAACCATTTAATACAAAGTTTTAGATTAATTGGAACAAATTTAAGAGCGGCTTGAAATATTGAAATATTAAAAATTTCAGTTTTTTATTCTGTTCAACCATAAATTATTCATTAGAACTTAAATTTTCCTCGGTTTCATCTTTTTGAATTCTTCTGTTTATTACCTTTCTAAAATGACCAAAATGAAGAAAATCGTACAACTAATAATATCAAAGTTATTATGTAAAATAAGATTTCATCCAAAACTTTAGAGAGAGAAACGAAACTCGGCATATAGTTTTTTCTTGTTATCTTATACATCCTGTCAAAATTATCAAAAATCAAAATTCACAAAAATCTCTTGTTTTGCTTATAACTCACCTACGTATTTTTTGCTATTACAACAATTTTGGATAATAAAATTATTTGCAGGATATATAAAACGTCAATAGGGAACACATGCCAAGTTTCGTTGTTCTCCTTCAAATTCTGGTTGAAATCTTATTTTTCGGGGTCTATTTGCCCGAAAAATATGTATTTTACAGTAATTTTATTTTAATAACTATTACTTATGTTATTAGTTATCCAATCTTACTGATTTTAGGCGTTTCTGAAAGCTCATAATCTGTGAAATTCAACAAGATATAAACCCAGAAAATTGCACTTAATTATTTATGACCGGTGAAAGGAAATAACTTTTCAAAAGTCCTCATTTTTAAGAATTTGATCGCTTTGAGCCACCTCAAAATTTTTTCAATCAGTTCAAAACTTGGCATATCTTAGTTTTTGGACTATTCAAACATTTCCAGGGAGTGAAAAAAATCTGGACACTTTTTATAATGAGGGCCACCCTAATATAAATATAAAGAAATAAAAATCGAAATTTAAAAATAAAAAAATAATCCTAATATATATTATAAAAATGATGTTTGTTTGTGCGTCAATCGCGTCTAAACGGCTAAACCGATTTTCACGAAATTTGACACACAGATAGTACTAGTGCCGGATTGGATGTCACGCCCACATTCTACGCCCACTTTTTATAACTCATGTACGGCTGCACCGATTTTCACGAAATTTTAGATACAGATAGTACCACTGTCGGTGATGATTATAGGCTATGCAAGATCTTGATTGGATGCCACGCCCACTTTTTAAAACTCATAAACGGTTGCACCGATTTCTACGGTGCTGGTGGTTATAATAGGCTATATAAAATCTCGATTAGATGACACGCCCACATTTTACGCTAACTTTTTAAAACTCTTAAACGGTTGCACCGATTTTCACGAAATTTGGCACACAGATAGTAACAGTGCCCGTGGTTTTTATAGGCTATGTAAGATCTCGATTGGATGTCACGTCCACATTTTACGCCCACTTTTTTAAAACTCTGAAACGGCTGCACCGATTTCTACGAAATTTGACACACAAATAGTACCAGTGCCGGTGGTCGTTATAGGCTATGTAAGAACTGGGTTCGATGTCTCACCCACTTTTTAAAACTCTTAAACGGTAGTAAATATTTGATATCGCCTAATAAGTGGTAGCGAAGGGGTCTTTTATTAGACTTGGAGTCAAATGTGGACCGATACTCATAAGTGTAAAATAAAACATACGAATACAGAATATTACGTTGATGCTGACATTTATATGAATTTATTCACTTTTGGATGTTTCCCGAATGAGAGCCTTATAAGGGAGCTATGGTAAATTATGGACCGATCTTTGTAAAATTTAGCATTATCATTTATGTTTATATAAAACTTATTTGTGTCGAATACTAACTTGATACTAACATTTTAATGGGATTTATGCCCGTTAAAGTGATTTTCTAAAAGGGGTTTATATGGGAGCTATGGTTTATTATGGACCGATCTTTTTAAAAATTGGCACACTTATTTAGACTTATGTGAAACTTATATGAGCCAAATTTCATTAAAATATTGCTATATTTAAGGGATTTATGATCGTTAAACCTTTTTCCGGGAGGACATTTGTATGGGGGCTAGGTGAAATAATAGACCGATCATAACCAATTTCAATAGGCTTCGTCCCTGGGCTATGAAAAACCTTTGTACCAAATTTCATTAATTTTGGTTCAAAATTGCGACCTGTAGTTTGATTACAAGGTTTACATGGACGGACAGACGGTCAGACGGACAGACGGACGGACATCGTTAAATCGACTCAGAAAGTGATTCTAAGCCGATTGGTATAAATTAAGGTGGGTCTTAGACCAATATTTTTGGGTGTTACAAACATCAGCACAAACGCATAATACCCTCCCCACCTATGGTGGTGTAGGGTATAAATACAAAAAGGTCTTACGAGTAACAATTATATGTATCAATTATAGTATAAACTCGATAATCCGGATAATTGATTGCAGACACCAATTCGAATAAAATTTGTAATAGTATAATTAATAATATTCTTCACTTAATACAATTTCGGTCTTATTCATAATAAATTTTTATTTTAGGTTTATTGTACAAAATAGATATTAAACTGTTTTCCCTTATTAACTTCTTATAAAAAAACATTTTTCACAATGTATTAAAAACAGTTCAATAACTATTAAATAATTTTTTTTTATTTTTGTTTTCTCTCAATTTTTTATTAGTGTTAAATAAAATATTGAAAATTTATTCGTAACTTAAAAAAACATTTTAGTTTTTCTTTTATTTCGTATCTTTTTTTACAAAAATACATTAATTTTTATAAGAAAACGTGTCCAATGCTTTAACAATAGCTTATGGAGGCAAAGGGCGATTTTTGGTATATTAATTTGTGAAATATTTTATATACTCGAATAATTAATTTGTTTTGGTTTTATGAAAAACATATCGGGGCTTATAACTTTTACAAATATTAACAGATTTGAAATATTTTTACATTTTTGAATTCTCCTAAGAGAGATAAGAAAAAAAACATTGTTATTGTGCCAAATTATCTGGTATGGTTTAAAAGATATTTAACTTCAAAAAATAAATTTCTCATTTTTGGACTCGACTTTTTTGCGATTTTGTCCTATAACTTTTAAAATAGAGTTTCTAAGATTTTTTTAAAAATAAGTTGAATTTCCCTACAATTTTCTAAATTATGCAAATCAAAAAAATTTTTTGTTATCTCAAAATTTCAAAACAGGTCTCAAAAATTGCAATTTTTTGCCAAAAAAGTAACTTTATATATTTAACTTTTTTAAAAAATTTTGTTAAAAGAGTTTAATATCTTTTGACATTTTCTGAAAGATGGGACCCCAAAAAATCGTATAAGTGTAATTTTGAAAAGTTCTGAACGTTTACCCAACATCCAGCAGTGGTCAAAATAATCAATTTTGGATGAGAAGTTGAACTTTTTGAGTCTGTAAAAAAATTGATTGTTGATTTCGGTACTTCTGTGAATTAAACTATATAGCTCAATATGTTCTTAAAGGTTTTGCTAAAAATTATGCCAACCTACCAGTAAACTAAGTCACACGAGGCAATTTTCTGAAATAACCCATATTTTCAATAATAAAAACTTCAACATTTAAAAATATATAGTAAAATTATATATATTTTTCTGATTTTCAAATTTATCAATTTGAAAAAAATGAGAAATTTATTTTTTGAAGTTAAATATCTTAAACCATACGAGAAAATTTAGCGTAATAAGCATATTTTTTCCTTGTCTTGCTTAGGAGAATTCAAAAATGTAAAAATATTTCGGTTAATATTTGTAAAAGTTATAAGCCCCGATATGTTTTTTACCCTCGAGGTGGTTAACTTTTTCGCACTGTAGCGGCGTCCGTGCAGCTATAGACTCTATCTAACAATATCTGAAAGCCTAACTTCTCCTCTAACGAAGTTCCAAGTTTCATCTAAATCGGTTCAGTTCCAGACTTATTACCATTTATTTTTCTTTTGGCCCCACAGTGCGCGCCAATTTAAATCAACGAATTGCATTGCTGGTAGACCAAATATCGTATTTTCAAGTACAATATTTTTTAAGAAAGGAACAGCGATTACAATAAGGAAATTATTGCTAATGCAATTATTTCATTAAACACAACACTCGCACATTCCACTTTGCAGATGGAGTTATTAGCACTTTTTCATAAGTGGCAAACAGTTAAACGCATTTATTTATTTTGTTCTTATTAGTTTTTGGTATTTCTTAAAAATATTTTAGAGAATTTATAAATATAACCTAAATAGTATCTATGGGTAATAAAGTTTGTTAAACAATAATCATAATATTTTTGTGGAATATAAATAATTTCGTTTTTTTCTGCGAATTAATATACAAAAATGCTTAAATATATGATCCTGTTAAAATAAATTTAGTAAGCTTTTAGCCTTTTTAAAGCTATATTTAAAATCAAAAAAAAAGGCTAGAAAAAAAGCTAGAAGCTAAAACGAAAATTTTGAGGCTAAAAGCTAGATTTAGCCTTAAAAAGGCTAAACTGGCAACACTGGTAGCAAATAACAAAATTTATGGAATCTTATTGAATATTTTATTACGGGTGTATTTAAACCGTTTAAACGTTTACTAATATTTTATTAATATATGCTCTTTTATTAGATCCAATAACAAGTAGAAGAATGCAATGATTACATTGATCCTTGAATTATTTATATAAAATTTCAATGGTTTTTATTTAAGTAATATCGGCGGAAAAGTATCAACTAGACATACGGCGGACACTAGTTTTTCTAGTATTTGGCCAGATAGTAGCTAGATATTTTTCGATGAACTTTTTTGGCTTTAGCAACAAACAAAGTGCAAGTCCATTTGGTCCTACTTTTTATAAGCTTAAAGAACGTTGATGTTTTGTTCGCATAAATATATTTACTGTACAAATTTTCAACGAAATTTTTGCAAATTTGGATGTATACTTTAAATTACATCATTACATATATATTTTAGATTTTTATGCAGTTATATGCATACAATTTGCGGAAAAAATAATATACAGTGTTGGAAAAAATAATAGGGACACTCTAATTTTTCAATATATTCTTACTTTTTTATTTACTATTCCATAAATATTAAAAAGTATATACATAAAATTAAATAGCTTCAAATATTTTAACTTATAAAGCAAAAATAAGGAACTAGTTCTGCCAAAAAATATTTATTTTTTATTTCTTAAAGGCCTGGAAAAAATAATAGGGACACACTACAAAGAATTACCATTAGTCAATAAAAAATATTATTTTTAACATAAACATATTAAAAATCCGTAAAACAAAGTTTATGTGATTAATTTAATCATATTGGTTTCGTGTTTATGAAAATGGGTTGTGGTGTTCATAAAAGCGCAAAAGAGAAAAAGTAAACAAATAATGAAATTCCGTTATTTTAGGAACAGTTAAAGAGCGGGACCCCAAAAAAAAAACTTAATATAAAGAAAGTGTTTGCATCTGTTTGTGAAAGTAAGGGTCGTCCCTATTATTTTTTCCAACACTGTATTTCTAAAATTCATATATAGTATGAAAGCATACGTTTAGTCGAAAATTATTTGTCGGTAAGATGGTGAAGGGTATTATCTTTTTTTAATTTCATTATTTTAATTTTTTTCCACAAATTTCATAAAATTTGTTTTATATTTTAATTTTTTTTTTTGACAAAAAACGATAATAGAATTTTTAAACAGAATTTAAAAAATCACTTATAACATACTTGAGAATATAACTAAAATTTAAGTTAAATTTAAATAAAATTTCAAGTACGTCAATTTTAATTTTTTTGGGGGTGATTATTGGGTGTATGTACTGAAAAATATGTGATATAAGAACAAAATTCAACTAAAAACGTAGGTATTGAACAACAAAAAGCTCAGTGCACATAATTTGTATTATAAATTTCAATATATATTTTTTTTTTAAGTGTAGAATTGAAGAAAAGTAGGTTAAATATCAACCAATAAAATCATTATTCAATTCAACAGAATTTTTTGTTAATTTTTCGTAAATTAGTTAAATTGACGAAAATATTATTCAAATTAACTAAATTTTTTATTCATATTGAAGAATTTTTATTAAATTTAACTAATTTTTTTTTATTTATTATTTAATTACTATAATGCAATTAAGTAATTAAAATTAAGAAAAGAAGTACTAGCTGCTGAGGCTTTCGACTTCGACCTATTCTAAATACATTTTTAAGTTAGGTAAAATATAATATGATAATTTAACTAAATTATTTTATTTAATTCTACTAAATTTTTGTTGAATTGAATAACAAATTTATTCAAATTAACAATTTTTTCCTTCAAACTGAAGAATATTTATTAATTTTAACATTTGATTTTTATTCAATTTGACAAATTTTGTCAATTTTAAAATGCTATTTAAGCCTCTGTAGGAAAATTAGCTATAAGTTGCTATCATCAGAAATAAAACAAATAAGAAAGTTTAAGCACTTTAATAATATTTCTTGCATAAAAAAAGTATATTTCATATTAGAAATAAACATTAAAAAATATATATAGAAAATTATTTAATTAAAATTACTACAAATTTACGTAGCAAAAGTTTTAATTATAAGTAATTTTATGATAAAGGGTCTAATACGTTTTCAATAAGGTAAAATAAACCAAATAAACTACCATCTGAAATATTAAATTCTCTTATTTTATAAGTTGTACTATATTACCTTAAGGTATATTCTCCATTTGTATCATGTTTTGTTACAAAAGTTTGTTTGCTGGATCCTTGATATGATCATTAAATAAGATGATGTTTTATGAAAATGCCTCACAATTCGAATGGAAACAACCCATATTTTAGTACAAGTAATCGATATCGACCTGAGATAATAAAAAATATACATTTATTAAAAATTCTATTTAACTTAACAAACTTTTGTTAAATTTTTACCCGTGCAATAACTCATTATTTTTAACGTTTATTTCTGGATGATCTAAAACTACGTATAAAAAATTACAAGAAAAGGAAAATATAAATAGAAAAGTATATCTTCATAGTACAACAAATATTTACCTACATTTGTAAATCATTTGTGGTCACTTGTAGTAGGTTTCCAAGGAAATTTTTGTCGTGCAGTTATCCATAATCCAAAACGGCTCCTCAAATTTATTTATATTTGCTATCGAAATGATTAATAAAATAAGTAAATATACCTAAAATAAAAACTTCATATGTTTAACCTTACCATGAAAAAGTCTTCCAAATGTTCATACGTTTAGTTCTGTGCTTGCATTTTGTGCCATCCATGGGTTTGCACATAAGTTAACGTTTTTTGAAGGAGAATTATATATTTATCGAGACTTGTTTGTTTTTGATGTATATCTGATTTAACACAAATTAAGACTTATTTTTCACTATGTTTTATTTATTCGAGTATTTATATTTGTTTAAAAAAATTTGAAACAAAATTTTAATTTATTGACACAAAACACGTGCACAAGCTTTATTATTAGTCATTCAACTGATCTTTTTTTACTATGCGTTTTCTGTATTGAAGAAATTTCTTCAGTTCTACATATGTTTCTTCAATTTGACAAAAACAAAAAAAAAAAAAATTATTTAAATTAACGAAATTTATTCAGTTCTACATGCCTTTAGTAAATTTGAAGAAATTTCGTCAAATTGAAGGATTTTATTCAATTTGACTAAAATGAATTAGTTAATATTAACGAAATTTCTTCAATTCTACACGTCTTTAGTAAATTTAAAGATATTTAGTCAAATTGAAGAATATTATTCAAATTGATTAAAATAAATTGTTAATTTTAACAAAATTTTTTCAATTTTACATACCATTAGTTAATTTGAAAATATTTATTCAAATTGAAGAATTTTATTCAAATTGAAGAATTTTATTCAAATTGACTAAAAAATTTTAGTCAATTTTAAAATTTACGAAAAATATTAGTTAAATTAACATATAATTTATTTTTCGTCAATTTTATAACGAAATTTTATTCAAAACAACATCTTTTACGAAAAAATATTTTTGAGAAATTTATTTAGTAGATTTGAAGAAAATTTGTTGATTCGAAGAAAAATTCTATTGATTTGAAGAAAAATTCTGTTAATTTAAATATTTTTTTTCGTTAAAATTCTACGAAAATTTTTCGTCAATATTACCTACGAGATTTGATTCAGTGTAAGGAGTGCGATCGAAAAAATCTTAACACACGTTTTGCCTCATAACTTTTTTTGGAATCAATATTGAAATTTTTTTTTTTATCTAGTTATCATGGAAAAATACGTCAGTTATTATTTTTAATAACAACCATGTTGTTTTGTCATGATTTTCATCAAAATGAGTGACGAAAAAGATTTACGTGCTATAAATTATTTAAAAATTTCAAAAAAATCCAAATAGGTCCTACAAATAATTGACCACAGAATTAAATTTCTGCCATCAAAATGTTTATAATGTTATTAAACAGTATCAGGAGAATTTGACTATTGATATGAAACCTGGTTCGGAGAGAAAAAAAGGACCACATGATATTGGAAAGCCCAGAAAATTGAAAGCATATTGAAAGGAACTCCAAACATATCTGGCAGAAAAGAAGCTCAGTTGTCTCAGTGCTTCGACTATTTGGTGCGAAAATTTAAAGCTAGTGTAGAGTTGATAACACATAAAGTCCAAAAAGATCAAAACAGGAATGCTGCAAAAATTTAGAAGCCAAGAAAAGGACACGGAAACTAAAACCAAATTTCATACAAAAATACTCAAGTTGTATAATTGACAAAAAAACTTATGTGTTTGCAGAATTTTTGCAGCTTATGTGTCAAAAATTTTTATTGTTAATGCTCGAGGCAATGTTAAAGATAAGTTAAGAACCCAAAAGCAGAAAAAATTTCTTACAAAATTCCTGGTATAACAAGCTTTTTGCAGATGCGGCAAAACAGGAAAGTCAGTTGATACATTCGGATCTATAAATACCAAAATATCAAGGTTGGAAACCGATACCGTTATGAATACCGATACCGATTAAATATCGTTTAAAGTTGGTTACCGTAACTAATACCGATACCGAAATTATTATTTTGTTAAAAATACCGGTACTCAAATACCGTTTCCCTCTGTACCGGTATATACCGGTATTTTAGTTTCGGTATTTTAAAAATAAAAATTTTCAACATATTATTCTTAATAATAAGAGTTTATTTAATATAATATTTATAGAATTTTGTTTTAAAGAGGACATTTATTGTTCACTTTTTTGTTATATAGGTTGCGATAAATATATTTTTAAAGAGGTTTCAATGTCTTAAACTTAATGCGAATTCTATTTGATAAAAAGTTTTACTGCGAACACAAAAATGCTTTATTTATTAATATGATCTCAATTATTTATCATTTGAACATACTGTTGAAAGTATTGATAGGCTCTTGATATTTCCTTTTATGAAGATTCTTTCCTTAGTCCTATAGTCTCCAAAAGACAGACAAATGTTCTTCTATCTTTGAAGAATAAATACCAAGATTTCTTGGGAAATTTGCGATTTTTCATGTCTATCTCTGAGGTAACTTTTGCCCGTGATTTCCGTGAATTTTAAAAGCAGTTAAGTGAAAGAAAACTGCACGAATTTCAACAATAGGTAATATATTTGCGAAATTTATTTAATGCTGTAATATAATATGTTAAATCCAGCTGGGAACTATGTATTCATATAATTTCATTACTGTTTGAATTTCTTGTATAGAATGAATCTTAGGTATGGATTCAAACAAACATCATGTCAGTACTAAGAAGCAGCAAGAAATAAACTTAAACTTATTGAAATCTCTAGAAATTTTGAAAAAACATTTAGAATGTTAAGAAAAAAAGATAGTCATGTCAGACCTTATAGCATTATGTTCCAATTATTATAAGAAGTTGAGATTTTTCGCAAATATTGTATTCGATCACTTTCACTATTTAAGTAAGTACGTTTCAATATGGAACAGCCTATTGAATCTACAGACAATTTTATATCATTTGAACTAACATTTAAATTACCTCAAACTCTACATTTTTAGTAAATTCATTAATATCGTTTAAAAATGTTTAAATTGTATAAAAATGTTTAAATTTGTATAATGTCTTTCATTTTCTGTCTCAAATACGAAATTTTTTGATACATGTCTGATATATGTATGTATGAATAACGATTCTGCGAATATCCAAAAACGTGTTCATAATATATAAGTCAGAATTCATTTAATTTTAAAAATCAGTACAATAACAATTTTTTAAATTTATTTTTTCATCGCGATACCGGGGAGATCACAAAGTCCGGAAAATTTTCTCCTGAGCGTTTTCAGAGTTTGAATTACATTTGAATTTCTTACTTTCATTCAATCATGGTTTTGGCGCGTATTTTTAATCCTGCAACTTTAAAAGTAAATAATTGGTACTTTCTTGCTAGAGCACTATTTCTCCTCTACAAAATCTCTCCTCCATAATTCCTTTTCATGGTATTCTCTTTTTTTGTGCTACTCCACAGATCTTTGCACAATTTAACATTTTGCAATTTTATAATAAAATTAGAATTTTTTGAAAAAAATTTTTGCAAAATAATTGAACTATTTTTGTCTTTATTAAAATCTGTGGTAAATACAAAATTTGTCTTTAAAGTCGGGTTTAATATTCCTAAACGCTTTGTTGCCATAAAACAAGCAATTTTAAAATGTTATAAAGTTCTCTAACGAAAAATATTCATATTTTAAACATTTCAAGAGAAAATTATTAAATTAAATGTACAAATTTATTAAGTTAAGTATACAAATATGTAATTTAATAATTTTTTCGCGAAATTTAATTAAAAATTATTTAAAAATTTAACTTTTTTTAAGATTTTTCCAGTTTTTTTTTAATAATAACGGTATTTACCGGTATTTTTGTTTCGGTAACGGTATACCGATACCGATATAATTTAAAATACCGTTATCGATACCGTTACCGAAATAAAAATAAATTGAATACCGATACCGTTATTCGTTTCGGTTTCCAACCTTGCAAAATATGCATAAAGGAATATTTGCAAAAAAGACTTCTTCCTTTCGTAAGAGAGCACAACGTGTCTACATATTTTTGGACCCATTTGGTATCATGTCACTACGGTAAGAAAGATCTGGAGTGGTACCAAAACAAATAACATAGTAGGAGAGGTCAAATTTCAAAACTGTCCATTGCTTAGACCAGTGGAGAGATATTGAGCTCTTGTGAATAGTGAATTGAAGAGCACAAAAAAGGTGTCCCAAATTAATAGAAAATGTGCAAACTGTTCCAAAAAAGTGACTGAAGCAACTATCAAATCTCAAACGAAAGTGTTACCAAAAATGGTCCACAAGTTCATTAGTAGTGGTTAGAACTATAAAAGTTATATTTTTCTGTGATCTGTAATAAATTATCAATTAACCATTTCCAAGTTATTGAATATTATATATGTTGAGATTTTCGAACGCACTTTTTATTTATAATATGCCAAAAACTTTAATCAAAAAAATTTATCCTTAGCTCATATATCCGAAACTATGTTCGAGTCGAACCAGCCTGACCTGTCGATAACAGAGAGATCTGACAATACATGCCCAAGCGGACTACCAAATTTAGCAGTCTTTTTTCCAATGAGAGTAGGACAGTGGCATAGAAAATGCTCCACTGTCTCTTCCTCATCATAGCAACTCCTACAGAAGTCGTTGAAAGGGAGCCCTAATCTCCTAGCATGCGCACCAGCAATCCAGTGCGGACAACGGATACTAGAATACGTAACCGGTGCCTCGGTAGTCCAAAGGTGAGGTTTGACCGAAGTCCATCATAATGGGGCCATATTTGCCTCGAGGTTGAACATGTTGACGAACTTTTCTATCTAATAGGGTATCCAATTATTCGGGTGTTCATATTAATCGGTTTATTCGACAAATAATTATTCGAGGTTAAAAGTTGATCGGTTAATGACCGAATATTGAAAAATTATTCGATTAACCGGATAACCTTAGTTATACATGTAAAACATATAAATTACACAAATTATAGCATTCAATCTATTGAAATAGTTACTTAGAAACATAATATAAGATCAAATTCTTTTACAAGGGGATCATTTCGTAATTATTTTCTCCTATTTGTATGAAAAATTTTCATTATTTAATTAATACTATAAAATATTCTCCTAATTGCGCTTTATTTAATACATTTTTCATGTAAGTGTATTTTCCGTGTAAGAATGATATTTTGTTAAACGAGTCTAAATTAATATTTTTTGAGTACATTTAGGAGATGACAATTAAAAGTATTATGACTTGTGTAACTTTGAATTTATTTAAGTTTAATTATTTATGAAGATATAATATTATTACCTTTTCTTGTCAATTTTTATAAAACATTTCCAACAAAAAGAGCATCCAAAGAAGTCAGTAAGATACTGAAGTTGTGATCCAGAAATAGTAGAAATTCGTATAATTTTCAATGAATTGAATTTTTTTGATACCTGTGTTACGTGTCACGATTTTGTGCAAAATTGCAATGAACATTCATTTTTTTTTTAACGACTAAAGGATTGTTAACATTGTTTTTCATTTGTTTCAGTTTTTTTTCTTTTTTGTAAACATCCGAATATCAATGTCTTATAGCAGAACAATTCATTTAAAGCTTTCTATACATATTGGATTCTGTTTTATTACTTCTAAAGCAGAAGAAAAAGTAAAAATTATTTTTATTTATTTTTACTGGAATGTAACAGACCTCTTAAAAAGATGTAGTTTACATAAATTTATCATAAAAATAAAAAATGTTCTAATTTATAACTCAAGAAAACTACATTTCGGTTAACCAGTTATTCGACACAAATTATTCGGTTTATTCGTTATTCGAAAATAGACAGTTTTAAATTATTCGGACAGTTAATCCTCAAAAATTAACCGGATAACCGAATGACGATTAATCGAATGGATACCCTACTATCTATCCTGTGCAATCCTTGATAAATTCCGCAGTATTGTCGATCTGCAGGAAGAAAGCAGTACTTCGACCAGTTGATCCACATTTTCATGTCGAAGAAGAGAACCGTTTCTGGCCAGTTCGTCCGCATTGAGATTTCCCGGGATATTAGAATGACCCCTAACCCATACGAGCTCCAGGTTTGAATGTCTCGCCAGCTCGTTTAGAGATGTCCGGCATTCATGTATCAGTCTGGATCTCGAAAAGGTACCCGAGAGTGATTTAATCGCGGTTTGACTGACCGTATAGATTTGAATATCCACACCGAATAGTACATCAACCAGTTTACTGCTCTTTTCATGGCCGAGATCTCTGTATGAAGAATACTGCACTGATCCGGAAATTTGAAGGAAATACTTTTCCTACATACGGGAATGTAGATACCCCCTCCCCAACCCCATCAACAGATTTGGACACATCAGTGTAGACCTCCATTGGACCGGCACTTAGTTCCGAAGCAGTTGAGATGGACACTGAGAAGTCTCTGTCAAGAAAAGGTATAGGGATGCAATAATCAATGTCGTCAAAGAACCCTAAAACGATCGCATGGCCATATCCTCTATCGTTCCATGTACCTATAGTTTTGAGCCTAGTCGCCGACATGATGGCAATATATTTGGCCATAAGGTCCACCGGTAGCCAGTTCATTAGAACGAATAAGGCTTTAGATGGAGCTATACGAAGAGCGCCTGTAATGAGGCTCTAGCACAAGTATTCTGGAGCCAGGATAATTTGAAGTCCAGTATAATCCCGAGGTACTTCACATTATCTGACACCTTCAATTCAACACCATTTAGGCGTGGTAATAGGAAAGATGGAAACACACTGAGTAGACCTAGAGCAGTTTGCAGGCGTTGAGACATAGTTTCCAGATATTTCCCAGATACAGCCAACGCAACATCGTCCGCATATGCGACAGTCTTAAACTTCAGAGAATCAAGTTCCCTGAGTAGTGGGTTTACGGCGACAGGAAATAAAACTTCCCTTTGCGGAGTACGCTACCCTGTATTTGGTATCTCTAAAAGTTGTTAACGGATTTTAAGGATTTAAATTGCATATTTAAGAAGAATATGTCCACTATAAATGCAGCAATTTAAAAATAATGTTATAATTTTAAAAATGAATTCATAATGCAATTTTCGGATGTATTTTTGAAAAATTTCTACCCTTTTAATTTTTTTCTTCTTCTGATATAAAAAACATTATTACGTTTGCTAAAAATTGCAATATAAATTGTTCTGGGACAAAAAAGTTCACTATTTAAAAAAAAAAAAAAATTAAATATTTTAAAATTTTTTCATACAAAAAAAAAAAAAAAAATTATTTTAAAATTAATTTTAATCATAATATTTCATACTTTGATATTTGCAGTAGAAAACATATTTGTCCCAGATTAAGTACTGATGATTTAAATAATTAACATATTTGTCTTCATTATTCATTATTAAGCAAAAATATTTAAAATCAAAAGGGTAGAAATTTCTTAAAAAATGCATCCGAAAATTGCATTCTTTTGGTGAGTGCATCATTAGCATACAAGATATTTTTGATTCATACAATATAATTTACAATGTTTATCGTAATAAACTTTATACTAGTTTTTAAATCAATAAAGTGCTACGTATACTTAAGGAGTTATAAACATTTAAAGCTACATATTACTAAAAGGGTATAATAAAAAAAAAGTTAAAAATCTAAATTTTTTGAAAAAATTTAAAGTTTTGTATGAAAAAACTGATGAAAATTTTTTTTTAAAAAATATTAAAAATAGTAGATTTTATTGACCAAGAACAGTTATTTTCACATTTTATAGTAAAGATATTGCTTTTTAACATATTTAAAAAATATTAAAATCGAAAGGGTAGACATTTTTCAAAAATGCATCCTAAAATTGCATTTGCATTATGAATGCAGTTTTAAATTGCAATATTATTTCTATATTACTACATTAAAAAGGACATATTCATCTACTACATGCAGTTTAAATCATTAAAAATCCGTTAACAACTTTTAGAGTTATTGATGTTTAAAGTTACACACTTTTCCGAATTTTTTAACTTTTCGGAAAACCAAATCGTGAATAAATTTGCGAATTTTTTAAAATTCAAAAAAATTAAAATGGAGATCCAATTTTTTTGCGGAAGATCATCCGATTTTGTTCCTATTTGGTACTCATATAATCTATGGAACCTTTTAAATATCTCCATTTTAATTTAATTTAATGATGCACTCACCAAAAGAATGCAATTTTCGGATGCATTTTTTAAGAAATTTCTACCCTTTTGATTTTAAATATTTTTGCTTAATATTGAAGACAAATATGTTAATTATTTAAATCATCAGTACTTAATCTGGGACAAATATGTTTTCTACTGCAAATATCAAAGTATGAAATATTATGATTAAAATTAATTTTAAAATAATTTTTTTTTTTTTTTTGTATGAAAAAATTTTAAAATATTTAATTTTTTTTTTTTTTTTTAAATAGTGAACTTTTTTGTCCCAGAACAATTTATATTGCAATTTTTAGCAAACGTAATAATGTTTTTTATATCAGAAGAAGAAAAAAATTAAAAGGGTAGAAATTTTTCAAAAATACATCCGAAAATTGCATTATGAATTCATTTTTAAAATTATAACATTATTTTTAAATTGCTGCATTTATAGTGGACATATTCTTCTTAAATATGCAATTTAAATCCTTAAAATCCGTTAACAACTTTTAGAGATACCAAATACAGGGTAGCGTACTCCGCAAAGGGAAGTTTTATTTCCTGTCGCCGTAAACCCACTACTCAGGGAACTTGATTCTCTGAAGTTTAAGACTGTCGCATATGCGGACGATGTTGCGTTGGCTGTATCTGGGAAATATCTGGAAACTATGTCTCAACGCCTGCAAACTGCTCTAGGTCTACTCAGTGTGTTTCCATCTTTCCTATTACCACGCCTAAATGGTGTTGAATTGAAGGTGTCAGATAATGTGAAGTACCTCGGGATTATACTGGACTTCAAATTATCCTGGCTCCAGAATACTTGTGCTAGAGCCTCATTACAGGCGCTCTTCGTATAGCTCCATCTAAAGCCTTATTCGTTCTAATGAACTGGCTACCGGTGGACCTTATGGCCAAATAGATTGCCATCATGTCGGCGACTAGGCTCAAAACTATAGGTACATGGAACGATAGAGGATATGGCCATGCGATCGTTTTAGGGTTCTTTGACGACATTGATTATTGCATCCCTATACCTTTTCTTGACAGAGACTTCTCAGTGTCCATCTCAACTGCTTCGGAACTAAGTGCCGGTCCAATGGAGGTCTACACTGATGTGTCCAAATCTGTTGATGGGGTTGGGGAGGGGGTATCTACATTCCCGTATGTAGGAAAAGTATTTCCTTCAAATTTCCGGATCAGTGCAGTATTCTTCATACAGAGATCTCGGCCATGAAAAGAGCAGTAAACTGGTTGATGTACTATTCGGTGTGGATATTCAAATCTATACGGTCAGTCAAACCGCGATTAAATCACTCTCGGGTACCTTTTCGAGATCCAGACTGATACATGAATGCCGGACATCTCTAAACGAGCTGGCGAGACATTCAAACCTGGAGCTCGTATGGGTTAGGGGTCATTCTAATATCCCGGGAAATCTCAATGCGGACGAACTGGCCAGAAACGGTTCTCTTCTTCGACATGAAAATGTGGATCAACTGGTCGAAGTACTGCTTTCTTCCTGCAGATCGACAATACTGCGGAATTTATCAAGGATTGCACAGGATAGATAGTAGGGTATCCATTCGATTAATCGTCATTCGGTTATCCGGTTAATTTTTGAGGATTAACTGTCCGAATAATTTAAAACTGTCTATTTTCGAATAACGAATAAACCGAATAATTTGTGTCGAATAACTGGTTAACCGAAATGTAGTTTTCTTGAGTTATAAATTAGAACATTTTTTATTTTTATGATAAATTTATGTAAACTACATCTTTTTAAGAGGTCTGTTACATTCCAGTAAAAATAAATAAAAATAATTTTTACTTTTTCTTCTGCTTTAGAAGTAATAAAACAGAATCCAATATGTATAGAAAGCTTTAAATGAATTGTTCTGCTATAAGACATTGATATTCGGATGTTTACAAAAAAGAAAAAAAACTGAAACAAATGAAAAACAATGTTAACAATCCTTTAGTCGTTAAAAAAAAAATGAATGTTCATTGCAATTTTGCACAAAATCGTGACACGTAACACAGGTATCAAAAAAATTCAATTCATTGAAAATTATACGAATTTCTACTATTTCTGGATCACAACTTCAGTATCTTACTGACTTCTTTGGATGCTCTTTTTGTTGGAAATGTTTTATAAAAATTGACAAGAAAAGGTAATAATATTATATCTTCATAAATAATTAAACTTAAATAAATTCAAAGTTACACAAGTCATAATACTTTTAATTGTCATCTCCTATTGATGTTTATATATATATATATATATATATATATATATATATATATATATATATATATATATATATATATATATATATATATATATATATATATATATATATTTTTTTTTTAAATATGTCGAATTGAATAAAATTTCATTAAAAAATTACGAAAAATCTGTTAAATCAAGGAAAATTGACTTAAATTGGCAGTAACTTTTAAATAATTGGCAGTCAGTAAAACAACACACAATTTTATTCAATTTAACGTCCCAAAAAGATGTTAATTTGAATAAATTATCTGATAATTTAATAATATTTTTCGTTAATTTTAAAATTGAACAATATTTTTTAATCAATTTGAATAAAACTCTTTAACTAAAATTTTATAAATTATATAAAAGCATATACATTTTAAGAAATTAAATATTTTATTTTAGTCAAATTCAATAAAATTCTTCAATTTAAATAAATATCTAAAGGCTTGTAGAATGAAAGAAAATTCTTCAAAATCAGTTTGGACTTTATTTATTTATATTGAGATTAATAAATAAATACAATTTCAGTTTTTGACAATATATAACCAATAAAAAAATGTATGTTTCTTATAACTAGAAATTGTTTACTATAAATGTATATATGTATATGAACGATATATGATATAAAATTTGACAAAATATACTAATACATAAACTAATTTACTTTGTTGGGGGAAGCTAGTTCCTATGCTGATTGGCTGGTTGGATTTGTATGAAATTGGTATATGCATAGTAGAAGAGTGTACAATGTTAAGTTTGGAAGGGGGACCATACAGACCCCTCAGAGGCGGAGCTAAAGAGGCTCTGATTTTATCTCTTATAGTTTTTGAGTTATTTGCATTTGAGTTTTTAAGTACCTCAATTTTGTATGTTCTTGGTCCAGTTTTTTTCATACATATCCTAGTGTTTCCGACTGATTTCATTTGCTTTTTAATTAGCTAATTAAAGAATAAAATTATCTATTGAATAAAAAAAAATTGAAGTCGATATCTTTACCGAAATCAACGATTTTGAATTTGAAAATTGCAAAAATTACGACTTTTTGTGTTTTTTTTGGCCGAAATAGTATCTACACTCAACAACATATAATAATTTTATATTTTTCTGAAAGACATCTTCACAGAGAAGACTAAAATAAAAAACAAGTTCAGTAACTCAAATGGTCAAGGTACACCCCCTCCCGAATTCGACCCATTTTATATGAAAGTTTTGACTTTAGTCTATATTTTCTCAAATCCCAAAGCTCGAATTGAAAAACGGAATACAGTTTAAGAATCCACAATATGTTGTTAAAAGTTTTCAATCAAAATCTAAGGGACTTCGGAAAAATGTGGATTTTATAGCCGAAAATGTGAAAAAAAAAAACATTTTTGGGATTTTCGTCGCTTTTTTGGGAATTCACGAATTCCTTTTACAAAAATCTTAAAGTTTTTTTCATTTTATATAATAAAGTCTAAATCCACCGAAAATTTCGTTAAGATATCTTTAATAACAAAGATTTTATTACAGATAAAATATTTATAATTTCTCAAAAAAACACTTTTTTACAAAAACTTTATTTTAATTTCAAAAATCAGAAAAAAATAAAAACTCGATTTTTTCACCTAAATTACATTGCATAGCTGACATAATTTTTCGTTATACAGAAAAGGATTGAAATCAATATCTTTTAAAGAACCGAAACTACGCCACTTTAAAGTTTTATAAGTCCGGTTTCCGACCGGACAAAGAATATGCAAAATTGAGGTACTTAAAAATTCAAATGCAAATGACTCAAAAACTATAAGAGATAAATAGGACATGCAAGCATGTTTTTTTAGGTCTCATCAGTGCCTACAATAATGTATAAAAATATTTGAAATTGGACGAGAAAAATTTGGCAAGCGATTAAACAAATTTCTATGTCAGAGATACCCAACTTTTAGCCTCTTTAGCTCCACCTCTGAGGGATCTGTTTGGTCCTCTTTCAAAACTTAACATTGTTCACTCCTCTGCTACGTCTATACCAAATTTGACGCAAATCCAACCAGCCAATCGGAAGTTACAGATTTATTTCCAAAAAATTTGGATTCTACCCCACTGTGTCATGTATGTATGTGCATTTCAACTGAATAGGTTCCAGATTTTCATTACATTAAAACTCGTATTATTTTTTTATCTTGATTTCTAAAGTCTTGAGTTCTAAGATGTTTAATAGCAAAAAATAAATAATAACGAAGTTAGTACGATTTTTAACGGATTTTCTTCCAACAAATGTATTTTTTAAGGCAGTTTTTTTGTTTCATCTGAATAGGTTCATTAAGAATAAAATCAATTTGCCTCAAGTATTTGTTGAATTCGCCCATAATTGTGTGGTTTCCTTACATTTTCAACTGTTTTCTATAAAAATCTTTAAAAACTGATCGCGTAAAAATATTTCGATAAAGAAAAGAGCAAAATTATAGTGTATGGACAATTTAGACTTAATCTATGAAATATGGCGAAGAAAAATTGAGCGAAGTTAAAATATTGTCAACAATTTTTTAGGAAATCACTCCTGCTATGGAAAAAACATGAAAAGAGGTACTTATAAAGCAGCAACGAACGCTGACAGAAGATTCACCATTCGAGATGCCTCCAATTCTACTGATTCTGTTTTACCGTAAAACGTGTTATTTTAAATTCAGTGCACCTAAGAAGACTAAAAATTATAAAGAACTCATCTCTAAACACCATTCGTGAAGTAAAACTACTGCCGTTTACCCGTGAACGCATGTTCTAAAAAGGAATGATACATATTGTTCTATAGAATGAAATAAAATCAATATGGAAGGCTCCAATGACTATAAATATTATTATTTTCGTCATTTGAGAAAAAAGGATGCTAATTATGTATCCCATAAAGATGCGAAGGAAGTGTAATGGCGTAGAGTGCTACTTCATGTTATGAGACATGTGAACTTCGATTTTCTATGCATAGAATTACGGAAAAAACTAACAAAAGTTTACGGGAAAATAATTTCCAATATTTTATACACTATTTTAATTCATTTCATGGACATTCCAGTTCGACAATGCCCCTATTCACACCCCAGGAGCGTGAAAACAAAGAATTCGAAGTCAAAATTTTACCACTTAGCAGTGGTTATCATACTCTCTCGACATTAATATAATAGAAAATGTATGGAAATTGCTGTCACGTAATGTTTATGAGTCGGACAGATAATATGAGCACAAAGATTCATTATCTGAAGAGATTAAAAAAAGTTGGAGCAAACATTCTTTGTTACAAGTTGAAAATCTTTATAAGTCCCTTCCAAATATAATTTTTTAGGTTAAATTAAATAATAAATGCTATTCTTATTATTAATTATTTCCGAATAATATAAAAAAAACAAAAAAGAACCATATAAATTAATATAGAGGGCGGATCAATATTTCCGTGACTTTTCGAACTTCCCTCGTTGTTATATGAAATGCAACACTGTTCCCATCAAGTACCACCTGTTAATAGACTACTGTCAAATTTTGAGCAAGTGTCGTCATTTACTTTGCGTTTAACAGCTGTTCAAAACATACAACCTTGAGCATTTTTCTAAAAATGATAAAAGTGAAGTGAGTGTTCATTAAACTTTATTTTTTGCGAAAAAAACCGTCAATCAAACCAAGGAAAAGCTCGATAAATACTATGGGGACTCTGCACCATCGATTTCAATGGTAAAAAAGTGTTTTACTGACTTTCGTTGTGGTCGCACAAGTACAAATGACGCTGAACGTTCTGGACGGCCATTTGAGGTCAGTACACCCGAAAATGTCGAAAAAATCCACGATATGGTGTTGTCATATGGCAGTGTGGTTTCGATTTTAAGTAATCAGCTGGGTTTAAGAAAGTTGTCTGCAAGATGGGTGCCGCGTTTGGTCTCAATTGATCATAAACGTAAACGTGCGACAACTTCAAAGGATTGTTTGGAGTTGTTTAACCGCAATCCGAATGAGTTTTTGCGGCGTTTTGTAACTGTGGATGAAACATAGATCCATTGCTGTACTAAACAATAGGTTTCTCCGGGTGAACCTGCTCCGAAGAATGCCAAGGCAAATTTTTTGGGATGCACGCGGGATAATCCACATCGTTTACCTTCCAAAGGGAACAACAATAAATGGTGAGTATGCCGACTTATTAGACCGATTTAATGAGGATTTAAAAAGAAAACGACCCCATATGGAAAAGAAAAAAGTTATTTTTCATCAAGATAATGCACGGGTGTACACGTGTGCAGTCTCAATGGCAAAACTCTATGAATTGGGCTACGAATTGGTACCTCATCCGCCATATTCTCCGGATTTAGCCCCTAGTGACTACTTCATATTTCCAAACCTAAATAAATGGCTCGGTGGAAAGAGATTCAGCTCCAACGATGAAATTATTGACCAAACAAATGCCTATTTTAAGGACCTCGAAAAATCCTATTTTTTTGAAGGGATACAAAAACTGGAGAAACGTTGGACTACGTGTATTGAGTTAAAAGGAGATTATGTTGAAAAATAAATTTTTGTTTTGCAAAAAACACTGTCTTTCATTCAAAAAGTCACATACTTATTGATCCGCCATCGCATCTCCAGAAATCCGCAATAATAGTGTGTATTTATAGTTCTACAACGGAGTGTATATGTACCATCTTACCGGCAAATGAGAAAATTTTCTTAACGTATGCTTTCATATTTTCACATTTATAAATCTAAATTTTTTTTCCAAACTACGAAACTACAACAACAATTGCATATTTATATATTTTTGTATGTATGTATGTATGTATGTATGTACAAACTGACTGCATATACAATCTAACTGCATATACAAACAACAACAAGAAAAACAATATTAATCATTATATTACTGCTGTTGCTAACTAAACTACTTGCCCATACAAAAAACAAAAACAATGTCCAGTGGTTCCGAAAGGTTTTTTTTTTTTTTTTTGGAAATAATTCAGTAACTAAAGAACCGTTAGAGGTATCTCAACACATGGTCAGAGCTGAGATGTTTTCGAGTTGATTTGGAGGAGTACAGGCCCCTAGCTGGTCAAGAGGGAAGTGGTAGCCTCGTGTTTTTTTTTAACTTGGCGGGCTTAATATTGCCTCTAGAATTTTTCTAAAATATTTGCCAGATTCTCCACAAAATTCTAAATAATATTGCTGCAAGAATCATATAATTATAAGAATCCGTTAAAAAGTTATATTAATCTAAAGTTGGAACTTTAAAAAAATTTTAAATTTTTGTGGTTTTTTCCAAAAAGGTGGCAATATTTATTCAGTGATAAAATTATTTTTTTGTTCTGGGCTTTATAATTTTTTTAATGCTTTCAAAAGAAATCTTAATGTAAATGCGTGTTAAGTAAATCAGGTGGAGTTTGGGACAAAGGTCTGCCCACGAGCCCTATCCAAATTTTGTCCATTTTGGGATTTATTGTTTTCTTTTTTTTTTTTTTTTTGTTATGTTCTCAAATCGCAAACCTGGGATCGACTTAAAATTATTTTAATTTTTTAGACCTATATACAAGGTATATTCCCAATAAGTATTTTCTGACGGAGGTCTCTTATAACTACAAGGTGACCATTTCAATGAAAAAATTAAATTTTTGAAGGAAGCTTTCCCCGAACTGAAATTTTGGGTATTTCGGAGTAAGAAAATGGAAATCTATTTATCTTCTTTTAAGGACAAAATTTTTTATATTGTACTAAAATTTCACAATGATAGCTTAATTATGTAGATTTTATTTAAGTTCAAATATTCAATTTTTTTTCGCAAAATAACACTAAATACAAAAATTTTTGGTTTTTTGACAAATTTAATGAAAAAATTTAGTTTAAATACTTTATTATTTATATATTATTATTTTTCAAGTAACAACCTTTCCAGTGACATCAAATATTTGCATAAATACTTTACACAATCGTTTAAAAACTAGTTGAAACTAAGCCCCCCTTCAGCGAAATGTACACATTTTCCTTAATTTCAATAGTAAATGCGTGCTGCAGCATTCTATATACATAAAACACAGCTGTTTCAACGTGTTTTTTGAAATAATTTTGTGTAACCTTTGTTCAATATATTTCAATGAAATTTCACATAGTTATTACTGAGGTATTTTCCAACTGTTTTGTAGGAGCACAAGTTTGTAGGTGTTCATGGGGCAGGGGGGAGGACCGCCGAAATGGGTCACCTCGGGGATTATATATTCGAAAACATCTCAGCTCTGACCATGTGAAATTTTGTTGAGATACCTCTAACGGTTCTTTAGTTACTGAATTATTTCCAAAAAAAGCGTTTTGGAACCACTGTGCAATGCTTAATATAAATATCTTTGTGTGTATTTATATTATTAACAATTTTTTTTAGTTTTTGGCCCAAAACTCTGTTGTTTATAAACGAAATTTTATAAAAATATTTATGACCAACCTGTTCAATAGCGAATCTCGTAGCTTATATAGGAACTTCAAAAAGTCTAAAACTACGTTTTGGCCGATTCTCGAATACTAATGGACCTATTTTTTTTCAGGAAACAAATTTGAAGAAAGATTTTAGATTTTTCTTCACTAGCTTGTATAGAAACCTAGAAAAGCCGACAAAAATTACGTTTTTTTGGAGTATCTTCGTTTTTTGCCGATATCTCACTTATTTATCAACCGGTTTTGCTCATTTTTATAAGCGTTTTTCTAAGGAACATTTCCTACAAAACATACATATCCAATAACTGGGGCTTTCTAAAAACTGATTTCAACAGACAGACGGACAGGCGGTCAGACGGATATCTTTATATCGACTCTCCTATCAATAAGGATCCAGAATATATAAACTTTTTGGGGTCTTAGATGAATACTGTAGAAATTACAAACGGAACGTCAAATTTATATATACCCTAAAGGGTATAATAAGAATTGCACAATGTATATTTTAGAGGTTATGAGCAATAAAATGTGATTACTTTTGGAAAAAATTCAACCGCTTTTTGATTTTTGAAACATCATATTTTTCGACCCGAAGGATTCTTTACTCAGAAAAATTATGATTTGAGCAACATTTGCAATACTTAATATCTGTAGCGAATTTCATTGAAATCGGAGATATCAAATCCGAAAATGTCTGTCAAAATAACAAATTATTTCTAGTTAAAATTATAAAATACTAGAGATATATTAAAAAAATACATTAAAATAAAACTTAATTTAAGTGAATATTACAAGTTTTACCTAATATAATTACATTTCCGATCAGTTATTTAGTGCATCTAAATATATATTGGGAAATTTTAGTAGTTGTCCCTTGGAGCCAAAGACTAATCGTAAATTTAGAAAGTCTTACATTAAAAGCACTCACGGTTTTCAGAAATTACTCTATTAAATTGCGTAGTTCGATGAAAAATATACTTCTTTAAGCCTATACATATATTTTAATATTTCGACTTGAAAACATATTTTAAGTCACTTAACAAATATTTCTAAATATATAAAATTACGAGCTGTAAATCGTTAGCGGAAATTTTTTATAAAAACTATACTAAGTATATAATAAATTTAAATTAAGATTCTTAAAATGGTGTTGTGTCGGCATAAACATTCCATCCATTCTTTTTGTAGTGATTCTTAGATTTATACGAGAGTAATTGCGGTCAACGCGTTCATTGTGTTTGAAACATTTAACCATATGTATATATGTTTCACCTTTTTCGTAATGTATGATAGTTGTTCTTACTTCTCCTATACTTAATTGTGCGCTATTTTCCATTCTTTAGATCGAAATTATGGTTAAATTAAAATTTTCTGATTGTGTCATATTTTCTAATTTATTCGAAAAAGAGATTTTTTGTAACAAATAACTACCGCTGTTGTGCTAAAATAATTTTGCAACCATGAACTTACTTTTAACAAAAAATATACGCAGAGAAAAAACATTTCTTAGTATGGTTGCCTCAACAATATTATTTTCATTGCAAAGAAATTTTTCCGTTGCAAACATTCTTATTGTTGAATATATTTTATTTTAAAAACAATTTTGTTGTAGCAATTATACATTTGTTCTCAACTCATAATTATATTGTTGGCACAACATGTTAAGCAATATGTTTAAATTAGAACCACATTATTGTTATTAAAATTTCATGTGCAAAAAAAATTTTCAATACCTGAATATATTATTTTGTTTGTAATTTTGAATTGACAACAAAATGTTTGTTTTGTATTGGCAACAATATACATTATTAGTACTTGACAAAAGTATACTTGTTGATTTTTATTCAGTTTAGTTTGCTTCTTGCTTTGAGCTAGTTGTCTGTCGGCAAGTTAAAAATGTATTAGAGAATATGCTGAATGTATATTTAGAAAAGTGAATTATTTAAAATAAATTATTTTAATTAAAGTTAAACTAGAAATAAATAAGTGTTTCATATTGCGAAAATATTTTAAATGGATAATATACAGAGAAAACTACATAATTGGTTATCTTCGGAGTGCTAAAAAAGGTGTCACCTTGTACGAGTATTCCAGAAATTTCTCAGGTTTCATCATTCACCGGTGATGAATCTATCTTTTTATACCAAAATGATTTATTTTACATAACTAAATTATAATTAATTTTAATTAAAACTTCTATACGATAAATGAATTGGCTTTTATTTATTTTTAGGCAAAGTAGTTGTTTCTCGGTGCTAAGTATTCTTATTGTGATTCAACCATATTATTGCTGTATACATGAATCAAGTATATATACAACAAAAATATTGTTGTAGATCAACAATATTTTTATTGTGATTTAACTATATTATTGCTATATACATAAATCAAGTACATATACAACAAAAATATCGTTGCAGATTAACAATATTTTTATTGTGATTCAACCATATTATGGTGCTACACCTAACCATACTATAATTTACAAACAACCATAAAATCTAACCATAATATGACAGTACTCGATTATGGTTGCTATTCACCATATTTTTTCTTTGCGTGTACATTTTACTTCATATTCATTAATACATGTCCCTTCCCAAAATAGATTGTGGCTTTCAGAATGGTTTTAAAATCCAATCACAACATTTTAAATTGGTTTATCCCACAACGGAAATAACAATTTTTCTACCCAGAAAAAAAAAACATTTTGTACTAAAATAATAGTTTTATGTATTTAAATTCTTTTAGATTTAGATTAATTGTACTAATCTGGAATTTAATCTGATTTTAATTTACAAAATTAGCTAAAAATCTAAATTTAACCAAAATTAAAGAATTTGGTTCTATTTAGCGCGCTTTGGATCTTTTTACTGTGTGTTTTGTTTAAAAATAGTTGACAGCGCTGATACTGCTTGTTATGTTTTTATACCCTACACCACCATAGGTACAGATTTTATGGTTGTTTGTAAATTATATTATTGTTAGGTGTAGCACCATAATATGGTTGAATCACAATAAAAGTATTGTTGATCTGCAACCATATTTTTGTTGTTTATGTACTTTATACATGTACATAAGAATAATATGGTTATATTACAATAAAAATATTGTTGATATGCAACCATATTCTTGTTGTATATATACTTCATTTATGTATACAGCAATATTATGGTTAATCACAATAAAAATATTGTTGATCTGCAATAATATTTTTGTTGTATATAGCAATAATATGGTTAAATCATAAAAAACATATTTTTGATCTGCAACCATATTTTTGATTAATGTATGTACTTGATTAATGTATGCAGCAATAATAAGGTTAAATCACAATAAAAATATTGTTGATCTGCAACCATATTTTTGTTTTATATGTACTTGATTCATGTATATAGCAATAATAAGGTTAAATCGCAATAAAAATATTGTTGATCTGCGCCGAGAAGCAACTACTTTGCCTAAAAATAAATGAAAGCCAATTAATTTATCGTATGGAAGTTTTAATTAAAATAAATTTTAATTTAGTTATGTAAAATAAATCACTTTGGTATAAAAAGATAGATTCATCACCGGTGAATGATGAAACCTGAGAAATTTCTTGAATACTCGTACAAGGTGACACCTTTCTTAGCACTCCGAAGATAACCAATTATGTAGTTTTCTCTGTATATTTTCCATTTAAAATATTTTCGCAATATGAAACACTTATTTATTTCTAGTTTAACTTTAATTAAAATAATTTATTTTAAATAATTTATTTTTTAAATATACATTCAGCATATTTTCTAATACATTTTTAACTTGCCGACAGACAACTAGCTCAAAGCAAGAAGCAAACTAAACTGAATAAAAATCAACAAGTATACTTATTGTCAAGTACTAATAATGTATATTGTTGCCAATACAAAACAAACATTTTGTTGTCAATTCAAAATTACAAACAAAATAATATATTCAGGTATTGAAAATATTTTTTTTGCACATGAAATTTTAACAACAATAATGTGGTTCTAATTTAAACATATTGCTTAACATATTGTGCCAACAATATAATTGTGAATTGAAAACAAATGTATAATTGCTACAACAAAATTGTTTTTAAAATAAAATATATTCAACAATAAGAATGTTTGCGACGGAAAAATTTCTTTTCAATGATAATAATATTGTTGGGGCAACCATATTGAGAAATGTTTTTTCTCTGCTTTTGACAGAAATACTACTAGTCTAATGTGATACTAAAATATTGTTCAGGTCACCTGTTACTAAAAAGAATAATATCCTACAGTTTTACAAAGGCCCTAATGTACTATTTTTGATTAGTTAATAAAGAAGTTAAAATATGTCCCTAATTAATATCACTAAAGTAAAACGCGTTAATTTAGCTCATTTTTTGAAAAAAGTGCTATCTAAAAAAATGTGACTTTTTGATTGTTAAAGAGCGCTAAATCTAGCGCGAAAAGCGCTGAATTGGCAACACTGAGCACTTTTATGGTTTAAATAAAAAATATAAATAAATATGTTCATATGTTAAGTTTTTTAACTATATTAATATATATAAACACTCTTATTCTGCATTTCGATTTGAATCGTAATTTTCTCCGTTTGGTATTCTGCGTTCCGTTTCGTTTAAAATTTTTCTTTTCTATTTTATGTATTCTGCATTTCGATCGTAGTTTGTCTAAGTTGGTTATTGTATGTCTGGAAGCTTGAATTTTTTTGTGGTTTTAACACATAATTTAATTTAAAAAAATGTAAATATAAAATGCATTAAATATCTTGTTAATTATAAATTTGATTTGTTTTAAATAAATTTTAAAATTTTATTTAATTTATTGCAGGTCAAAATTAAAACAGCAGAGCAATATGAAAACTTGCCAACGAAGGATGACATTGCTTATGGATACTATAGGCATTCCAAAGGAAAAGTGCAGGCATTTTGAGAAGAATTCTGTTAAGTTGTTTTTATTTAATTTTTTGTTTTTATTTAATTATTTTATTTATCACAGTTTTATTGCACTAAATTTAATTTTTTTATAAATTAGGTCAAAAATTCGAAATTTATTGTAAAAATAGGTAAAATTTGGGAAACCCTGTTCAATTTCTAAAAAGTTTTTTTTTCCTTTAAAATATTTTTTGTTTAGTTATCTTTCAGAAAAATATAAATATTATATATGTTACTTAAGAAAAATTATATATAACAGAATAAAATTTAACCACTTTTTTGACAAAAAAAAAAAAAAAAAAAAAAAAAAAAAAACGGAAAAAATCGTTTTTTTTTTTTTTTCTCCAAAGTTAAAATTTAAATGCCCGTAGCATTTGACTCCGTAAATATTTTTTCTTTCACCAAGGCATGCTAAAAAGAAAAAAATATTTTTGAAGCCTAATATCTCTTAAACTAAAAAAGATAAGATATTCATACGACAATGTTTTTTGTGGATCTCGACTAGCAGAATCATATAAAAACCTTTGAAATCAGTTCAGATATAAAAAATCAGGATCGTTTTTAAAAAATTGTATACCCGAGGTGTCGAAATTTAGGACCCTGTGAACTCACCCCCTGTAAGTCCATATAGCCCAAGCTTAAAACCTCTACTATCACCATGTGAAATTTAATGGAAATCAGAAAAGCGGTTCCGAAATTCTATAATTATTACCATTTCATTTTTTGAATCGCACATTGTGCACCGTTCACACTAGAAACTGATAACGGCCATGTATTTTCCTGGTTAATTGAGTAAAAATTTTGAGTAGTATTCTTGAAAATTTTTTAGTTATATAATTCAATTATTCAAGGATTTAATATATGTAAATGTTTAAAAAATTTAAGGAAAAAATAATAATTTTGGAAAAAAAACTGTGAACAATACATAAGTGTTTGACTTTACGTAGTTTCTTAAAAAAATTTATAATGTTGTTTGCTCTTCTTTTTCAGATAAATATTTATTTGAACTAGCATTTCATGAATGCAGTAAACTTGCATTTTACGTTGCTCATCTTATTCTAAAGAAGTAATTCCCCTTTTTTATTTTATTCACATTGTGTTTGATTGTTCAAAAGCAATCGAAAAATAATTATGGTTGGAATCCCGGATAATAGAGATAATCACGGTTAATTGATGCAAAAAAAAAAAAAAATGGATGCAAAAAAAAACAATTACAAATTTTCTTTCCTGGATAATCGACGTTGCCGGTTAAACGAGCCACGGATAATCGGGCCCTCCTGTTCAATAAAAATGATCTGAAAATGAAAATCTGAATGATTTAATTTATAATTTCAAAATATATTCAATCTATGTATTTTTTAATTTACATAAATATGTCGTCCTTATTTATAATTTTCAATTAATTGTGGTATTTTTTAAATGAAGTTTACAAAAAAAATGGCTGCAACCAACGTACTCCAATTAGCTTTAACAATGGCGTGTCCAGCTTGTTAAAAATTGCGACTAGAACAGTGTTATTAGTTGAGCAAAAGCTAAATAAAAATTTCATTATGAGTTGAGCAAAGAAATAAAAATCAAAAATATTATTTATTACTTGAGCGAAAAAATAATGCTCAAAAATAACAATTAAAATTGATTTAAAAAAAAACATCACTCTTGGTTTCGATAGAATCTGTTCTGAGGATTACATCTGTATTTAACGCTTTTTCCGATCGTTCCTTGTATCTGATTTTTTTTTTTTTGTTTAAAATTTCGAGAATAATGATTATTTTGTGTCCTTGAGAATTTCTTTAAATTTCAAATATTTATGTATCAAATTACATAAAAATGGAATATTCATGATTCAGTAGCATATTCATATCTAATAAGTAAAATACTTTTATTTTTCGTATTATCAAGTGTATACATACATATATATTACATACTTTCTAAATAATGAAAGTATTTAAACTGTATGGGTTATCATTGGGTCACTATGAAAAAGTGCAATTTTAAGTGCTTAATCAATATTTTTAAACAGTTGATAATAGCAGATGAGAGAGCTAAAAGTTAAATTATCATTTTTTACTTGAAATTTTTTATGCATTGCAATTTTAGTAAGATTATATTTTTTTCACTAGTAAGAATTAATATGACAATGTAAAGTAAATTTAAATGTCATAAATATGTATGCATTTTCACAACTACTAAATCTATTTTGTTAAATCTTGGAACATAAATAGAGCACAAGTTGGGCTATTTTTAATTGAACTACAGTTGCTGTCAATAATAAGTAAACAAAGTAGTATCTTGAACTCAATTTACAAAAACACAAACATTTAAAGAACTTTTACTTTAATTTTAACAAAAACTGAAATATAACACTACATACTTCATACAGAATTGTGCACAACAATAGCAACATATTCATATTTTGCTTCATTTTTTTCTATATTTTACATTTTCCGTAATGCTATTAAAAATTGTTAATAGATTTCTCTGGAATTATTTCCATTTGAATTTGTTGACTAAACAGCACTTTTGACTGCGCTAATCTTGAAGCTGCATAAAAAATCTTCCACTGATTTTGCCTAAGTGCCTATTGTAAGCAAAGATTCCAAAGATTTAATTCTTTAATTCACTTTTCAAAATCGAATTAAATTTATTATCTCAGTCATTTCTTTGAAGCATTCATAACAATTCAATTCATAGACTTAAATTCTTTGACTTCGCAATAATTAATTCTTTAAAGAATGCAATACCAATTATACAATTCAAGCTTAAAAAATATTTTGAATAATCTGTTTTACGATTAGCTTTAGAAAATATTATTTGAAATATTAGCTTCGTTCCCGTACTCGAAAATTGGGAAATGAGAAAATAATATTCTTCTTCTTGCACGAAACAGCCCAGACCATGATATATATCATATACAGGGCAAGTTTTTCAAGCTTTTCGCTTGGAAAGTAAGCATTTGCATATTTCAAAAGAATTTCAAAAAAAATGCTTATATTTTAAATCTTTGCATAAATTTGCATATAATGGATACAAATGTTAGTTTTCTTAACAAAAATACAATTTTTTGGTGATTTTTTGGAGTTCAGTCAATTTTTTGGAGTTCAGTCAAAATTCGGAAGCGTCAAATATGATACTTAAAATTAAAATAGCTATATTTTTATAAACATCGAAATCTATCAAAGATTGAGAGTTAAAAAATGCATATTTGTATTTCTTCACATTAGTATATAAGAAATTCGTTGGTTTTTATATACATATTCATGCTATTTTTGCATATTTCTGTGCATATTATACAATTTTTTCGTGCTTTTTCAAGCGCATATTTAAATTTTATTTTGTGCATTTGAAAACTTGCCCAGATCATATATTTTGCAGAAGATTTGATTTAACAAAAATTCAATGATTTCTTTATAAAATGATTCAGTAGAACTGTGCTTTTTAGAATAGCGTTATGGAATAAAAAAACTAGTATTTATAATATTTAATTAAAAACTGTATACTTCAGATTTTCAACTTAAATACTTTTTCGTGCTAAAAATTAAAAAAAAAAAAAAAGACAAACCCTAATCTGTGGCATAAATTTCAGCATAAAAGTTTTTCTTATCGTTTTAATTCGTTCTAAAATACAAATCTAAAAACTTTTAAAGTTGGTTCTCAACAATATTTTGTGGTCCAATGATATAGTGTTCGGAAATCTGGTAAAAATTAGTTTTCATTTAATATTTGAAAGATATTGTTAATCATTTAAAAAAATAATTATTTACGTTTATTATTGCCAAATATAGTTCAAAATCGTGTCTTTAAGATAAAAATCATGTGATACAAACTGGACTTTAATATGTCGAAAAAATCTAAAGATATTGACAAAAAAATATGAAAAAATCTTTCAGAGCCAATATGAGATTTAAATGAAGTTTTAAAATGGTACATCATCATTAACATGTTTAAAAGATTATAGCAATATGTTGTTAAAAACTAGTGTACTTGAAATGTGAATTGACAAAATAAATCGTGTTTTTCGTAATGAAAAGTAGTCAAATAGGAATTTTCATCAGCGCACCGATGAATGTTTTTAAATAATATAAAATACCACTTGTATCGAATTTCATGTATATATATTTTGTATTAACATCTAAACATGCCTTTAAATTTCGCGTTTTCTCGGGAAAATTTAAAAAAAATTCCCGGGAATTCCCCACGAAAAATTCCCGCGATTTCCCGCCTGGGAATTCCCGGACCACCTATCTATGTAGACAAATCCGTTTTTATAACGTGTTTCCTATTTATTTTTAATAATATCTGAACGAAGTTTTTAGCGGATGTCCTTTTACATGCAATGAAAACTTATAATTCTTTAATTGTGCTTCCAAAATAAATTTTTTAACCTTTTTAAGCAGTATTCTATAATTTGTACTATAAAACAAAGTTACTTTCCACTTTCCTATATTGTCACAAATCATAATTATAATTAAAGAAAACTATAAGTAAAAGAATAATATAAAATAAATAAAATATGTATAAATAATGCTGTAATCAGATATTTTTACTATAAAACTGCCATTTACTTAAAAAAAATAGCAATAAATTTTTAAATTTTGTGTCAAATTTTAAAATTGGAAATTATGTTGCTTTTGATATGCACACTTTCATATAGAGAACATACAGCATTTTTCTCCTTTTTGCGAAAAGAAAGAAAATTGCATCTTCTAAGGTACAAATGTTTGTTAGTACCCAAATGTGTTAAAAATGTTATGAAATTAGTTTTGTTCTAAATTTAATACTTTAAAAATAATTCAGCATTTAAGATAACTTTAATTTTGTTGCTTATGTTCTGCACATCACTGTATATTCTGCATATCTCTGGACAATATGTAGGGGTCTTAATAATAATTAAGTTCATCAGTTCAGTCAAATTGTGGGGACCCTGTTTATTCAATTCCAGGCAATTTCTTTTGGTGATAGATCCGGACTTTGAGGAGGTCACTCTGTAAGGTTCATTATGTATGATAAAATCCGTAAAAACTAAACAAAAAATTTTTAGATCTATCATATTTTGAACAGATTAAGATAACTCTGGGAATTTATTTTAACTTTGTGTACCACTGCACAGTGGGGCAGAATCGAAATTTTTTGGAAATAAATCTGTAACTTCTGATCGGCTGCTTGGATTTGCATGAAATTTTGTATATGCTTTGCAGAGGAGTGTAAAATGTTAATTTTGGAAGGAGGACCGAAAAAATCCCTCAGGGCCGGATCTAAAGGGGCCCAAAGTTGTGTACCTCTGACATAAAAATTGTTCAATCGCTTGCCAAATTTATGTTTCTCGTCCAATGTCAAATAACATTTTTAAATTTCGACTATGCAGTGCACAGTGGGACCAAAAGCAAAATAAATAGTAATAAGTCTGGAACTTTTGAGCCACTGAACCGATTTAACTTGGAACTTCGATAGAGGAGGAGTTAGGCTTTTGGAATATTGTTGGATAGAGTATGTAGCTGCAGCACGGACGCCCATTCAGTGTGCCAAATTTGACCACCTCGATGGTGAAAAACATATCGGGGTTTGAAACTTTTACAAATACAAACCGATTTTAAATATTTTTACATTTTTGAATTCTCCTAAGCAAGACAAGGAAAAAAACATGCTCACTGTGCTAAATTATCTCGTATGGTTTAAAAGATATTTAACTTCAAAAAAAAAAAAAATTCTCATTTTTGGCCTTGACTTTTTTGCGATTTTGCCCTATAGATTTTCAAATAAAATTTCTAAAATTTTTTAAAAAATATGTTGAAATTCTCTATAAATTTCTAAATTATGCTAATAAAATTTTTTTTGTTATCTCAATAAGAAAACAAGAAAAAAAATTTCAAATTCAAAAAAAAGCAGGTCTCAAAAATTTTAATTTTTTGCCAAAAAAGTAACTTTATATATTTAACTCAAGAAAACGTGTAAGTGTAATTTTAAAAAGTTCTAAAAGGTTTTGAAAAAAATTATGACAGCCTACCGGTAAACTTAGTCACAAGAGGCAATTTTTCGAAAATAACCATATTTTCAATAATAAAAATTTCGACCTTTAAAAATATATGGTAATTTTATATTTATCAATTTTCCATTAAATATCTCATATCATGTGCAAGAATTATGTTGATACCTGTAAACATTTGGAAATTGTTCAGTCTCAAATTTTTGAAATATGTCCATGTAAACATAATTTACATTTGTTCGTTTTGCTTCAATAAACGTGTGGTAAAAATGTTAAAATAGTAAAATTTGTTACACATAGTTTTAAAGAAGACACAATTTCCTTTAGTATTATATATAATATGACTATTTTGTGTTTGCAACGTTTCTTGTAAATAAATTTGAAATTAGCAAAGAGTTGAAAATTATAAAATCTTTCGTTTTTTTATGCTGTTTTTGATACGGCCAGAAGAAGGAAACATGAAGAGTTCACAATTTTTTGCGTTTTTCTTATTTTAAATATATTACGTTTATACGCACCATTTACTCGCAATTAAAACGAGAGAAGATATAGTCGGTCAAGCCCGACTATATGATACCCTACACCATTTCGATCCACATAATTTTGTTTTTACTTATATACAACTTACTTCTGTTAAATATTAACATAATACTAACATTTGTATGGGATTATGCACGTTAGTGATTTTCAGGAGAGTTTATATGGGAGCTATGGTCAGTTATGGACTGATCTTCATGAAATTCAGCAGACGGATTTTTGCTTATATAGAACTTATTGGTGCTAAATTTCATTAAAATATTCCTATTTATAAGGCATCTATAAGTGTTAAAACTCTATTCCGGGAGGACATTTGTATGGGGGCTAGGTGAAATAATGGGCCGATCATAACCAAATTCAATAGGCTTCGTCCTTTGCGCACAAGCTTTACATGGACATCCAGCCGACCAGACGGACGACATAGGACACCACCTATGGTGGTGTAGGGTATAAATATTCCGATATGGAAATTTTGCGGTATAAACAGTGAGTTAGTACTATATTTGTAAGTTAGTAACTCAAGAAAAATAATCGTGATTGGTGAAGCTAATTGCAAATAAAACGCATAGCGTTGCCACTTCCTTTTACGTTCATAAAATGTTCGATGATAGTAGTTTAATTTTTCCCATATGGCACGACAAATAAGGAAATATATTTCTTTGTGCTATTTGCGTATAAACAGTGAATTATTTATTTGCAATAATAGCGCATATAAACGTAATAATAGATGTACTATAAATGTAATAAACTGAAAACAGTCACATTATATATCAATTTAAAGAAAATTTTGTCTTCTTTAAAACCATCTATAATAAATTTCACTATTTTAAAATTTTTACCACACGTTTATTGAAGCAAAACGAACAAATGCAAATTATGTTTACATGGAGATATTTCAAAAATTTGAGACTGAATATTTTCTAAATGCTTATAGGTATCAACATAATTTTTTCACATGATATAAAATATTTAATGGAGAATTGCTAAATGTGAAAATCAGAAAAATATATATTATTTTACTATATACTTTTAAAGGTGGAAGTTTTTATTATTGAAAATATGGGTATTTTCGGAAAATTGCCTCTTGTGAATAAGTTTACCGGTAGGCTGTCATAAGTTTTTGCAAAACCATTAAGAACATTTTCAGCTATATAGTTCAGTTCACAGAAGTACCGAAATCAACAATCAATTTTTTTTATAGACTCAAAAAGTTCAACCTCCCATCCAAAATTGATCATTTTTGACCACTGCCGGATGTAGGGTGAACATTCAGAACTTTACAAAATTACACTTACACATTTTCTTGAGGTCCAGTCTTTCAGAAAATGCAAAAAAATATTAAACTTTTTGAACAAAATTTTTTAAAAAAGTTAAATATATAAGCCCAGGTAAAAATGATCATATATAATTATATATGGTCCATGTTTGAACATATATAGATATATATGAACACATATATGGAAATGTGTGTAGTCATACATGTAAATATTTCCAATGTATGGGTGCATATATTAAACAATTTTACAATATATGAGATTATATATTTTATTTATGTATCATATATGAAACTTATTACCATATATTCACACATACATGAAACAAATTAACATATATTCATGCATATATGAAACAAGAGATTAATATTTTCCACATATATGAACTCATGTATGAAAAATTTTCTTGATTAGATTTTACAGGAAGAAATGATACAGTTCTCAATACGGTATACTGATTGTTCGTATAACTATAATTAAAGTATAAAAATCCAATATTTCATACAAATCCATAATTTTTTTATTTTTCAAAAAACTGTGCTAAAAGTTTTTACAATTTTACAAATATAATTTCCAATTTGCATTACAGAAAACATATTTTGAATATTTTCACTATTTATAACATTAAAAGTGTTTAAAATTTTGAAAGGTATGAGATGTTTAACTTTTGTATTTGATGAAAGATGAACAAAGTTATTATTGGTCAACTCTAGATTTTGAACCAATAAATAAATTTTGTTATCGTTTTTTATGAAACAATTAATAATAACATATTTTTCAAAATTAGCACTCTTAACTAAAATGGTGTAATTGTTAAATTTTGTTTCTTTATACAAAGTAGAAGTATAAGTTGTATTTTTAAATCTTGCTCTATCAAAAAATAAGGATTCATTTGGAAATAGCCCCATTGATTGTAAAGTTTTAGTTTGTGATGTATTTGGGAAAAAAAATTTATGCTTTCCAAGGACTTGCATGTTAATCTCAGAGATAGGTATCATAGAATCAATACGGTTTTTCATTACATCCGCTCCTTGTGCTATTTTAATGTTGTTTATTATTTCTTGATTTAAATTTCGAGTACCATGAACACTTTTGGCAATTAATCCATTTTTATTTTCAAATGGAAACGCCAATGTGGCCCACAAAGGACCCCATCGACGAACTACCAAGCATAGATGTTGTAATTGATGGACATTGTATGTTAGTTCTCGTTCTCCGTATAGTAGTGGGATTTCTCTAACAAATAAATCTAAAAAGTCTTCAGCTTCTTTAAGATGTTTGCTTATAATAATATTTTGTTGATTAAGGTTATAAATTGATATCACCAAGAGTATCCAGTGTTGAAAATATATATCATTCATATTATTTTCCAAAGTAGGTAGAGAATAGTAAATAAGCCAATTAAATAATTCTGATGCTTTAAATAAATGAAATAATTCTAAGGAGCGCGGCATTCTGACAATCGCTTGGGTCGGTTTAATATTCATTAAAAAATTATCAATATGCTTAATATTTTTTTTAATCCTCCAATCGCCCTTTTTATTTAACCATACGTTTAAGAACTGCTTTGTTACGCCTAATAGTACTGAATGCATAAATTCCGGAAGGAAACATGTGGATATGTTTATCTCAGGTAAACAAGATATTATTGTTCTACCTTTGATTCCCATGCAGTGTGTGATACATTTATTGTTTTCGACATTGTAAGCTTGTTTTTCCATTTCAATTTGATTTCGAAATTTTAATTCAGTTGTATAAGGGTATACTCTTATCATTTTTTTTCCATTGGAATTCTCTGATGCGATTGTTTTTATTTCGCAAATGTTGCATCCATATTCCCCATTAAAACTGAGAATATTTTGAATTTGTGCTCTAGCTGGAGCATCAGCGATAAAAAGGGGGGCACGTATATTTGAATGATTAATTTCATTTGTAGATGGATCTGTCCAGTAAATTACTTTATTTTGTGAAATTTTTTTGCAAAACGGCATTAGGAAAAGGTTCATGGGGGGTTTCAAGGTTTTGTCGTACCAAACACCAGCAATTATAATGTATTTATATCTTATATGTGGTGGTAGTTCGGCTACAATAAACATTAACGGCCAACAATGGCTTGTAGAACTTTTTATCAAAGAAATTCCATCAGTGTATAATACAAGAGTTAAATCATATTTTCCTCTGTCATGATTTACTCGACGGTATTCGGATCCATCACAAATGTCGCTTATCGTATCTTCTTTAAATGAGATTGTCGTTAGATATTTATAAATGCAATCTACCTCGAATAAGCGTACTAATTGTTCTATGACATCTATTTCATAAAAGTAAGAAATATTTATTTCCTCACAATATCTACATATAGTTCTCTCATCTGCCAGATATACTTTGCAATTTTTGCAGAAAAAATGCTTTATAGTGTTACATGGTGGAGCTTCCTTTTCTAAATATTTGAAAAATTGGTACAACGTTTTAGGCATGATATGTCCAGAAGGCAGCATTTTATTTATTAAATGTAGTTGACATTTAAATGCAGATTTCGTTATATTATGTATTATGAACATATCCAATAACTCTTTAACTGTTTCATCCACCGTCATTTTACTGTTTTCGTATAAAGGTTGTGCGAGAAATGTTTCTTTATCCTCACATTCCGAATCTATGTCATTAAAAATACATAATGTACGATCATCATCACTCACATCGATACCATATAAATGTTGTTGGACAAAAAACCTTTCGCTATTCTCTTCAACGCTATTCTCTTCATCAGAAAACATAAATACTGCTTGCTGGTCACCTGATATTGTATAATTTTTATCATTGTGGTATTCTTCCCCATCAGAAGATGAATACTCATTGGAGGTATTTGGTGTAAGGTCTTTACTATCATTTCCTATGATACTGTTTTTTAAATTTAGATTTTTAACAGTTTTATCCTTATTATTTGTATGTTCCCATAGAACTTTTTTCCTATTCCAACGTACTTTCGTCTTTATAGGAACCTATAACAAAATAGTTGTATGGAGCAATAATTATTTAACAAAAAAAACATATAATTAATTTCCCAATACTAACCAATACAGAAGGATCATATTTCCAAATTTTATATTTGGGTTTTTTACCTTCTTGACAGTTATTCCCTCCTGCCAATGCCCTTTTGGAGCAGCAAGGCATTTCTTTATCCATTTTTATTTAATTTTAATGTATAAAAAATTTTGAAGTTTCTATGAATAATATTTTTTGTTAGAGTTGATAAAGTTTTTCGATTACTTTTTTATTTATTTCTTAGAATTTTTCTCAACAATTTAAAAAAAATATATGTATTATATATGTATATACATATATATTAATTAATAGATTAATGGAAAAATTTCTATATGAAATATATTCAAAAGCAGAAAATTTTATCGAAATTTTTCTGTGAAAAAGTTTATAAGTGGAAGATTTATAAAAAAATAAAAAATATTAATACATTTAAAAAAGTATCTTTCCATGAAAATGATTATTACCGACTACCGGTTGTAAAATAGCTTGCTTGTTCACAGCACAGTTCACAAACAAATCATATAGAAACAATATTGAACAAGAACGCTTTTAAATATAAATCAAATTTATATAAAAAAAAGAAAAAATGCGAAAATCAGGTAAGATATTATCAATAAAATATTATTTAATACATTTCTGACAAATTTTAATAGTTTTACACAGATCTAAACCTAAACAAAATGCTTTGCAGACGGAAACAAGAAGGGTGCTTGCCGAATGCAAATTAGAAACAAATTTACCAAAAACCAATGGAGATAAGGTATGTATATTTTTAATTTTATTATATTGCAACGATATTTTGAAAGACTATAGTTGTATAAAAAATACCTCACATTTTGTTTTTTTAACAGTACGAGAATGAAATGCTACGCCGCCAAATTGAAAGTCTGCAACAAAAATTGGAAACTTATTCAGAAGAAGTGAGTATATGAAAAAAACTGTATTTTTTATAACCCACAAAGGTTTTTGTATATTTTATTTCCGCGAATTCTATGTGTTTTTATTTTTATAGTTTTTTGTTAAAGTAAAACTTATAATAACATTTATCTAATGTTATTAATCATTGATTTGTGATATTTTTAAAAAATTAAATAATAAAAGTTTTTTATAATCAAAATCTTTAAAATCTCTTATTTCAGATGGTACATTTGAAATACAATATATATTGCATCAAAAGAATATATGACGGTGCAATTGGCACAGCATCTAGGTCAACACACTTGGCAAGAAGGCTCATTGATGGAGTATTTAAGCCAGATGCGATCCTACAGTGCACCCTTTCTGGCCAAGCTCCGAAGGCCCAAGGGGAGGAAAGGCGTAAGAGACATTACGACTGCCTTAATGTCCAAGCGCGAAAAGCCATAATAGGTAATAGAAGTATATTACTGTATTTTATATACGACTATAACTATTTTTCTATCTTTTCAGATTTCAGCGTTGAATATGGTGAAAAACATGGATGGTTAAAGCAGACCAAATATGAGTTAAACCGCAGCATGTCTCAAAAAATTGGTGAAATAAAACGTAATCGTAAATGAAGTGTATATTAAATTATTATTTTATTATTAATTAATGTTACGATAATTACAAGGATACCTGAAGTAGATTTTTTTGTTATTTTGTTTATTTTGTTTATTTTTGCTTTACTGTCTTGTATTTAACTTTTCTTGTTTTTTAATCCTTTTACAAATATATTATATGATAAAAATATATTATAAAATAAAACTTTTTTATAAAAAACAATAATGGTTTTTAATAATTTTATAATTTGGTTTTTATTTATGAAAATATATGGGAGGAAATATATATTTAAAAATATATGGGAAAATATATTATTATATATATGTTATCAAATATATGTACCATACATGTCCATATACCCTCAATTTTCGGATCCAAAACATATATGAAACTCCATATATATACATATATTATTATACATGATCATTTTCAGCTGGGAGGTTACATTTTTGGTAAAAAATTAAAATTTTTGAGACCTGATTTGAAATTTTGAATTTTTTTCTTGTTATCGTATTGAGATAACAAACAAATTTTTTTATTAGCATAATTTAGAAAATTATAGAGAATTTCAACATATTTTTAAAAAAAAAAATTAGAAATATTATTTTAAAATTTATAGGGCAAAATCGCAAAAAAGGCCAATAATGAGAAATTTATTTTTTGAAGTTAAATATCTTTTAAACCATACGAGATAAATTAGCACAGTAAGCATGTTTTTTCCTTGTCTTGCTTAGGAGAATTCAAGAATGTAAAAATATTTAAAATCTGTTAATATTTGTAAAAGTTATAAGCCCCGATATGTTTTTCACCTCGGGGTGGTCAACTTTGGCCCACTATAGCGGCGTCCGTGCTGCAGCTTCAGACTCTAGCCAACAATATTCCAAAATCCTAACTCCTCCTTTATCGATATTCCAAGTTTAATGTAAATTGGTTCAGTGGTTTCGAAGATCCAGACTTATTACCATTTATTTTGTTTTTGGCCCAACTGTGCACTGCATAATTAAGGTAAACAAATTATTTTTGGAAGCACAATTGAAAAAATTATGACTTTTCAGTGCATGTAAAAAGACTTCCGCTAAAAACTTCGTTCAAATATTACTAAACACGTCATAAAAGTGGATTTGGATACATAGATAGGTTATAGTGTCTCTAAGTTTTAATATATACTTATCTGAAAGCATTTAAAGAAGTTACAGGCTAAGCAATATAGCACTGCTTAATGAAAAGCTTATTCAATAAAGGTAAATTATTTTATTTCTGTTTTTATAGAAACAATTTATAATTTTATAAAAATATGTAGCTTTCTTCCTGAAATTAACCCTTTCTGAAAGGTTCAGCAAATTGATAAAAAAAATTGGGTATTAAACCTTTCAATTTTCAATTTGCTGAACCTTTCAAAAAGGGTTAATACCCAATTTTTTTTATCAATTTGCTGAATTAATGAGACACCATATTCGAAAAGGGTTAATGCCTATTTTTTTTTTATCAATTTGCTGAATTAATGGGATTGCAAACGGGTTTTATTGAAATATATTCAAATTGGCATGTTTTTAAAACATCGGGTTCATTTTGACCACAAGGCCGTTTAAGGGTTAATTTCATTTCTTAAATTTCTTAAGTTCTATGATAATCTACCGAAAAATAGATAAAATTTCGACTAGTTTCCATCAAAAATTGCAATATTACAAAATTTGAATTTTTACCTTTAAAGTTTATGGGTTAATGTCGTCCAAATTGTATGAAACTCTTGATTTATATTTAGAATTATGTGGATTATAAAATTTAAAAAGTTCCATTTAAAATACACAACAATGTAATAAAATGGCTGATTTGCCAAAATATTACATAAAAATGAGTTTTTTCTCGAGGTATTGACCTAATTTTTTTACTGTTTTATTACGTAATCTGTTGTCCATAAATCCTTATGAGATCTCCCAAAAATATTGAAATTTGTTTAACAAAGTATCAAAAAAACAGAAATTTGAGTTTTGAAACGACCGTTAAAAATATCAACATTTTTTTACCATAGCTGAGAACAGGTTTACGTTATTCTAAAAAAACTCATATTCAAGTAACTACAGATGTATTTTAAGTAATACAATTGTTTTATTTGAATATTTTCAAAAATATATATTTATTTTTTTGTCACATTTCGAATTCAAGTACTCTGAGGCACGTTAATGGCTTGGGGAATTTTCAATAACTTTTGCATTCAACCAATTTTTGTGTTTTATATCTTTTTGTAACACTAATTCTGTGTACATTACTATTCCATTACAACAAAATGCAAAACTAATTATTTAATGACAAAATTTTTGTGAAAACTGAAAAAAATGCATATTTTCCCCTTGTAAATGCATTTTCAAAATTCAGAGCCGTTGCGGCACCAGTTAACGTAGTCCTATTGCCCTAATTTTTTGCACGACGTATTTTTATAACTCATAGAACAATTTTAGAAACTTCATTTTTTGGAGCACTCTAATATACATATATATGGAAACATATATGATAGGTTTTCATATAATGAAAACATTTTAATTGATATATGAAATACAAATTCAGTAATATTTAATAGTGTCTGACCGAACATTCGGGTTCAGCTACGGTGTTCGGTAAAAAGTGATGTTCGGTGGGTGTTCGACGTTCTGCAATTTTTTGGGCCGAACTTTACCGAATACCGAACTTTTTATTAAATCTGAATTTAACGTGTATTTGTATTATCAAAAGCATAAAAACAGTACAATTGCAATTATAATAATCAAAAGTACGGGAAAAACAAAGAAAAGGACGAAAATAAGTTTAATAAAGAAAATTAAATTTATTTAAAATTTTATTTATATGCGTTTAAACAGCGCCTAAAAAGTACTTCCCGGTATTTTTGTTAATAATGTTTTTTTCCTTTTTGGGTCCTACAAAAAACTTTGGGTTCGGTTCGGGTTCGGTCGTACTTTCCAAAGTTCGGGTACGGGTCCGGTTTGAAAAAGTGCATTCGGTCGGGCTCTAACATTTGATAAGTTTTTAATAATGGTTAATACTTATGTTTATACTCCCAACTAAAAACGATCATATATAATTGTATATGATACATGTATGAAAATATATGGATACATATGGTTCCATGTATGAAATAGTATGGGCTCATACATGGAAATATTTACAATATATGGACTCAGATATAATACCATATATCAAAAATATTATCATAGATGGAACTATATATGTGAACTTTTAGTCATATATGATCTTTAGGCAATATGCATGTCATTGAGATTCAGATATAAAAATGATTTTAAACTACATTAAATGAAATGAATAATAAAATGTTATACAATTTTAATTTTAAAATGATTTAACAAAATGATTTGTATTATTTTATACAAATATCTTTAACAAATTTCCCCGTTTTTACCATATTTCGTATAACAGGTTTGAATAGTTAATAAATTGTGTATTTGATAAACTGTTTGTCAATATATTCAAAATAAATTTTCTTGACATAATAAAAATAAATTAAATCAAATAAAAACAATTTAAAAAAATCCAAAAATCCACAACAGTCCGCCAGCCAATAATCTATATATATAAAAGAGTAACGTGACTGACTGACTGACTGATTCATCATCCCACAGCCCAAACGGCTGAAGCTAGAGAGACGAAATTTGAAACGTAGGTAGGTCTCCCTCCATATAGATCCACTAAGACGGGATTTTTAGAAATTCGAATGTTTAGGGGGTAAAAAAGGGTAAAATCGGTAACCTTATAACTCGCAAACTAATAATAATACAAAAAAAGTTTAATAGTTATCGTTATTCGTTTAAAAAATAATTGGACAGGTGTCTGGTACTTTTTGAAAATCGGCCGTTTTAGGGAGAAAACGGGTAAAAACAGTATTTTGGTACTTTTTTGGCACCATATGTATCTTTGAAACCAATCAACATACAGATAAAATTTATGTCGTATTCATAACTTATCAAAAAATGAGAAATACAAATTTGGTACTTTTTAGAAATTCAAACGTTTAAGGGGTAAAAATCGTACCTATTTTTGGTACTTTTTTCATAAAACATCTTTTTATATTTATTGAAATATTCATATGAGTATTTTAATACGGGATACCACTACAATTTAGAAATTTATTGGAATACAATTTTTAATACTTCGATGGGTCAAAAAAAGTACCAAAAAAAGGGGTAAAGGCGGGAAATTAAATTTTATTCAAACTTAATAATGAATTTTCAATTACATTAAACATAGAAACATGAAATTAAGCAAATGTAGATAAGAATCCACAGGAGTGGAATTTGTGGTACTTAAAGATACATGGTCCTCTGGGTAAGAATTCAAGAGGATGGACTTTGTGGTACTTTTTTCTACTTCTATTGGTACTTTTTTGCATTTTCTGTAATATTTAACCTAGAAACATGAAATGAAATACGCATGGTCCGATGTTGGAAAGAATTCACAAGGATGGACTTTGTGGCACTTTTTCGTTCTTCTAATGGTACTTTTTGAATTTTCTATAATTATGAACCTAGAAACATGAAATTAAGGATATGTGGTCCTTAGTTAATGAGAATCCATAAGAGGGGTCGTTGTGGTACTTTTTTGTTATTTTAATGGTACTTTTTTAATTTTCTATAATATTTAACCTAGAAATATGAAATTAAGGATATGAAGTGCTAAGTGAATGATAATCCATAACAGAGAACTTTGTGGTACTTTTTCGTTCTTCTAATGGGACTTATTGAATTTTCTATAATATTAAACCCAGAAACATGAAATTAAATATATGTAGTCTTAAATGAATAAGAATCCATAAGTGAGGTTTTTGTGGTACTTTGTCGTTTTTCTAATGGTACTTTTTGAATTTTTTATAATATTTAAACTAGAAACATGGAATTAAAGATATGTAGCCCTAAGTGAGTGAGAATTCATAAGAAGGGATTTTGTGGTACTTTTTCGTTCCTCTAATGGTACTTTTTGAATTTTCTATAATTATGAATCCAGAAACATGATATTAAGGACATGTGATGTTAAGTGAATGAGAATCTATAAAAGGGGACTTTCTGGTACTTTTTCGTTCTTCTAATGGTACTTTTTGAATTTTCTATAATTATGAACCTAGAAACATGAAATTAAGGATATGTGGTCCTTAGTTAATGAGAATCCATAAGAGGGGTCGTTGTGGTACTTTTTTGTTATTTTAATGGTACTTTTTTAATTTTCTATAATATTTAACCTAGAAATATGAAATTAAGGATATGAAGTGGTAAGTGAATGATAATCCATAACAGAGAACTTTGTGGTACTTTTTCGTTCTTCTAATGGGACTTATTGAATTTTCTATAATATTAAACCCAGAAACATGAAATTAAATATATGTAGTCTTAAATTAATAAGAATTTATAAGTGAGGTTTTTTTTGAATTCTCGATAATATTTAACCTATAAACATGAAGTTAAAGATTATGGTCCCAAATGAATGAAGATCCACCATGTTTGATTTGTGGTACTTTTTTTTGTTCTTCTAATGGTACTTTTTGAATTTTCTATAATTATGAATCCAGAAACATGATATTAAGGACATGTGATGTTAAGTGAATGAGAATCTATAAGAGGGGACTTTGTGGTACTTTTTTGTTCTTTTAATGGTACTTTTTGAATTTTCTATAATTATGAACTTAGAAACATGAAATTAAGGACATGTGGTCCTAAATGAATAAGAATCCATAAGATTGGACTTTGTGGTACTTTTTTGTTATTCCAATGGTACTTTTTGAATTCTCGATAATATTTAACCTATAAACATGAAATTAAAGATTTATGGTCCTAAATTAATGAGAATCCACCATGTTTGATATGTGGTACTTTTTTTCTTTTCTTTTTTTGTTTTGTTCTTCTAATGGTACTTTTTGAATTTTCTATAATTATGAATCCAGAAACATGATATTAAGGACATGTGTTTTTTTTTTTTTTTTTTTTTTGTTTTTAATTTTCTATAATATTTAACCTAGAAACATGAAGTGAATGTGAATCCATTTGTGGTACTTTTTTGTTCTTCTAATGGTACTTTTTGAATTTTCTATAATTATGAATCCAGAAACATGATATTAAGGACATGTGTTTTTTTTTTTTTTTTTTTTTTGTTTTTAATTTTCTATAATATTTAACCTAGAAACATGAAGTGAATGTGAATCCATTTGTGGTACTTTTTTGTTCTTCTAATGGTACTTTTTGAATTTTCTATAATTATGAATCCAGAAACATGATATTAAGGACATGTGTTTTTTTTTTGTTTTTAATTTTCTATAATATTTAACCTAGAAACATGAAGTGAATGTGAATCCATTTGTGGTACTTTTTTGTTCTCCTAATGGTACTTTTTGAATTTTCTATAATTATGAACCTAGAAACATGAAATTAAGGACATGTGTTTTTTTTTTTAATTTTCTGTAATATTTAACCTAGAAACATGAAGTTATGTGGCCCTAAGTTAGTGAGTATCCATAAGAAGGGATTTTGCGGTACTTTTTCGATCTTCTAACAAAACTTTTTGAATGTTCTTTAATATACATCCTAGAAACATAAAATTGAAGATGTAAGGTCCTAAGTGAATCAGAGTTTTAAAAGTGATTTTGTGGTTTTTAATTCCTTATTCTAAAATACTTTTTCGTTATTCTAATATTTATTTTTCGTTATTCTAATATTAAAAATCTAATATGAAAGAGATATTGTTATTTATGAATTAGAATACTCAAGCTCTATTAGTCACATTCCGCTATACTAAAAAATAATAATAGGAATACTTTGGTAGTTTTTTAACTTTCGAATGTTAAAGATGTAAGAAATTGGTACTTTACTAGCACCCTATCAAACATGCCTTTTGTACTTTTCGAAAATTTTATTTTAAATTTATTTTATAGTATGGTTTAAAAAAAAAAAATAAAAAATCCGCTAACGAAGTAGCGGGTTAACAGCTCGTATTAGATATAACAAATATGTGTATAAAGCAATTCATAAAGGTAAGAAAAATTCATTCGCTATATTTATTTTTAAACAAAATTTTAAACGCGTTTAAATCTTAACAATTTTCAGACTTGGGCTTCTACATTGAGATTAAATTCAAGCTATTTATACTTTGCGACAGTGGCGATTGTTGATGCTGCATATGGTGCGGATACTGCTGTTGTGATTGTGCTATGAAGGTGTCGAGGTTTGACATACAATGATGGATGAATTATGTCGTAACAATGTGTTGATTTACTCTATAGTGCAGTACGTTTTGGCAAACAATATCATAGTGCGAAATTTATTTTATTGATTTCAGTGCATGAGAATGTTATCTTTATATTTTATGCAGTTAAAAGGAAATGTGAAATGGAATAATGTATAAGTATATCAAGTCCAGCTAATATTTTCCTCAATGTATGTATTTAAATTGCCGTTTTTGCATCAAACATGTATTTTTTACAAAAATATTTATTGTATGTTGTTTTTCATATGTTAAATAAAGTTTAAAAGAAATAAAATAAAGATTTCAATCATAATTCACAATAGAGTTACTCATATATTAATAAATATATGGACATATGAATGATCATATATCTCCATATACCCTCAATTTTCGGATCCAAACATATATGGAACTTCATATATGTATAAATATATGATCCATACATATTTTTTTTAGCTGGGCTGTTATAAAAATAAAGTTTAAAATTTAACATTTTGTTATTAATTATTTATTTGATTTTTTAATTATTAAGTTTTAACAATTTTGTAATTTCCAACCTGCATTACACAAACCATATTTTTTATGTCTTCAAATTATATTGCACTAAAGATATTTGTAGATTTGTAAGACTACTGATCGTAAAATAGTTCATATGTTTTTAACATTAACAAAAACGTCAAAAATATTTAATTTAAAAAAAAAATATTTAAAAATACCTATTTTTTTTTTTTTTAATTGTTAATAAAATACAATAAAAAACCAATAATACCTAAAGCAGGTATATTAATCAAAATATTTACGTAAACCAATTTAAAACACAAATTTTTAATATTATTAGAGAAAAACAAGCGCGAATATATTCGGCCCGGCCGAATCTATATACCCACCATAAATTTTTTCAAATTTTACGTTATATGGAAGGGCGGTAAAGTGGGCATTAAAGTAGGCGGACCACGCCCATTTTTTGTTTCCGAGTTTACATTGGTCCTTGAACTATTTGAACACAATTTCGATAATTTTCACCTTATATAGGAGGTGGGCAGTAAAGTGGGCGGACCACGCCCATGTTCGGTTTCCGAGTTTATATCGATCCCCGAACTATACGTACAAAATTTCGTTGTCGTACATGCTTTTGTTGAAGAAATATCAGCAGAAAAGTATAAAACGGACACCCTGTGTTTCTAGTTTTTAGCCCATAACTTGTTTGTTTATTAACCGATTTTGCCCTCTATCCTGCTTTCAACAGACGGACAGACAGACGGACGGACATAGCTAGATCGAATCAGAATCAAACCAGGACCCAGAAAATATATACTTTGTGGGGTCTTAAATGATTCCTTCGACATGTTACACACGGAATGACAAAATCAATATACCCCCCATCTTTTTGATGGTGGGTATAAAAAAATAAAAATTTTTTTGATTTTTTTACAAATTGTTTTTTAGACACAAAATCATCATTTATGGATACCAAATACATTAAAATGAATAATAAACATGATTAAGGAACATATGAAATGTCCTAATGAGTATTTTTCCTATTTTTCTTTAAGAAATTCAACCATTCGAAAGCAAAATAGCAAGTGACTGATTTTGACATTTTTGTTCTTATCGTTCGAAATACAAATTTTATATGAAAACACGTTTTCTTTCGACTTATCGTTCTACTCATTGTTCGCATAGAAGTGAGTTAGAGAAACCCAAATCAGTTTTCGTTCGCTTAGAAGGCGAAAGAAAGCTTTCGTTCGACATAGAGAAACAGGCTATAAGTTTATTTCTTGCTGCTTCTTAGTACTGACACGATGTTTGTTTGAATCCATACCTAAGATTCATTCTATACAAGAAATTCAAAGAGTAATGAAATTATATGAATACATAGTTCCCAGCTGGATTTAGCATATTATATTACAATCGTTAAACAAATTTCGCAAATATATTACCTATTGTTGAAATTCGTGCAGTTTTCTTTCACTTAACTGCTTTTAAAATTCCCGAAAATCACGGACAAAAGTTACCTCAGAGAAAGACATGAAAAATCGCAAATTTCCCGAGAAATCTTGGTATTTATTCTTCAAAGATAGAAGAAAATTTTTCGGTCTTTTGGAGACTACAGGACTAAAGAAAGAATCATCATAAAAGGAAATATCAAGAACCTATCAATACTTTCAACAGTATGTTCAAATGATAAATAATTGAGATCATATTAATAAATAAAGCATTTCTGTGTTCGCAGTAAGACTTTTTATCAAATAAAATTCGCATTAAGTTTAAGACATTGAAACCTCTTTAAAAATATATTTATCGCAACCTATAAAACAAAAAAGTGAACAATAAATGTCCTCTTTAAAACAATATTCTATAAATATTACATTATTATTAAGAATAATATTATGTTGAAAATTTGTATTTTTAAAATACCGAAACTAAAATACCGGTATATACCGGTACAGAGGGAAACGGTATTTGAGTACCGGTATTTTTAACAAAATAATAATTTCGGTATCGGTATTAGTTACGGTAACCAACTTTAAACGGTATTTAATCGGTATCGGTAATCATAACGGTATCGGTTTCCAACCTTGTTCAACTTAATACTTAAGAACTTAGAATATGTAAAGTGATGAAGTTACTTATTCTAATACTTAAAAAGTGTGAGTTAAATGAAAGATCTTTACGATTAGCACTAAAAGGCACAATGGATGCTGAAGAATATCGTAGCGGATCAGAAAATGCATTCCATCCTGCTGGTGTCTAATAAATCTTTTTCTGTATTCTAGAAAAATTATTACAATAATGAACTTGAGCCTGAATAAAAATTCAAAAATGATTAATTCATAAAAAGTTCGAAAAATATTCATCATTTACTAAAAATTATATTTAGAATATTTTATATACATATGTAATTGTTTTTTTATTTTTTAGTAAACACTTATCCCTGAAGATTACCAACAAAGTTGGTAGAAATATTGGATAAAAATAAAATTAATATAATAAAATTAAAACATAAAAGAGTTTTTATTTTATATATTGAGAACTCTAGCCGAACAACAAGAAAATAAAATTTTATAATAATTTAATACTTTGACATGATATCTCTTAATTAATTTTTATTTGGATCCATTATATTATTTTACACAATAGTTATATCCGATTAAAACAATGTCTCTTATGCCTCGTATACATACTTTTGCGAAGTAAATTTCAGTGGTTCTTTTATATAAGTGGTCATAAAAGCTGACATAATAGGAATTTTTCAGGATTTTTTTGGTTTTCTTAATCTAGAGACATACCATTAACTATAAGACCAAAATCTTTACAAATATTTTTAAAAATAAATAAAAAAAAAAATCTAAAGTGAAAAAAATACATACGGGTCGTATACATATTTATGCGATTGACAGTATATGCCAAAACATTTTGGGATAGTCGAAAAGCACCTGCCCTACATACGCTTACTTCACCACCGCTCCTAGCTCCTCTGTCGAATGCTTCGGTAATTCCCAGATCAGCACCAGAGTATCACGGGGAAGCGCAAAAGACAGATATACCATATTTAAGTTGGGCCGAACAAGTAAACCAGGCAGAAGATGATTTGAAGAATGATATACTTCAGCTAAATTCACCAGAGGAGGAGCTCAGTATACTGCTTGGAGAAGACACACAGCCCTGTGAAGACTTATTTGAGGGCATACAAATAGCAGATCCTGGTGTCAGGCGAAAGATGTGGTACATCTATCCACCTGGACGACCGAAAGTACAGGTGATTGTCAGAAATGGCAAGGCAACGTTGACGTGTTTGGGAAAAACTAAGGAGCTAATTTTAAAATAAGTTATTATATATTTAAAATAAAAAAAATAACATAATAAAAAAAGAATAAAAAAAAATAAAAAATAAATAATAAAAAATAAAAAAGTAGCCGAACCCGTAGTTAGCCGACCGAGAGCCGGAGCATTTATCTCGTCGGATTGTATTTAGTTCATAAAATAGCGCATACGATCTTAGTTAACCGATAGAGAGCCGAAGAATTTATCTCGTCGGATCGTATTTAGTTCATAAAATAGTTCATACGATCTTAGTTATCTGACAGAGAGCCGAAGCATTTATCTCGTTGGATTATATTTAGTTCGTAAAATAGCTCATACTGTCTTAGCTAGCCGACAGAGAGCCGAAGAATTTATATCGTCGGATTGTATTCAGAATTTAGCGTAGCTCACACAGTTTTATTTTGATTCTATTTGAAGACGGAACTTGTAGTTAACCGACTAAAAGCTGAAGAATTTATCTTGTCGGATTGTAGCGTAGCTAATACGATCCTAGCTAGCCGATTGAGAACCGAAGCATTTATCTCGTCGGATTATATTTTAGAGACGAAACCCGTAGTTAGCCGACTGAGAGCTGAAGAATTTGTCTCGTCGGATTTAATTTTGTTAACTGAACTGAGAACTAAATTTGCCAACACTATTCATTCCCCTCATAGCTAGGTACCATTTCGTCATTGTTCTTGTCACAAGGAAGCTCTGTGGTAACAGTCAAAAGAAGCGTACCTTTGAAAAAACTGGACAGACTGAGTATACCCCAGCTGGAAACAAAACTGCATTACAACCTTAATTTGTTCAAATGTATAAAGTTTCAAAAAGTTATTGTTTAATTTTTGTGGATTTTATCCAATAGCAGGAAAATTCTCCAACAAATTAATTTAAGTTTGTTTCAAAATATATAGCTGATGAAATAATCAACATTTCGGAATGGCGTCCTCAAAGTCCAGATGTATCACCATTAGAAATTGCATGAAATTAAATAAACAAATATAGTCCCCATAATTTGACCGAACTGATGGACTATGCCAACACGTTTGGCACAAATGTTTCAAAATATAGAGGGTCACCGTGGCTATCAGAAACCATGCTTAATTATTTATGGTACATTGATTTTGTTTACTTCTTTAAAAACAGTCGTATTCACTAAGTGTAAATGTGTTGACTTGAATCTTTTGCTGTTTATTTTGCTATTAAGACATTGTTCGATATACAACTTGAAATGGAACCAAGCGATTATCTTTATTCCGGGAGGACAACGTAAGAAATTATATTAAAATGGAAAAGACGCCAAATCGTATGCAAGAGCATTATTTTCTGTTAGAGTAGCTCTTTACTTTTTACAAAATACTTATACATAGCTTACGAAACGATTGCACAATTCCTTCAAAACTTCTTAAAGCAGGTACAATCACCAAAAAGATTAGCTGCAGAACAGAAATTTTATTAACCTCGATGCAGACCTTAATACAAACAAGCGCGAATATTCGGCCCGGCCGAATCTATATACCCACCATTAATTTTTTCAAATTTTACGTTATATGGGAGGGGGCGGTAAAGTGGGCATTAAAGTAGGCGGACCACGCCCATTTTTTGTTTCCGAGTTTACATTGGTCCTTGAACTATTTGAACACAATTTCGTTGATTTTCACCTTATATAGGAGGTGGGCAGTAAAGTGGGCGGACTACGCCAATTTTCGGTTTCCGAGTTTATATCGATCCCCGAACTATACGTACAAAATTTCGTTGTCGTACATGCTTTTGTTGAAGAAATATCAGCAGAAAAGTATAAAACGGACACCCTGTGTTTCTAGTTTTTAGCCCATAACTTGTTTGTTTATTAACCGATTTTCAATCCCAAACAAATCTTATATAAGGTAAATATTTGTGCCAAATTTCGTCTCCCGACGTTGCCCCGTTCGAGCTCTATCCTGCTTTCAACAGACGGACAGACAGACGGACGGACATAGCTAGATCGACTCAGAATCTAACCAGGACCCAGAAAATATATACTTTGTGGGGTCTTAGATGATTCCTTCGACATGTTACACACGGAATGACAAAATCAATATACCCCCCATCTTTTTGATGGTGGGTATAATAAGGGGTTACAATCCCAAGCAATAGCTTTTCAAACTAAAATAGTTCAGTAGTTTTCTTCAAATAACAATATGCTTTTCCAGACACAACACAAAAGAAGCTAGATTTATTAACTTCGGCAACGGAAACATCAGATGATATATCAGCAATAGAAATTAACAGCGAAACTGAAAATGAGCACCCAACAATGAATTGTTCGGAAAAAAATATCAAAAAGAAGTAAGTTAGAATGTAATTATGCTAGATATTATAAAAAATACACCTTACCATCGATTAGTGTTTATAAAAAAACCGACTTTTCAAAAAACCGGTTTGACGGTTAACCGAAAATTGGATAAAATTAAAAAACCTGGTTTTCGGTTAACCGACTACTTAAAAAACATGGAATTAAAGATATGTAGCCCTAAGTGAGTGAGAATTCATAAGAAGGGATTTTGTGGTACTTTTTCGTTCCTCTAATGGTACTTTTTGAATTTTCTATAATTATGAATCCAGAAACATGATATTAAGGACATGTGATGTTAAGTGAATGAGAATCTATAAAAGGGGACTTTCTGGTACTTTTTCGTTCTTCTAATGGTACTTTTTGAATTTTCTATAATTATGAACCTAGAAACATGAAATTAAGGATATGTGGTCCTTAGTTAATGAGAATCCATAAGAGGGGTCGTTGTGGTACTTTTTTGTTATTTTAATGGTACTTTTTTAATTTTCTATAATATTTAACCTAGAAATATGAAATTAAGGATATGAAGTGGTAAGTGAATGATAATCCATAACAGAGAACTTTGTGGTACTTTTTCGTTCTTCTAATGGGACTTATTGAATTTTCTATAATATTAAACCCAGAAACATGAAATTAAATATATGTAGTCTTAAATTAATAAGAATTTATAAGTGAGGTTTTTTTTGAATTCTCGATAATATTTAACCTATAAACATGAAGTTAAAGATTATGGTCCCAAATGAATGAAGATCCACCATGTTTGATTTGTGGTACTTTTTTTTGTTCTTCTAATGGTACTTTTTGAATTTTCTATAATTATGAATCCAGAAACATGATATTAAGGACATGTGATGTTAAGTGAATGAGAATCTATAAGAGGGGACTTTGTGGTACTTTTTTGTTCTTTTAATGGTACTTTTTGAATTTTCTATAATTATGAACTTAGAAACATGAAATTAAGGACATGTGGTCCTAAATGAATAAGAATCCATAAGATTGGACTTTGTGGTACTTTTTTGTTATTCCAATGGTACTTTTTGAATTCTCGATAATATTTAACCTATAAACATGAAATTAAAGATTTATGGTCCTAAATTAATGAGAATCCACCATGTTTGATATGTGGTACTTTTTTTCTTTTCTTTTTTTGTTTTGTTCTTCTAATGGTACTTTTTGAATTTTCTATAATTATGAATCCAGAAACATGATATTAAGGACATGTGTTTTTTTTTTTTTTTTTTTTTTTGTTTTTAATTTTCTATAATATTTAACCTAGAAACATGAAGTGAATGTGAATCCATTTGTGGTACTTTTTTGTTCTTCTAATGGTACTTTTTGAATTTTCTATAATTATGAATCCAGAAACATGATATTAAGGACATGTGTTTTTTTTTTTGTTTTTAATTTTCTATAATATTTAACCTAGAAACATGAAGTGAATGTGAATCCATTTGTGGTACTTTTTTGTTCTCCTAATGGTACTTTTTGAATTTTCTATAATTATGAACCTAGAAACATGAAATTAAGGACATGTGTTTTTTTTTTTAATTTTCTGTAATATTTAACCTAGAAACATGAAGTTATGTGGCCCTAAGTTAGTGAGTATCCATAAGAAGGGATTTTGCGGTACTTTTTCGATCTTCTAACAAAACTTTTTGAATGTTCTTTAATATACATCCTAGAAACATAAAATTGAAGATGTAAGGTCCTAAGTGAATCAGAGTTTTAAAAGTGATTTTGTGGTTTTTAATTCCTTATTCTAAAATACTTTTTCGTTATTCTAATATTTATTTTTCGTTATTCTAATATTAAAAATCTAATATGAAAGAGATATTGTTATTTATGAATTAGAATACTCAAGCTCTATTAGTCACATTCCGCTATACTAAAAAATAATAATAGGAATACTTTGTAGTTTTTTAACTTTCGAATGTTAAAGATGTAAGAAATTGGTACTTTACTAGCACCCTATCAAACATGCCTTTTGTACTTTTCGAAAATTTTATTTTAAATTTATTTTATAGTATGGTTTAAAAAAAATAAATAAAAAATCCGCTAACGAAGTAGCGGGTTAACAGCTCGTATTAGATATAACAAATATGTGTATAAAGCAATTCATAAAGGTAAGAAAAATTCATTCGCTATATTTATTTTTAAACAAAATTTTAAACGCGTTTAAATCTTAACAATTTTCAGACTTGGGCTTCTACATTGAGATTAAATTCAAGCTATTTATACTTTGCGACAGTGGCGATTGTTGATGCTGCATATGGTGCGGATACTGCTGTTGTGATTGTGCTATGAAGGTGTCGAGGTTTGACATACAATGATGGATGAATTATGTCGTAACAATGTGTTGATTTACTCTATAGTGCAGTACGTTTTGGCAAACAATATCATAGTGCGAAATTTATTTTATTGATTTCAGTGCATGAGAATGTTATCTTTATATTTTATGCAGTTAAAAGGAAATGTGAAATGGAATAATGTATAAGTATATCAAGTCCAGCTAATATTTTCCTCAATGTATGTATTTAAATTGCCGTTTTTGCATCAAACATGTATTTTTTACAAAAATATTTATTGTATGTTGTTTTTCATATGTTAAATAAAGTTTAAAAGAAATAAAATAAAGATTTCAATCATAATTCACAATAGAGTTACTCATATATTAATAAATATATGGACATATGAATGATCATATATCTCCATATACCCTCAATTTTCGGATCCAAACATATATGGAACTTCATATATGTATAAATATATGATCCATACATATTTTTTTTAGCTGGGCTGTTATAAAAATAAAGTTTAAAATTTAACATTTTGTTATTAATTATTTATTTGATTTTTTAATTATTAAGTTTTAACAATTTTGTAATTTCCAACCTGCATTACACAAACCATATTTTTTATGTCTTCAAATTATATTGCACTAAAGATATTTGTAGATTTGTAAGACTACTGATCGTAAAATAGTTCATATGTTTTTAACATTAACAAAAACGTCAAAAATATTTAATTTAAAAAAAAAATATTTAAAAATACCTATTTTTTTTTTTTTTTAATTGTTAATAAAATACAATAAAAAACCAATAATACCTAAAGCAGGTATATTAATCAAAATATTTACGTAAACCAATTTAAAACACAAATTTTTAATATTATTAGAGAAAAACAAGCGCGAATATATTCGGCCCGGCCGAATCTATATACCCACCATAAATTTTTTCAAATTTTACGTTATATGGAAGGGCGGTAAAGTGGGCATTAAAGTAGGCGGACCACGCCCATTTTTTGTTTCCGAGTTTACATTGGTCCTTGAACTATTTGAACACAATTTCGATAATTTTCACCTTATATAGGAGGTGGGCAGTAAAGTGGGCGGACCACGCCCATGTTCGGTTTCCGAGTTTATATCGATCCCCGAACTATACGTACAAAATTTCGTTGTCGTACATGCTTTTGTTGAAGAAATATCAGCAGAAAAGTATAAAACGGACACCCTGTGTTTCTAGTTTTTAGCCCATAACTTGTTTGTTTATTAACCGATTTTGCCCTCTATCCTGCTTTCAACAGACGGACAGACAGACGGACGGACATAGCTAGATCGAACCAGAATCAAACCAGGACCCAGAAAATATATACTTTGTGGGGTCTTAAATGATTCCTTCGACATGTTACACACGGAATGACAAAATCAATATACCCCCCATCTTTTTGATGGTGGGTATAAAAAAATAAAAATTTTTTTGATTTTTTTACAAATTGTTTTTTAGACACAAAATCATCATTTATGGATACCAAATACATTAAAATGAATAATAAACATGATTAAGGAACATATGAAATGTCCTAATGAGTATTTTTCCTATTTTTCTTTAAGAAATTCAACCATTCGAAAGCAAAATAGCAAGTGACTGATTTTGACATTTTTGTTCTTATCGTTCGAAATACAAATTTTATATGAAAACACGTTTTCTTTCGACTTATCGTTCTACTCATTGTTCGCATAGAAGTGAGTTAGAGAAACCCAAATCAGTTTTCGTTCGCTTAGAAGGCGAAAGAAAGCTTTCGTTCGACATAGAGAAACAGGCTATAAGTTTATTTCTTGCTGCTTCTTAGTACTGACACGATGTTTGTTTGAATCCATACCTAAGATTCATTCTATACAAGAAATTCAAAGAGTAATGAAATTATATGAATACATAGTTCCCAGCTGGATTTAGCATATTATATTACAATCGTTAAACAAATTTCGCAAATATATTACCTATTGTTGAAATTCGTGCAGTTTTCTTTCACTTAACTGCTTTTAAAATTCCCGAAAATCACGGACAAAAGTTACCTCAGAGAAAGACATGAAAAATCGCAAATTTCCCGAGAAATCTTGGTATTTATTCTTCAAAGATAGAAGAAAATTTTTCGGTCTTTTGGAGACTACAGGACTAAAGAAAGAATCATCATAAAAGGAAATATCAAGAACCTATCAATACTTTCAACAGTATGTTCAAATGATAAATAATTGAGATCATATTAATAAATAAAGCATTTCTGTGTTCGCAGTAAGACTTTTTATCAAATAAAATTCGCATTAAGTTTAAGACATTGAAACCTCTTTAAAAATATATTTATCGCAACCTATAAAACAAAAAAGTGAACAATAAATGTCCTCTTTAAAACAATATTCTATAAATATTACATTATTATTAAGAATAATATTATGTTGAAAATTTGTATTTTTAAAATACCGAAACTAAAATACCGGTATATACCGGTACAGAGGGAAACGGTATTTGAGTACCGGTATTTTTAACAAAATAATAATTTCGGTATCGGTATTAGTTACGGTAACCAACTTTAAACGGTATTTAATCGGTATCGGTAATCATAACGGTATCGGTTTCCAACCTTGTTCAACTTAATACTTAAGAACTTAGAATATGTAAAGTGATGAAGTTACTTATTCTAATACTTAAAAAGTGTGAGTTAAATGAAAGATCTTTACGATTAGCACTAAAAGGCACAATGGATGCTGAAGAATATCGTAGCGGATCAGAAAATGCATTCCATCCTGCTGGTGTCTAATAAATCTTTTTCTGTATTCTAGAAAAATTATTACAATAATGAACTTGAGCCTGAATAAAAATTCAAAAATGATTAATTCATAAAAAGTTCGAAAAATATTCATCATTTACTAAAAATTATATTTAGAATATTTTATATACATATGTAATTGTTTTTTTATTTTTTAGTAAACACTTATCCCTGAAGATTACCAACAAAGTTGGTAGAAATATTGGATAAAAATAAAATTAATATAATAAAATTAAAACATAAAAGAGTTTTTATTTTATATATTGAGAACTCTAGCCGAACAACAAGAAAATAAAATTTTATAATAATTTAATACTTTGACATGATATCTCTTAATTAATTTTTATTTGGATCCATTATATTATTTTACACAATAGTTATATCCGATTAAAACAATGTCTCTTATGCCTCGTATACATACTTTTGCGAAGTAAATTTCAGTGGTTCTTTTATATAAGTGGTCATAAAAGCTGACATAATAGGAATTTTTCAGGATTTTTTTGGTTTTCTTAATCTAGAGACATACCATTAACTATAAGACCAAAATCTTTACAAATATTTTTAAAAATAAATAAAAAAAAAAATCTAAAGTGAAAAAAATACATACGGGTCGTATACATATTTATGCGATTGACAGTATATGCCAAAACATTTTGGGATAGTCGAAAAGCACCTGCCCTACATACGCTTACTTCACCACCGCTCCTAGCTCCTCTGTCGAATGCTTCGGTAATTCCCAGATCAGCACCAGAGTATCACGGGGAAGCGCAAAAGACAGATATACCATATTTAAGTTGGGCCGAACAAGTAAACCAGGCAGAAGATGATTTGAAGAATGATATACTTCAGCTAAATTCACCAGAGGAGGAGCTCAGTATACTGCTTGGAGAAGACACACAGCCCTGTGAAGACTTATTTGAGGGCATACAAATAGCAGATCCTGGTGTCAGGCGAAAGATGTGGTACATCTATCCACCTGGACGACCGAAAGTACAGGTGATTGTCAGAAATGGCAAGGCAACGTTGACGTGTTTGGGAAAAACTAAGGAGCTAATTTTAAAATAAGTTATTATATATTTAAAATAAAAAAAATAACATAATAAAAAAAGAATAAAAAAAAATAAAAAATAAATAATAAAAAATAAAAAAGTAGCCGAACCCGTAGTTAGCCGACCGAGAGCCGGAGCATTTATCTCGTCGGATTGTATTTAGTTCATAAAATAGCGCATACGATCTTAGTTAACCGATAGAGAGCCGAAGAATTTATCTCGTCGGATCGTATTTAGTTCATAAAATAGTTCATACGATCTTAGTTATCTGACAGAGAGCCGAAGCATTTATCTCGTTGGATTATATTTAGTTCGTAAAATAGCTCATACTGTCTTAGCTAGCCGACAGAGAGCCGAAGAATTTATATCGTCGGATTGTATTCAGAATTTAGCGTAGCTCACACAGTTTTATTTTGATTCTATTTGAAGACGGAACTTGTAGTTAACCGACTAAAAGCTGAAGAATTTATCTTGTCGGATTGTAGCGTAGCTAATACGATCCTAGCTAGCCGATTGAGAACCGAAGCATTTATCTCGTCGGATTATATTTTAGAGACGAAACCCGTAGTTAGCCGACTGAGAGCTGAAGAATTTGTCTCGTCGGATTTAATTTTGTTAACTGAACTGAGAACTAAATTTGCCAACACTATTCATTCCCCTCATAGCTAGGTACCATTTCGTCATTGTTCTTGTCACAAGGAAGCTCTGTGGTAACAGTCAAAAGAAGCGTACCTTTGAAAAAACTGGACAGACTGAGTATACCCCAGCTGGAAACAAAACTGCATTACAACCTTAATTTGTTCAAATGTATAAAGTTTCAAAAAGTTATTGTTTAATTTTTGTGGATTTTATCCAATAGCAGGAAAATTCTCCAACAAATTAATTTAAGTTTGTTTCAAAATATATAGCTGATGAAATAATCAACATTTCGGAATGGCGTCCTCAAAGTCCAGATGTATCACCATTAGAAATTGCATGAAATTAAATAAACAAATATAGTCCCCATAATTTGACCGAACTGATGGACTATGCCAACACGTTTGGCACAAATGTTTCAAAATATAGAGGGTCACCGTGGCTATCAGAAACCATGCTTAATTATTTATGGTACATTGATTTTGTTTACTTCTTTAAAAACAGTCGTATTCACTAAGTGTAAATGTGTTGACTTGAATCTTTTGCTGTTTATTTTGCTATTAAGACATTGTTCGATATACAACTTGAAATGGAACCAAGCGATTATCTTTATTCCGGGAGGACAACGTAAGAAATTATATTAAAATGGAAAAGACGCCAAATCGTATGCAAGAGCATTATTTTCTGTTAGAGTAGCTCTTTACTTTTTACAAAATACTTATACATAGCTTACGAAACGATTGCACAATTCCTTCAAAACTTCTTAAAGCAGGTACAATCACCAAAAAGATTAGCTGCAGAACAGAAATTTTATTAACCTCGATGCAGACCTTAATACAAACAAGCGCGAATATTCGGCCCGGCCGAATCTATATACCCACCATTAATTTTTTCAAATTTTACGTTATATGGGAGGGGGCGGTAAAGTGGGCATTAAAGTAGGCGGACCACGCCCATTTTTTGTTTCCGAGTTTACATTGGTCCTTGAACTATTTGAACACAATTTCGTTGATTTTCACCTTATATAGGAGGTGGGCAGTAAAGTGGGCGGACTACGCCAATTTTCGGTTTCCGAGTTTATATCGATCCCCGAACTATACGTACAAAATTTCGTTGTCGTACATGCTTTTGTTGAAGAAATATCAGCAGAAAAGTATAAAACGGACACCCTGTGTTTCTAGTTTTTAGCCCATAACTTGTTTGTTTATTAACCGATTTTCAATCCCAAACAAATCTTATATAAGGTAAATATTTGTGCCAAATTTCGTCTCCCGACGTTGCCCCGTTCGAGCTCTATCCTGCTTTCAACAGACGGACAGACAGACGGACGGACATAGCTAGATCGACTCAGAATCTAACCAGGACCCAGAAAATATATACTTTGTGGGGTCTTAGATGATTCCTTCGACATGTTACACACGGAATGACAAAATCAATATACCCCCCATCTTTTTGATGGTGGGTATAATAAGGGGTTACAATCCCAAGCAATAGCTTTTCAAACTAAAATAGTTCAGTAGTTTTCTTCAAATAACAATATGCTTTTCCAGACACAACACAAAAGAAGCTAGATTTATTAACTTCGGCAACGGAAACATCAGATGATATATCAGCAATAGAAATTAACAGCGAAACTGAAAATGAGCACCCAACAATGAATTGTTCGGAAAAAAATATCAAAAAGAAGTAAGTTAGAATGTAATTATGCTAGATATTATAAAAAATACACCTTACCATCGATTAGTGTTTATAAAAAAACCGACTTTTCAAAAAACCGGTTTGACGGTTAACCGAAAATTGGATAAAATTAAAAAACCTGGTTTTCGGTTAACCGACTACTTAAAAAACATGGAATTAAAGATATGTAGCCCTAAGTGAGTGAGAATTCATAAGAAGGGATTTTGTGGTACTTTTTCGTTCCTCTAATGGTACTTTTTGAATTTTCTATAATTATGAATCCAGAAACATGATATTAAGGACATGTGATGTTAAGTGAATGAGAATCTATAAAAGGGGACTTTCTGGTACTTTTTCGTTCTTCTAATGGTACTTTTTGAATTTTCTATAATTATGAACCTAGAAACATGAAATTAAGGATATGTGGTCCTTAGTTAATGAGAATCCATAAGAGGGGTCGTTGTGGTACTTTTTTGTTATTTTAATGGTACTTTTTTAATTTTCTATAATATTTAACCTAGAAATATGAAATTAAGGATATGAAGTGGTAAGTGAATGATAATCCATAACAGAGAACTTTGTGGTACTTTTTCGTTCTTCTAATGGGACTTATTGAATTTTCTATAATATTAAACCCAGAAACATGAAATTAAATATATGTAGTCTTAAATTAATAAGAATTTATAAGTGAGGTTTTTTTTGAATTCTCGATAATATTTAACCTATAAACATGAAGTTAAAGATTATGGTCCCAAATGAATGAAGATCCACCATGTTTGATTTGTGGTACTTTTTTTTGTTCTTCTAATGGTACTTTTTGAATTTTCTATAATTATGAATCCAGAAACATGATATTAAGGACATGTGATGTTAAGTGAATGAGAATCTATAAGAGGGGACTTTGTGGTACTTTTTTGTTCTTTTAATGGTACTTTTTGAATTTTCTATAATTATGAACTTAGAAACATGAAATTAAGGACATGTGGTCCTAAATGAATAAGAATCCATAAGATTGGACTTTGTGGTACTTTTTTGTTATTCCAATGGTACTTTTTGAATTCTCGATAATATTTAACCTATAAACATGAAATTAAAGATTTATGGTCCTAAATTAATGAGAATCCACCATGTTTGATATGTGGTACTTTTTTTCTTTTCTTTTTTTGTTTTGTTCTTCTAATGGTACTTTTTGAATTTTCTATAATTATGAATCCAGAAACATGATATTAAGGACATGTGTTTTTTTTTTTTTTTTTTTTTTTTGTTTTTAATTTTCTATAATATTTAACCTAGAAACATGAAGTGAATGTGAATCCATTTGTGGTACTTTTTTGTTCTTCTAATGGTACTTTTTGAATTTTCTATAATTATGAATCCAGAAACATGATATTAAGGACATGTGTTTTTTTTTTTGTTTTTAATTTTCTATAATATTTAACCTAGAAACATGAAGTGAATGTGAATCCATTTGTGGTACTTTTTTGTTCTCCTAATGGTACTTTTTGAATTTTCTATAATTATGAACCTAGAAACATGAAATTAAGGACATGTGTTTTTTTTTTTAATTTTCTGTAATATTTAACCTAGAAACATGAAGTTATGTGGCCCTAAGTTAGTGAGTATCCATAAGAAGGGATTTTGCGGTACTTTTTCGATCTTCTAACAAAACTTTTTGAATGTTCTTTAATATACATCCTAGAAACATAAAATTGAAGATGTAAGGTCCTAAGTGAATCAGAGTTTTAAAAGTGATTTTGTGGTTTTTAATTCCTTATTCTAAAATACTTTTTCGTTATTCTAATATTTATTTTTCGTTATTCTAATATTAAAAATCTAATATGAAAGAGATATTGTTATTTATGAATTAGAATACTCAAGCTCTATTAGTCACATTCCGCTATACTAAAAAATAATAATAGGAATACTTTGGTAGTTTTTTAACTTTCGAATGTTAAAGATGTAAGAAATTGGTACTTTACTAGCACCCTATCAAACATGCCTTTTGTACTTTTCGAAAATTTTATTTTAAATTTATTTTATAGTATGGTTTAAAAAAAATAAATAAAAAATCCGCTAACGAAGTAGCGGGTTAACAGCTCGTATTAGATATAACAAATATGTGTATAAAGCAATTCATAAAGGTAAGAAAAATTCATTCGCTATATTTATTTTTAAACAAAATTTTAAACGCGTTTAAATCTTAACAATTTTCAGACTTGGGCTTCTACATTGAGATTAAATTCAAGCTATTTATACTTTGCGACAGTGGCGATTGTTGATGCTGCATATGGTGCGGATACTGCTGTTGTGATTGTGCTATGAAGGTGTCGAGGTTTGACATACAATGATGGATGAATTATGTCGTAACAATGTGTTGATTTACTCTATAGTGCAGTACGTTTTGGCAAACAATATCATAGTGCGAAATTTATTTTATTGATTTCAGTGCATGAGAATGTTATCTTTATATTTTATGCAGTTAAAAGGAAATGTGAAATGGAATAATGTATAAGTATATCAAGTCCAGCTAATATTTTCCTCAATGTATGTATTTAAATTGCCGTTTTTGCATCAAACATGTATTTTTTACAAAAATATTTATTGTATGTTGTTTTTCATATGTTAAATAAAGTTTAAAAGAAATAAAATAAAGATTTCAATCATAATTCACAATAGAGTTACTCATATATTAATAAATATATGGACATATGAATGATCATATATCTCCATATACCCTCAATTTTCGGATCCAAACATATATGGAACTTCATATATGTATAAATATATGATCCATACATATTTTTTTTAGCTGGGCTGTTATAAAAATAAAGTTTAAAATTTAACATTTTGTTATTAATTATTTATTTGATTTTTTAATTATTAAGTTTTAACAATTTTGTAATTTCCAACCTGCATTACACAAACCATATTTTTTATGTCTTCAAATTATATTGCACTAAAGATATTTGTAGATTTGTAAGACTACTGATCGTAAAATAGTTCATATGTTTTTAACATTAACAAAAACGTCAAAAATATTTAATTTAAAAAAAAAATATTTAAAAATACCTATTTTTTTTTTTTTTTAATTGTTAATAAAATACAATAAAAAACCAATAATACCTAAAGCAGGTATATTAATCAAAATATTTACGTAAACCAATTTAAAACACAAATTTTTAATATTATTAGAGAAAAACAAGCGCGAATATATTCGGCCCGGCCGAATCTATATACCCACCATAAATTTTTTCAAATTTTACGTTATATGGAAGGGCGGTAAAGTGGGCATTAAAGTAGGCGGACCACGCCCATTTTTTGTTTCCGAGTTTACATTGGTCCTTGAACTATTTGAACACAATTTCGATAATTTTCACCTTATATAGGAGGTGGGCAGTAAAGTGGGCGGACCACGCCCATGTTCGGTTTCCGAGTTTATATCGATCCCCGAACTATACGTACAAAATTTCGTTGTCGTACATGCTTTTGTTGAAGAAATATCAGCAGAAAAGTATAAAACGGACACCCTGTGTTTCTAGTTTTTAGCCCATAACTTGTTTGTTTATTAACCGATTTTGCCCTCTATCCTGCTTTCAACAGACGGACAGACAGACGGACGGACATAGCTAGATCGAATCAGAATCAAACCAGGACCCAGAAAATATATACTTTGTGGGGTCTTAAATGATTCCTTCGACATGTTACACACGGAATGACAAAATCAATATACCCCCCATCTTTTTGATGGTGGGTATAAAAAAATAAAAATTTTTTTGATTTTTTTACAAATTGTTTTTTAGACACAAAATCATCATTTATGGATACCAAATACATTAAAATGAATAATAAACATGATTAAGGAACATATGAAATGTCCTAATGAGTATTTTTCCTATTTTTCTTTAAGAAATTCAACCATTCGAAAGCAAAATAGCAAGTGACTGATTTTGACATTTTTGTTCTTATCGTTCGAAATACAAATTTTATATGAAAACACGTTTTCTTTCGACTTATCGTTCAACTCATTGTTCGCATAGAAGTGAGTTAGAGAAACCCAAATCAGTTTTCGTTCGCTTAGAAGGCGAAAGAAAGCTTTCGTTCGACATAGAGAAACAGGCTATAAGTTTATTTCTTGCTGCTTCTTAGTACTGACACGATGTTTGTTTGAATCCATACCTAAGATTCATTCTATACAAGAAATTCAAAGAGTAATGAAATTATATGAATACATAGTTCCCAGCTGGATTTAGCATATTATATTACAATCGTTAAACAAATTTCGCAAATATATTACCTATTGTTGAAATTCGTGCAGTTTTCTTTCACTTAACTGCTTTTAAAATTCCCGAAAATCACGGACAAAAGTTACCTCAGAGAAAGACATGAAAAATCGCAAATTTCCCGAGAAATCTTGGTATTTATTCTTCAAAGATAGAAGAAAATTTTTCGGTCTTTTGGAGACTACAGGACTAAAGAAAGAATCATCATAAAAGGAAATATCAAGAACCTATCAATACTTTCAACAGTATGTTCAAATGATAAATAATTGAGATCATATTAATAAATAAAGCATTTCTGTGTTCGCAGTAAGACTTTTTATCAAATAAAATTCGCATTAAGTTTAAGACATTGAAACCTCTTTAAAAATATATTTATCGCAACCTATAAAACAAAAAAGTGAACAATAAATGTCCTCTTTAAAACAATATTCTATAAATATTACATTATTATTAAGAATAATATTATGTTGAAAATTTGTATTTTTAAAATACCGAAACTAAAATACCGGTATATACCGGTACAGAGGGAAACGGTATTTGAGTACCGGTATTTTTAACAAAATAATAATTTCGGTATCGGTATTAGTTACGGTAACCAACTTTAAACGGTATTTAATCGGTATCGGTAATCATAACGGTATCGGTTTCCAACCTTGTTCAACTTAATACTTAAGAACTTAGAATATGTAAAGTGATGAAGTTACTTATTCTAATACTTAAAAAGTGTGAGTTAAATGAAAGATCTTTACGATTAGCACTAAAAGGCACAATGGATGCTGAAGAATATCGTAGCGGATCAGAAAATGCATTCCATCCTGCTGGTGTCTAATAAATCTTTTTCTGTATTCTAGAAAAATTATTACAATAATGAACTTGAGCCTGAATAAAAATTCAAAAATGATTAATTCATAAAAAGTTCGAAAAATATTCATCATTTACTAAAAATTATATTTAGAATATTTTATATACATATGTAATTGTTTTTTTATTTTTTAGTAAACACTTATCCCTGAAGATTACCAACAAAGTTGGTAGAAATATTGGATAAAAATAAAATTAATATAATAAAATTAAAACATAAAAGAGTTTTTATTTTATATATTGAGAACTCTAGCCGAACAACAAGAAAATAAAATTTTATAATAATTTAATACTTTGACATGATATCTCTTAATTAATTTTTATTTGGATCCATTATATTATTTTACACAATAGTTATATCCGATTAAAACAATGTCTCTTATGCCTCGTATACATACTTTTGCGAAGTAAATTTCAGTGGTTCTTTTATATAAGTGGTCATAAAAGCTGACATAATAGGAATTTTTCAGGATTTTTTTGGTTTTCTTAATCTAGAGACATACCATTAACTATAAGACCAAAATCTTTACAAATATTTTTAAAAATAAATAAAAAAAAAAATCTAAAGTGAAAAAAATACATACGGGTCGTATACATATTTATGCGATTGACAGTATATGCCAAAACATTTTGGGATAGTCGAAAAGCACCTGCCCTACATACGCTTACTTCACCACCGCTCCTAGCTCCTCTGTCGAATGCTTCGGTAATTCCCAGATCAGCACCAGAGTATCACGGGGAAGCGCAAAAGACAGATATACCATATTTAAGTTGGGCCGAACAAGTAAACCAGGCAGAAGATGATTTGAAGAATGATATACTTCAGCTAAATTCACCAGAGGAGGAGCTCAGTATACTGCTTGGAGAAGACACACAGCCCTGTGAAGACTTATTTGAGGGCATACAAATAGCAGATCCTGGTGTCAGGCGAAAGATGTGGTACATCTATCCACCTGGACGACCGAAAGTACAGGTGATTGTCAGAAATGGCAAGGCAACGTTGACGTGTTTGGGAAAAACTAAGGAGCTAATTTTAAAATAAGTTATTATATATTTAAAATAAAAAAAATAACATAATAAAAAAAGAATAAAAAAAAATAAAAAATAAATAATAAAAAATAAAAAAGTAGCCGAACCCGTAGTTAGCCGACCGAGAGCCGGAGCATTTATCTCGTCGGATTGTATTTAGTTCATAAAATAGCGCATACGATCTTAGTTAACCGATAGAGAGCCGAAGAATTTATCTCGTCGGATCGTATTTAGTTCATAAAATAGTTCATACGATCTTAGTTATCTGACAGAGAGCCGAAGCATTTATCTCGTTGGATTATATTTAGTTCGTAAAATAGCTCATACTGTCTTAGCTAGCCGACAGAGAGCCGAAGAATTTATATCGTCGGATTGTATTCAGAATTTAGCGTAGCTCACACAGTTTTATTTTGATTCTATTTGAAGACGGAACTTGTAGTTAACCGACTAAAAGCTGAAGAATTTATCTTGTCGGATTGTAGCGTAGCTAATACGATCCTAGCTAGCCGATTGAGAACCGAAGCATTTATCTCGTCGGATTATATTTTAGAGACGAAACCCGTAGTTAGCCGACTGAGAGCTGAAGAATTTGTCTCGTCGGATTTAATTTTGTTAACTGAACTGAGAACTAAATTTGCCAACACTATTCATTCCCCTCATAGCTAGGTACCATTTCGTCATTGTTCTTGTCACAAGGAAGCTCTGTGGTAACAGTCAAAAGAAGCGTACCTTTGAAAAAACTGGACAGACTGAGTATACCCCAGCTGGAAACAAAACTGCATTACAACCTTAATTTGTTCAAATGTATAAAGTTTCAAAAAGTTATTGTTTAATTTTTGTGGATTTTATCCAATAGCAGGAAAATTCTCCAACAAATTAATTTAAGTTTGTTTCAAAATATATAGCTGATGAAATAATCAACATTTCGGAATGGCGTCCTCAAAGTCCAGATGTATCACCATTAGAAATTGCATGAAATTAAATAAACAAATATAGTCCCCATAATTTGACCGAACTGATGGACTATGCCAACACGTTTGGCACAAATGTTTCAAAATATAGAGGGTCACCGTGGCTATCAGAAACCATGCTTAATTATTTATGGTACATTGATTTTGTTTACTTCTTTAAAAACAGTCGTATTCACTAAGTGTAAATGTGTTGACTTGAATCTTTTGCTGTTTATTTTGCTATTAAGACATTGTTCGATATACAACTTGAAATGGAACCAAGCGATTATCTTTATTCCGGGAGGACAACGTAAGAAATTATATTAAAATGGAAAAGACGCCAAATCGTATGCAAGAGCATTATTTTCTGTTAGAGTAGCTCTTTACTTTTTACAAAATACTTATACATAGCTTACGAAACGATTGCACAATTCCTTCAAAACTTCTTAAAGCAGGTACAATCACCAAAAAGATTAGCTGCAGAACAGAAATTTTATTAACCTCGATGCAGACCTTAATACAAACAAGCGCGAATATTCGGCCCGGCCGAATCTATATACCCACCATTAATTTTTTCAAATTTTACGTTATATGGGAGGGGGCGGTAAAGTGGGCATTAAAGTAGGCGGACCACGCCCATTTTTTGTTTCCGAGTTTACATTGGTCCTTGAACTATTTGAACACAATTTCGTTGATTTTCACCTTATATAGGAGGTGGGCAGTAAAGTGGGCGGACTACGCCAATTTTCGGTTTCCGAGTTTATATCGATCCCCGAACTATACGTACAAAATTTCGTTGTCGTACATGCTTTTGTTGAAGAAATATCAGCAGAAAAGTATAAAACGGACACCCTGTGTTTCTAGTTTTTAGCCCATAACTTGTTTGTTTATTAACCGATTTTCAATCCCAAACAAATCTTATATAAGGTAAATATTTGTGCCAAATTTCGTCTCCCGACGTTGCCCCGTTCGAGCTCTATCCTGCTTTCAACAGACGGACAGACAGACGGACGGACATAGCTAGATCGACTCAGAATCTAACCAGGACCCAGAAAATATATACTTTGTGGGGTCTTAGATGATTCCTTCGACATGTTACACACGGAATGACAAAATCAATATACCCCCCATCTTTTTGATGGTGGGTATAATAAGGGGTTACAATCCCAAGCAATAGCTTTTCAAACTAAAATAGTTCAGTAGTTTTCTTCAAATAACAATATGCTTTTCCAGACACAACACAAAAGAAGCTAGATTTATTAACTTCGGCAACGGAAACATCAGATGATATATCAGCAATAGAAATTAACAGCGAAACTGAAAATGAGCACCCAACAATGAATTGTTCGGAAAAAAATATCAAAAAGAAGTAAGTTAGAATGTAATTATGCTAGATATTATAAAAAATACACCTTACCATCGATTAGTGTTTATAAAAAAACCGACTTTTCAAAAAACCGGTTTGACGGTTAACCGAAAATTGGATAAAATTAAAAAACCTGGTTTTCGGTTAACCGACTACTTAAAAAACGGTTAAACAGGTTAACCGACATTTTAATAATTGCTCTAATTTGAAGCTTAATAAAAATATTTTTGGTTAAAAAAAGTGTTCTTCAACTTATTTTTTTAGCCATGCAACAAATAATAAACACTGTTCTTTATTAAGCGACTGATTTAAATCGAAATTTTATATACTAGTTTTAACTAGTACTAGTTTAATTTATAAAAACTATTTTTTTGACATCTTTTAGCACAGCATTTGAAGCTTTATAATGATCTAAAATTATTCTATAAAGTATTTTAAATATTAGCTTTTTTCAATTTTACTAACTTAAAAATAAAATTATATTATCAAAATTTTAAAGCATCTCAACAAAAAGAAAGTTTCAGACTAAGGATAATGTACTTCATATTATGATTATATTCACCGCTTTTTCTCTTAAAGAAATGTTTATATACATTTTATATGTAAATGTAATTAATAAAAATATATGTATAAATTTGGTAAGATAATTAACATTTTTTCTGCTAAAAAAAGATATTTTTTTAATTTTTAGAAGAATTATTAATCATTTAAAAGTGCATTTTGTGCACTTATTTAGTCCTACTTTTGAAATCTTTATTTTTCTCTTAAGCTTTACATTAACAAGTGAATGTTATTTTCTTCTTTTAGAAAATTTCAATCACATGAAGTTTTTGTAAATGGAATGTTTAATTATCTATCTGATTTTATTATACATACAGTTTTAAAATATATTTAACTTCCCACAAGTAAATATATCACCTGACTACTTGTTAACTCAAACAGCAAGCAGTTTTAATAGTTTGAAAATATTTTCTTATATTTTCAATTCAGAAAAAAGTAACAAATGGAGGAAATTTAGTGATATTTTTAGCAAATTTTTAAAACCGGTTAACCGACACAAAAAAACCGGATAAACCGGTTAACCGAAATTGAATATTTCAAATTAACCGGTTTGCAAATAACCGAAATTTGAAGAAAAAACCGGTTTCTCGGTTAACCGGTTTATAAACACTACCATCGATCTGTTGAACACTTTACGTATTTGTCCCTTTTTCTGTTTTCAGGTGGTACTTTGAAACGATAATATTTTTTGTAGAACAACAGTATATGAGAGTGCAACAGAGTCGTTTTTAAAGCATCTCATTTATCCAGGAGGCTAATATAAGGGATATAGAAGGCATATGATTTTAAAAAGTTCCCCTTCAGGGCAGGCTCCAAATACCCAAGAGGAAAAACGTCACCATATGCATTATGAATGTTTAAATGGTCGGGCCCGTAAAGCCTTTACCGGTAAGAATGAATTCCTTAAATCTAATTAAAGGTATGCTTTAAAAAAATTATTTTTTTCAGAGTTTTCTACTGAATATGTAGAAAAGAAGGGATGGATATCGTAAAAAAATCGAGCAATGAGCCAAAAAATTGGCGAAATTTAACGCCGTTTTAAGAAGAATTTTTAAATTTTTTAGTATTTTTTTGAGTTCTGTGAGTTTCGAAAAATATACTAAAACTTTTAGTAAAAGAGTAATAAAATTAAGGTTATTTTAATATAATATGTATGGGTAAAAAAATATGTAGCATAAAATGTGCATTTATATATGAAGGAAAATATTAATATATATGGTGTATCATATGTGTACGATTAAATATATGAATATACAGTGCTGTGCAAAATAATAGACTTATTTTTATTTAAATATTTTCCATTATGAATGATATTTAAATTTATTTTTTATTTATTTAAGAACTGTACTAAAAGATACACCATCCACAAATGTTTTTGTTTTTTTATGACTTTATTTAAATAAAAAATAAAAAAAATAATAATTTTCCTATGATTCAAAATAATAGATTTATTCAATATTTCTTAAACAAATATATATTTTTTCATTAAAGACTAAAACAAATTAAATTTTCCACTAATATTGAATATTATAATAATATGCCAAGTTAATTCAATAACCTGAAAGACCGCCATTATTGTTTAAAATGCACTGAACTCTTCTGGGCATTAATTCTATAATTTTTTGGCATTTTTCTATAAAAATTGCCTCCCATTTCTTTATAACATTTTTCCAAACTTGATTTTTATTCCGAAATGTCTTCCCATCTAGACCTCTCTTTAGTTCAACCCAAAGGTTCTCAATAGGATTTAGATCCGGTGACTGTGAAGGCCATTCTAAAACATATACATTGTTAGCACTCAGCCAAGATTTAACAAATTTTGAGGAGTGCTTAGGATCATTGTCCTGTTGTAAAGTCCATTCTGGTGGCATATTGTTCTCCACATAGGGTAGCATAATATCCTTCAAAATATCACGGTATATTTCTTGGTTCATTATTTTTGTGATCTAATAAAGAGGGCCAACACCATGCCAACAAAATTCACCCCACGCCATTATACTTCCTCCGCCGTGTTTTACAATCTTTTTTTGTATAACGATCATCTAGTTCCCATGGTGGAATGAGTACAAGGTGAAATTGTAAGATCAGCTGATTATTTTTTGCTTAATTTTGTGGTGTAAGACTGAAATGTCAATCTTTTGTTTGACGTTTGCATGTTATTTATTAGTTTGCACATGGTAAATAAATTTAACAGGAATTAAATATTTTCGGAGTTTAAATTTGTGTTTTTTAAATTAAATTTAACAGGAATTAAATATTTTCGGTGTTTAAATTTGTGTTTTTTTAAAAAGAAAAATGCGTAAATGTGCTATTTGCAAAAAAAAAAAATTGATAATGGTGTAACATCATTTATGGCTCCAAAAGATAATAAAAGAAGGGACAAGTGGAGCAATATATGCGGATTGAAATTGTCCAGAACATCTCGCATCTGCAAAGACCACTTCCCAGCATCCAGCCTAATTACTGCGGGAAAACGTTTGTTACTGATGCCCAATGCTGAGCCTCTTATTGAGCGCTTGCAGGAGTGTTATGTAGATACACAGTAAGTAATAAATAATGTAAATTTATATGTACATACATAAATAATTATGTATGTACATAATATTGTTACATTGTTTTGCATTTTGATGGTATATGATTGTGAAGTTATATTTTTTAATGTAGCAATAGACCTACACCCGTGTCCTGTGAGCTCTATGGCTCCGACTTTCCGAACAGTAACACAACAGAGACAACTGAATTCGATTCAGGTCTCTTAAGCTCTAGTTCTCACATTGACCCAAAAACTTCCACTGTTTTGGAAAATTGGAGCTGTCTGGCTGAAACGAATGCCAATAATACAAGAACGGCATTGGATGGTCATTTGTTTTCAATTGAAGAACTATCCGGAAAAACTTATGGTCTGATGCATACAAAAGCACATTTGAAGGAACAAGAATGCCAAACTGAGTAAGTAAAATTACTTTGTATTGAAAATAATTTTATTCTTCGGTTAATTGATTTAATATTAGTCAAAGTAATATTATAATATTCATAAATTGATAAATCTTTCCGAATATGTATTAATTTAAAAGCAGTTAAAAAATGTGAAAAAAATAAGCAAAAAACTGAAAAAAATAATTACAGTATTTTCAGACCATAATACTCAATATTAAGATTTGTAAAAACTCTAAAATGAAAATATTTTCTTACCGTCTGAATACAAATTGTTTGATTATGAAAAAGTAATTATGATTTTTTTCTAAATAGCAATGGTATTTTAAATTTTTTGAAATTATTCAAAAACTTTTATAAACAAAAAATAAAAATAATAAATTATAAAGGAAATACTTAAATCAATATTATGCATAAAATTCATCATGAATTTCCAAAGATAATACAATAAATGTATTACTGTGTAAACAACTTCAACATTTTCTATCGGATTTTTTGACATGCCGATGAAATACGTAATATGTTAATTTAGAAAAATCTTAATACCAAATATTATCTTCTGAAAGTACCTTTAATAATATAATTTAATTCTTTTTTAAGTTTTGATATACAAAATATAATCTGTTTAACATATTTTCATTCATTTTCTGTACTATAATTTTTAAATTGATTACGAATATAAATTTTTTTTTTTTTTATTTATTATTTTATTTATTATTTATTTATTTATTTGTTTATTCAATTTTTTATTTATTTATTCATTTATTACACTATGCAACAGAAGTATAAGTATCAATCTTTGTACCAAATTTTATGAAGATCGGTCCACGATTAACCATAACTCCCATATGAATCCCTGTTCCGAAAATCACTTTAACGTGCTTAATTCCTATTCTAATGTTAGTATAAAGTTAATATTCGACACAAATAAGTTGTATATAAGTAGAAACATTGCCAAATTTTATTCTAATCGGTTCATGATTTACAATAGCTCTCATATAAAACCACCACCCAAAAGTGCATAAAATCAAGTAGATGTTAGTATCAATGCATTCTGTATTTGTATATTTTATTTTACATTTAATAAAAGTGTTGGTCTAATATAAGTCCCATTCCCGAAATTTTATGGTGTAGGGTCTTGACCGACTATACCTTTTTTTCTCGTTTTTCATTGAGTTTAACATCGTTTTCAATAAAATTGACAATGTATTCAAACTTGTAGAACAAATTTTGATAAAATTTTAAATTAAAATCTATAATGAAAGCACTATTTTAGTGGGGATTTTAGGGGATAATAAAATTAGTTATTTGGAAATTTTTGGGGTTACGACTCGAAGAAAATCTGGGAACAATTTTACTCGAATTTTTCATTAAAAATCACTTTTTTTTGTAGTGTTTATGTTGAATAGATAAACTAAGTAAATAATTTACATTTCTAGTTCGTCAATTTTTGAGGAAGAAATAAAGAAATCTAAAGAAAAAAATCCGTAAATTGGAGAGTGAAAATAAAGATTTAAAATTCAAGCTCCTTGAGGCACACACAGCCATTGACTCCATGAGCAAATTTTTTACGGAAGGGCAAATAAGAAAACTGAAGTCACCCGGAAACATTCGGTGGAAATGGCATGATATATCTAATGCCGTTTGTCTTCATGCGGCTGGTCCGAGGGCTTACAACCATATGTATAGGAAAGGGTTTCCATTACCTCACGTCTCAACTTTACAACGCTGGTGTCAGAGAGTGGATTTAAATAAAGGAATACTGAAAACTTCAATAGAGTTTATGCGCCAAACGACGGAACTGACACCAGAAGAGAAAATAACTGTACTAGCGTTTGATGATATGAAGGTAATGGAGACTTTCGAGTACGACTCCTCGTTGGATATGGTTCGTAAGCCTGCAAAATTCGTCCAAGTTGTCATGGCTCGTGGCCTCAAAAAAATCGTGGAAGCAGCCGGTCTTCTATAATTTTGATTGCAAAATGACCAAAGAGCTATTGGACGAATTAATTTACACATTATACGAAGCTGGCTTCCCGGTTGTAGCAATTGTGTGTGACATGGGCCCAACCAATCGTAAGTTGTGGAACGAGTTGGGCGTTACCCCAGGTAAGTTCAAAATGATTGAACGAAATCAAAGAATTCACAACACACTAACCGCACGACTTTAATTTTTTTTCGTTTCGCGTATATCGGTGAAAACATCGGTACATGTTTCCACCAAGCTCTCATGCAAACAAAAGGAATTCGGATTTAAAACTATTATTTACCTTAAATGGGTAAATAAAAATTTAGTTTTAAGTTCGTTTTAAGATTTTATATAAAATTAATATACCCTGATTTTAAATGATATGAAGATTCGTTTATAATAATTTTAATTATATTTAATGTTAAAACTAAAAAAAAAAAAAAAAATTGATTTAGCTTTAAGTTTCAGTAATAAGATTTAATTTTAAGTTAAATACAAGCTTTAGTGCCCATGTATGATTTAATATAAAATTTAACTTTAAGAATTATATGATTATTTAAATGTTACTTAAATGGTTAGAAATTTGAAAATTTGTTAATAATTTTTTAATATTTCTTCAGAAAAACCCTGGTTTTCAAACCCTGCCAATATAGAAGAAAAGGTTTTTACACTAGCAGATGTGCCTCACCTGCTCAAAATCTTGCGGAATCACTTTTTGGACACCGGATTGGTATTTAATAACACCGTTGTGTCACCCTCTACAATAAAACAATTATTAGCATTTACCAATAAGTCGGATATCTCCATCACTTACAAAATAAAAACTGAACACCTTTCCGTCAAAGGATTAGGTATGAAAATTATTATTTAATGTGTTTTTATGTGTGTATGCATATTTAAATTTTTATATTTCTTTTAGGGAGACAAAAGGTTAAATTGGCCGCGCAGCTCTTTTCCCACACAACAGCTAATGCAATAAAACGCTGTTATATGCTTGGGATGGAACTGTACAATCCGGTTAACACTGCGGACTGTGTCAAATTAATAAATGATTGGTTTGACATTTTTAACTCCAAATTAGAAACCTTCACATACTCCGGCAAGGTATGTTTTGTGATAGTTTCTAATAGCAATAATTTAAAAAATATAATTTTTATTTTCCTTTAGGAACCCTACCGTTTGGTACTAGAAAACCAGAGGGAGATTTTAGAAAAAGTGAATGAAATGATGTCTATCCCAATAGTGCCAGGAAAAAAATCGATAGATTTTTTCCAAAAAGCCATAATTATGAACAATAAGGCCCTAGATATGCTACTCAACTATGTCTCTAAATTCGGTATGCACTACATTATTACCAGCCGATTAAATCAAGATATTGTGGAGCACTTTTTTGGCGCACTAAGGAGTAAAGGTGGTTTAAACGACCACCCTTCTCCAAAAGACTTCAAATATCGGCTCCGAAAATATATTTTGGGTACGTATACATTGTTTCCCTTGCTCCAGAGTTTCATTAAGATTCCATTTTACAGCCAGAAACACAGAGCTACTTAATGCCAAGGGCAATGTGGAGATAGACAATACCGACTGGCTTAATTGCCCGAAAAATTCTCCTCAGCAAAATGAATCCCTTGTCAGCCTTCCGCCAGAGCCGTTGGATGCTGTGAGAGAAGAGGAGTCTGTTATGCCCGAAGAGGAATCATTTAAAGACCTAAATGAATCGAGTTTTGGCGACATTGGTATTCTACAAGAAGACGCTTTAGAATACATATCAGGTTATATGATTCGAAAGCTAAATCTTGTGGAGTACGAATGTAATCAAAACTCCTTTACATGGGTCGGCCAGGTGTCGAAAGGGTTTTTAAAAATACCAAAGACGAAGTTCCTTTCAAATATAAAAGATATGGAGTTAATATTTTTTAAAGTAAATGGAACTCAAATATCTAATCGTCGAAACCTCCATCGATACCTGGTTGAGGAAAGCAGCTCTATCGACCTGCCACAAACAATTAAAGAATTCTTTTTCAAGTGCCGAATTTATTTTCGCGTCCGCCATCTAAATGAAATTTTTAAAAAAGAAAAGGATGAGCGACGTAAAATGAAGAAAACTTCTTCGTAAAAAAGTAAGTATATTAAGTATCTCATATAGTATATTAAAATATCCCATTATATTATTCACCAAATAATAATATTGTTTTTTAATCTCAATTCCAGTGAGAAGCACAGCATCAAATTTAAAAAATTCATGATCGTTATTATGATGCCTTTGATAAATGAAGCCGATAATTTTGCAACCAATATATTGGATATAATATTAATAAATATTGTTGAGCCCAAAAATCTCAAATTAATTTGTCTTTCAATTAGCTGAACATTTGATTGTTAGAACCGGCGACTTATTAAAGACTTAATAATTGTCTGGTAAGTTGTAATAATTTAAAAAATTAGCATTTTTATATTGAAATTGTATGTTATATATTTTATTTTTTAGTTCTTTAATTGATTGATTTGGTTTTGGATAAAATTATGTAACAAGGTGTACAACCTAATCTATAAATTACATATAATTTATCCAAATAACTTGTGTTCGATTTTACCTCAATTGGAATTTAAACTCATAAAAGGAGCAGAAACGTTTAAGTAAGTAAAATTATTTGAAGATTATTGTGGGTATTAAAGTCTACCCTTTTCTAAAACAGCTTGTAAACAAACAAACTTTGATAATGCCATTTTGATTTAATAAATATTATTTTTCTTTCTCTCCTAACAGTGGCTGATTTTCAACTATCAAAAAAAAAAAAAAAACCGTCTGCCTTATTTACTACGATTTTGGGTCGTTTCTATGACATATCCGTTAGGATTCGTGTCAAGTGTGCACAATCTTCAATGTACTTTTACTTAATCAACCCCACCTGCGTAATGAAAATATCTCTTGTTTACGAGCCCACCAACACGACTGCGGTGAAAATATAGCTATGAAGTAGTCATGACTATAGAAGGATATTATCAAATCTTTCACAAACCAAAAGAAAAGACAACAAATAATTAAAAAATGGTATTTTCCAGCAATTCTCAATTTGACAATAAATTTCCCTTTTTTGATGAGTTTAAGTTATTTTTAAATGATTACCAAACGCATGACATTTGTTAAAAAACCTTTTTCAAATCATTTTCAATTTTTTTTTTTTTATGTGATCAGAAAAGTTAAAAATAACTTTCAACTTTTGCAATAATGATTTTTATCATCAAAGTGAAAGAAAAACATAAAGAAATAAAGCTATTGATAAAAATAAAAAAACTACGATGAATTTTACATTTAACTTTGTTTTTATTTTTCGCTCAATATTTTTTCATTCTTTCTAGTTTATTTCCTTTTATAGGAATATTAAAAAAAAAAAAAAATACTACATAACGTCACCGAAAATGCAAAACAACGTAACATCAAAAATTTGAAATTTGTTTTTTTTGATGAAATATAGTTAATTTTTCCAAAATACGTGTAATCACAAATTTTCAGAAGTCAAAATAACGTAACATCACATTTATTAAAAAAATAAAAAAATTTTGTTTTCTTTTTTTTACGAATTTAGATTACAATTATTAAAAATATAAAAGTTATCAGAAATCCTTTTAATTACAATTTTTCTAAAATTTGTATTGATGTTACTTCAGAAAATTGAAATCTTGAAAAACGTAAACCACATAACTTTAAAAATATTTAATTAAAATAAAAATATTCATTATCAGTATATTAGGCAGTATTTAAGGATGTAGTAACCCAAAAATCTTACTTGTAGGACAATTTGTTAAGATTTTAGTAAGTTTTTTGTGACTCCTGTAATGTTATAAAAAGTGATGTTACGTTGTTTTTGATTTTAGAGTCTTCTTGATAATTTATTACAGGTCACAGAAAAATATAACTTTTATAGCTCTAACCACTACTTATGAAATTATATACCATTTTTGGTAACCCTTCCGTTAGAGATCTGATCGTTGCTTCAGTCACGCTTTTGTAGCAATGTCCACATCTTCTTTTAAAATCTTCGGTATTTTGGGACACCTTTTTTGTGCTCTTCAATTCACTTTTCACAAGAGCTCAATATCTCTCCTCTGGTCTAAGCTATGGGCAAATTTGGAAAATTGACCTCTCTTCGTACAAAAACTATGTTATTGTTTTGGTACCACTCTAGAGCTTTCTTACCATAGTGACATGATACCAAATGGGTCCAAAAATATGTGGACACGTTGTGCTCTCTTATGAAAGGAAGAAGTCTTCTTTGCAAATATTCCTTGATGTATATTTTGGTATTTATAGATCCGAATGTATCAAATGATTTTCCTGTTTTGCCGCAACTGCAAAAAACTTGTTATACCAGGAATTTCGTAAGAAATTTTTTCTGCTTTTGAGTCCTAAACTTATCTTTAGCATTACCTCGGGCATTAACAATATAAAAATTTTGACACAGAACCTGCGAAAATTCTGCCAGCACATAAGTTTTTTCGTCAATTCTACAACTTGAGTATTTTTTGTATGAAATTTGGTTTTAAATTTCGTGTCCTATTCTTGGCATCTAAATTTTTGGCAGCATTCCTGTTTGGAACTTTTTGGACTTTATATGTTATCAACTCTGCACTAGCTTTAAATTTTCGCACCAAATAATCAATTTTGGCAGCATTCTTGTCTGAAACTTTTTGGACTTTGTATGTTTTCAAGCCTGCATTGGCTTTAACTTTTCGCACCAAGTAGTCAGAGCACTGATTTAACCGGGCTGCTTTTCTACCAGATGTGTTTGGAGTTCTTTTCAATATCCTTTCAATTTTCTGGCTTTCCCAATATCATGTGAACCTTTTTTTCTTTCCGAACCGTGTTTCCTATACTCATTCCACCATGATCTATGGTCAAATTCTCCTGATATTGTTTAATAACATTAGAAACATTTGGACGGCGGAAATTCAATTCTGTGGCCAATTATTTGTAGGAGTATTTTTCTTGCCTTCTTCTGTATAAAAATACATAAATTATTTCAATTTATTAAAAACAAATTTCTTAACTTACAATTCAGTCCATCATTGTTTACAATTTGCGGTACTCTATTTATACCCAATTTGCACATGTTTTTTTTATATTTTTTTTGTTATCTTTTGTTTGACGTTTCTGTCTCATTTGAGGTGAAAAACATTGCATTCTTGTAGTTGTTGCCTTTATGCATACACCTTGTTAAACTCATTCCACCATGCTAGTTCCTTTCCATTTGGTCATCTAACATTTCTGCGACTATCTGACCCGAACAAGTTAATTTTTGTCTCGTAGTTCCATAAAATGTTCTTAAAATTATCAACTTCACTATTTTTAATTTTTGTAACAAATTTTTTTCGAGCTGCTTAGTTTTTTGAGCTTAAAAATGGTAACTTCCTGGCGATTCTACTTGGCAAACCTTTCTCTAAAAGTTTTCGTCGGACTGTTGAAGCACTAATTATGTTACCTATTTCTTTAGAAACGGCTTTTGAAGATAGAAATGGCTGCTTCTTCACTAAAAGAGCTATCTGTGAATCCATGGTAACGGTTATTTTGCAAGGTCTACCACGTGTTTCTTTTGATGGCTTCCACTTGGTCGCGTTTTCTACGAAATGATGAGACCTTCCAAGCAATTCCGCAATAAAATCATGTGTTTTCCCTTGGTCATGTAATTATTTCACTATTCGCCTTTCTTAAAGAGTGCTATGTACATTACGACCCATCTTTTCGTAAAAATAATATTATTTTATAATATTTTTTCAACAATAATATTTCATTTACCTTACATTTAATTATTTTCAGAAAATTTATCCAAATTATAAGGTAAATTAAAACAAAAAATATAATCCTTTAAAATAAGTCTATTATTTTGCACAAATTATATTTTAACTTTTCTTAAAATGTTTACGAAGAAAGAAACTTCTTAAAAATACCCATTATTTTTAGTATTGAAAATATCAAAAATAACGGTACCAAAAATTCCTAAGAGAATGTTTTTTTAAGAGTGTTAAATCGAAGAGAAAATATTTAATATACAATAGCCTATTATATTGCACAGCACTGTATATGTTCATATATCCTTAATTTTCGGATCCAAACAAATGTGGAATACCATATATTAATATATATGGTACATATATGTTATTTTTAGCTGGGATATTAAAAAAGAAAAATACTTTATTTAATTTAAAACAATATTTATATATATCCAATATGACCGGATACGTAACGTCGCGCAACCCTATTTTCTGTCAAGGTGTACATTTTAAACCGCACAGTTTCAAAAAATTATTTTGGAAATGTGCGGTTTATTTTAATTTGTTTAAATATTTTAAAATTAAACGTCATTGCTTAATATTTTTGCTTAAAATTTTTTAACCATGTGGTTTAATACTCAGAACTTGAGTTTTTGTTAATCCTTAAATATGAATATAATTTCGTAAAATTATTTTTTTGTAAACCAAATATTCTAAAAAATAAAACTATTCTTAGGTTTACCCTAATATTGTTGGCTTTGTTCAAAATAATAGTAGCGCCATATGTAACATTTTCACCTTAAATAAATCTTAAAATTAAACGTCGTAATTCAGACAAAATACTTAAAGAATCGAATACACAAGAAATTAGCTGTGCAAAATAATAGTAACATCGATAAAAAACACCTGAACAGACAAAACTACGTGATTAATTTTTTTGTTTTTTTTTTTTTTTTTGTTTATTTTGTTTATACACATTAATATTTTGTGGAATAGACTTTATTTAGTTTGACAGCGGCGAGCACTGAGTCCACTAATAACCCCTGGTCCTCTCGATGGTAATATTTTTCTAAGCTGACTGCACTGGCGTCCACAATTCCTTCAAATTTCCCGGTTTATTTTTAAAAGGAACATCTTTGACATCTCCCAAAAGTTTTTCAAATATGGTGACTGAGTCGGTCCCTCCAAAACATCACTTTTATTTTCGGAAAACTATTTTTTGTTTGCTATTTACTCGTTTCTAAGGAAAATTTTCCTGCTAAAACACCTATTTAAGTGGCATGTTCTTCTCTGAATAAGACAACATGACTGTTCGTACTATTTCCACATACATTGGGGCATCCATGTTACCTCTTATCCAAAATATGGACCATGATATGAAAAACATCCCCAAATGTTGATTTTCCCACCATAGTGCTTAACGGACTCGAACAAATTTTGGGTCATATTATTTGTGATTTGGTCACGTCACAAATATTCTTGTCCAATGCGTCCCATATGCACCAAAAAGAACTACTTTGGATGCATTTGTGCAGAGAACGTGCGCCATTTCGTATGGGGCCAGTCGAAGTAAAGTATCGCAAAATAAGGGCGATTGCGTACCTGTCTGTAGCTTAGTAATGGGACTTTCCTTTGGAATCTTGCTTGCAGATTTTGTTTTTGGAGATGTCAAGAAATATTTGACGCAGTCCTCTTTTGCATTAATGGACATCACAAATGTGTTTTGTACGCGTAGAGTCACTTGGAAGATTTTTTTACTTGCGGGTTCGTGTTTCTTGGTTTGGATTACATTTTTTGAAATTTTCAATAACTGCGGGAGTACATTCCACAAAATTTTCGCAGAAATTTGTATGTCTTCAGAAAGTATTTTTACCAAAAAGGTGCGGGTGCTAGGAATACAGTGTTTGCCGCCACCTATTTAAAATTTTTTTAAAAGCAAAATTTCACTGTATGTGCAGTTCACGGCTATATAATTTGCTTAAAAAGCAAAAGGATCCAAAATAACAAAACAATAATACTTTTTGTCAATGTTTGTAACTTTGCTACTATTATTTTGCACAGGCAAAAACCAAGCGGCTTAAGTAAAATAACGGTAAATAATTTGTTATGTAATTATTGTCACTGTTTAAGACTTTCATATAAACAGATTGTTTTTGAATTCCTTGTGTAGGGATTGAGCTGCAAAAAAAACTCCAAAGTATCTTAAGTATATATATATATATATATATAGCTTAGTAATGGGATTCTCGATCCTTGTAAGAAATGAACACGATAGGTCCATTTCCGTGCGTGTGTCGGTTGAAATGGCGGTTATGAAGCCCACCGATTTTTTGCATATTATTATTTTTAGAGCTTCTTTTTTGTTTTTCCAAAGTAACATATTTAGCTGGACAAATTTTATTTTAGCTGGAAACTGGACAATCGTCAAAAAAGATGGAAAATCCAGCCCAATTGGCAACTCTACATGCACAGAACTATTATATATTTTTGTATGTACATATCATGGCACAAGTATTATAAGGTATATGCAAAACGGCAACAACTACAACAACGCAACTCTGTCAGTGGAACACAATGATTTTTGTTTGTAAACATTTTATTGTGCTTCTTACTTTATTATATTTTTTGTTCTGAAAATGTATATATATTTGAGAAAAATAAACAAAAAGTTGTGTATTTTACAACTTATATTCGTCTTTTTAGTGGCAGTTTATATTTGTAACACAATTTTAATCATTAAACACTCCAAGTTACTTCGAATTATAAAAGCTCTCAAATGCGCATTAATATAAAATATTAATATGTTTGTATAAAACTTGTATGTTATGTTTTATTTCATTTTGTTTTTTTATAACATAAAACACACGAAATGTAACTAAAAATAGTTTTTAATAACAACACAAATATATTTTAGTAATATAACACAGGAATTGTATTACAAAATTATTAAATTTTCTTGGAAACAAACAAATGTAAACAAATTTTGACAATATAGTCTGCTTTTAAACAACGAGCAAAAAATAATCAGCTGATCTTATAAGGTTACCTTATTTCAGATTATTATACCATGGTACATATATACAAACAAACTGACTGCATATACAAAAAAAGAACAACACTGATAACACTGGTCGACAAAAAAGTTCTCCACCAAAGACAAATAGTTGGACTTGATGAATTTTGATGTGCTAAACATGAATCTGCTATCAGTTTTTATTCCCATCAGGTCTGGATTTTTTTATGGGCGTGGTTAATATTTTGCCATAGCAAGGCCATTAATCTAGTATATTTCCTCATAACTTAAGAACGGTGTGTACGATTGACATAAGTGATCATAGTTGGGGGTAGTGCACAAAATTTGCAGTTTTCACTAACATTTAGTGATAGTGCAAAATTGTTAACTACAATCTTTACTTTTTGAAAAATATCAGCCTCGCTCAGCATCAGTGGTGTTTTACGTCATTTTGACGATTTTTTTCAATGAATTTAGAAATTTGACGATTGACGATTTTTATAGTAAGTCGCTAATATTTTGAAGATTTTCTTACATGAAATACTTTTTACTATATATTTGTGACAACGATTATATAAATTTCAGAAAAATTGTGTAAGAATCTATATTTTTGTACTTTTAATATAGGGAAATATTTAATTTTGGGAATCCATTCATAATTAACACAAATAATTTGGATGTCTTCTTGAGTCATAAATAGGAAATACCTTACGTTCTTTAGAAAAAAGTTTTCTTAATTGGATCGATAAAGATTGATTAAGAATAATATGATATAACAGAAATAAAATAAAAGAATTGTAAATGTTAGCAAAAATATTTTGTATTTTTTGGAAAAACGAAATCTATAAAATTATCAAACAAAACAAACGAAACCGAAAAAAATCCTTAGGAATTTCATAATTTAAAATAATTCAATGAAGTTTAATTATTTTAAAATTAATTCAAAGTAGTTACATTATAAACTACTATGCTTTTGTAAATATTATATCTGGGGACTTTTGACTTAACTAAAAAAAATTCTGGAGAGCTAAAAATCTGTTTTAAGAATTAAATATTTCTACGGAAATAATAATTATTCAAGTGCATATATTTCCAAAAATAATAAATACCTGTTAGTCATAACGATGTGACTTTAGCATGTTAATTGACGATATTTTTTCTTATTTTTGACGATTTTTTGAGAAAAAAGCCTAACACCACTGCTCAGCATAGTGGTAGTAAAAAAATATTTTTTTTCCACGAAAATTAGTGATAGTTAAAATTTTTTCAGCTCAAGCCTAGTTCAACATTTTTTTCTTCACTTAATACTTTAGTTCAAAAAACAACCCTCCACTAATGTTAGTGGGAACTAAATTGAAAATGACCTTTAAACTTTCTTCTCTAAATAGAAAATTAAGACTAACCTCAATTTTCACAAAACAATTTTAAACCTAAACTGTATTTTAACATATAATGTATACAAAAATAGTCTCTTAAATATTCCAATTTCCAAAAATCCTTTCGTAATGGATATATTTTTCGGAAGACCAACATTTTATCTCTCAACTTTAGGCATTCGGTCTGTGGAAATATGAATTAGTCAGTAAAGTTACTCGTTTATATATGGATGCCTCAATATACACAAATACATTTATAAGATTTCTAAAACACACTAAAAAAAATTCTAAATTATGTAGTGTTGTTCTAAAACGATTATAAATTTGATAATTACCATCATAGCTCTCTAAAATGAATACAGTGAGTTCTGATTGATTGGAAAAATGTCATGTTTATGTTTAGTGAAAAAAGAAATTTCATATTTATGTTTAGTGAAAAAAAAATTATTTGAAGCTTATGTGTAGTGACTGCTCAGATTTTGCACTAATGAGTGTATTGCAAATTTTTTCACTACCACTAAATTTAGTTATAGTGAAAAAAATTGCAATATCACAAACATTTTTTTAGTGGTAGTGTAGAAATGTTTCACTATAACTATAGTGGTGGCAAATAGTTAAAATTCAAATTTTTTTCACTATAGCGCGCTTTAGTGAAAAGCTGAATGCACTCACAATTTAGAGCACTACCCCCAACTCTGTAAGTGATACACCAAAATTTTAGATTTTTTTGTTACTAAAATTTCTTTTTATAAATGAAAACATCAAAAATGTTTCAGTTTATCATCATTATCTTAAAGCTGGTAATGCTGCGAATAAAATAAGGCATGTATCTTCAAACTTGATGCTCAAATCTTGATTTTATTAACAGTTAAGTAAAAATACCCATGTTGCATACTATTGAGTAGAAATATAGTGGTGGGCAAAAAAAAAATGTTTTTTTTTCTTAAAACAAAAATAGGTGCACTATATGAATTTTCATGAGCTAAACAAGAATCAGTTTTCACTTTTTTTCTATCACGTACTGATTTTTTATGGGAATGACTAATATCATTACCTTATTCAACGGTAACACTATAAAACTCGAGAATGGTTTGTACAATTTGACTATAACTCAAGAACCGTTTATACGATTTTGGTAAATGATACACTATCCTAAACTATTGAGCGGATAAAAATTGAAATTGAACGACTTAAAGTCGATTTTATTCCACATATTTCGGTGTTTCATTTATATAAATCGTACATACCGTTCTCGAGTTATAGTGAAATATACTCGAGTAATCGGCTTATTTAGGACGCAATATTAGACACGCCCATAAAAAAATCTCGACCTGATGGGAAAAAACTGAAAGCAGATTCGAGTTTAGCATGCGGAATTCCATCTAGTTCACAATTTTTTTTTTTTTTTTTTAAGGAACTCGAAAATTTTTTTTGTCAATCAGTGTAATCATTATATTACTGCTGTTGCTAACTAAACTACTTGCCTATATAAAAAACAAAAACATCGCTAAAAGTATTGTAATGACTTAATATAATTGTTTGTGTGTGTATTTATATTATTAACAGATTTTTTAGTTTTTGGTTCATTCGTTCATAAACAACCTAGTTGTTTATAAACAAATTTGGTTGATTCAAAACACTGTAGCTTAAACAACGGCTTCAAAAATGCGTTTTTCCCGTTATCACAGTTATCATTGAACCGATTTATTCCATTTTTTCAGCACAAAAATTCAGAAAAAAATATTCGAACCTTCTTTGCAAAAACGAAGTCCCTAGTATATTCAGAGGCTTCAGAAACCGGAAAACCGTTTCTAAAAATAGGGTTTTTAATCATATCTCCGCCATTTATGAACTAATCTTGCTGAATTTCAATAGCAAAATTTTCGAAAGGATTTCTGATCGTTTGATATATATATTATATATGGTAGTAATCGGTGGGCTTCATAACCGCCATTTCAACCGACACAATAAGGTAATGATATTAGTCATTCCCATAAAAAATCAGTACGTGATAGAAAAAAAGTGAAAACTGATTCTTGTTTAGCTCATGAAAATTCATATAGTGCACCTATTTTTGTTTTAAGAAAAAAAAACATTTTTTTTTTGCCCACCACTATATTTCTACTCAATAGTATGCAACATGGGTATTTTTACTTAACTGTGAATAAAATCAAGATTTGAGCATCAAGTTTGAAGATACATGCCTTATTTTATTCGCAGCATTACCAGCTTTAAGATAATGATGATAAACTGAAACATTTTTGATGTTTTCATTTATAAAAAGAAATTTTAGTAACAAAAAAATCTAAAATTTTGGTGTATCACTTACAGAGTTGGGGGTAGTGCTCTAAATTGTGAGTGCATTCAGCTTTTCACTAAAGCGCGCTATAGTGAAAAAAATTTGAATTTTAACTATTTGCCACCACTATAGTTATAGTGAAACATTTCTACACTACCACTAAAAAAATGTTTGTGATATTGCAATTTTTTTCACTATAACTAAATTTAGTGGTAGTGAAAAAATTTGCAATATACTCATTAGTGCAAAATCTGAGCAGTCACTACACATAAGCTTCAAATAATTTTTTTTTCACTAAACATAAATATGAAATTTCTTTTTTCACTAAACATAAACATGACATTTTTCCAATCAATCAGAACTCACTGTATTCATTTTAGAGAGCTATGATGGTAATTATCAAATTTATAATCGTTTTAGAACAACACTACATAATTTAGAATTTTTTTTAGTGTGTTTTAGAAATCTTATAAATGTATTTGTGTATATTGAGGCATCCATATATAAACGACCCAGCAGGCCATGTCTTGTAGAAAATATCGACGATGTCTTGATGATTTGTCACAGTCTTCGATGACACATGTACGACAGCTCCGAACAAGCATTGGTGACATTTTCGAACAAAGGGCACATAAGTCATCAACGATAACCTGAGCGACAGTGTCATGTATATTTTCGTCAACCATTTTAAGAAAAATAAATGAAAAAATAGTAGGGTTCCGCCGAGATTTGAACCCAGGCCACCAATTTCTCTCTTCTCTTCTTATGGAATAGTCAAGCGCACTTACCACTTCAGCTACGACACTCTCTATTTTTTAATGGTTTTATTAATGCTTTTATTTATCTTATAGGTATATACGACATGCTGCATGACAATGTCATGCAGCATATCGTGTATTTGGTATAACTCACGACATTCTCGCTGGACATTTTACTCATGTTGTCACCGAACTAGTTATGTACGACAATTCCATATATTTTGTTATTGAAGTCGCCGAAGATGGGGTAAAATGACAATAAAGGTGACTTTTATTCAAACTTGTCCTCTAAATGCATTTTCTTGACGACAAATTTAGACGACATCCTCGATGAAAGTGTCGTTAATGGACATGTGGCCTGCTGGGGAGTAACTTTACTGACTAATTCATATTTCCACAGACCGAATGCCTAAAGTTGAGAGATAAAATGTTGGTCTTCCGAAAAATATATCCATTACGAAAGGATTTTTGGAAATTGGAATATTTAAGAGACTATTTTTGTATACATTATATGTTAAAATACAATTTAGGTTTAAAATTGTTTTGTGAAAATTGAGGTTAGTCTTAATTTTCTATTTAGAGAAGAAAGTTTAAAGGTCATTTTCAATTTAGTTCCCACTAACATTAGTGGAGGGTTGTTTTTTGAACTAAAGTATTAAGTGAAGAAAAAAATGTTGAACTAGGCTTGAGCTGAAAAAATTTTAACTATCACTAATTTTCGTGGAAAAAAATATTTTTTTACTACCACTATGCTGAGCAGTGGTGTTAGGCTTTTTTCTCAAAAAATCGTCAAAAATAAGAAAAAATATCGTCAATTAACATGCTAAAGTCACATCGTTATGACTAACAGGTATTTATTATTTTTGGAAATATATGCACTTGAATAATTATTATTTCCGTAGAAATATTTAATTCTTAAAACAGATTTTTAGCTCTCCAGAATTTTTTTTAGTTAAGTCAAAAGTCCCCAGATATAATATTTACAAAAGCATAGTAGTTTATAATGTAACTACTTTGAATTAATTTTAAAATAATTAAACTTCATTGAATTATTTTAAATTATGAAATTCCTAAGGATTTTTTTTTTCGGTTTCGTTTGTTTTGTTTGATAATTTTATAGATTTCGTTTTTCCAAAAAATACAATATATTTTTGCTAACATTTACAATTCTTTTATTTGATTTCTGTTATATCATATTATTCTTAATCAATCTTTATCGATCCAATTAAGAAAACTTTTTTCTAAAGAAAGTAAGGTATTTCCTATTTATGACTCAAGAAGACATCCAAATTATTTGTGTTAATTATGAATGGATTCCCAAAATTAAATATTTCCCTATATTAAAAGTACAAAAATATAGATTCTTACACAATTTTTCTGAAATTTATATAATCGTTGTCACAAATATATAGTAAAAAGTATTTCATGTAAGAAAATCTTCAAAATATTAGCGACTTACTATAAAAATCAATTGTCAATTGTCAAATTTCTAAATTCATTGAAAAAAATCGTCAAAATGACGTAAAACACCACTGACGCTGAGCGAGGCTGATATTTTTCAAAAAGTAAAGATTGTAGGTAAAAATTTTGCACTATCACTAAATGTTAGTGGAAACTGCAAATTTTGTGCACTACCCCCAACTCTGATCACTTATGTCAATCGTACACACCGTTCTTAAGTTATGAGGAAATATACTAGATTAATGGCCTTGCTATGGCAAAATATTAACCACGCCCATAAAAAAATCCAGACCTGATGGGAATAAAAACTGATAGCAGATTCATGTTTAGCACATCAAAATTCATCAAGTCCAATTATTTGTCTTTGGTGGAGAATTTTTTTGTCGACCAGTGTTATCAGTGTTGTTCTTTTTTTGTAGTCAGTTTGTTTGTATATATGTACCATGGTATAATAATTTGAAATAAGGTAACCTTATAAGATCAGCTGATTATTTTTTGCTCGTTGTTTAAAAGCAGACTATATTGTCAAAATTTGTTTACATTTGTTTGTTTCCAAGAAAATTTAATAATTTTGTAATACAATTCCTGTGTTATAATACTAAAATATATTTGTGTTGTTATTAAAAACTATTTTTAGTTACATTTCGTGTGTTTTATGTTATAAAAAAACAAAAAGAAATAAAACATAACATACAAGTTTTATACAAACATATTAATATTTTTATTAATGCGCATTTGAGAGCTTTTATAATTCAAAGTAATTTGGAGTGTTGAATGATTAAAATTGTGTTACAAATATAAACTGCCACTAAAAAGACGAATATAAGTTGTAAAATACACAACTTTTTGTTTATTTTTCTCAAATATATATACATTTTCAGAACAAAAAATATAATAAAGTAAGAAGCACAATAAAATGTTTACAAACAAAAATCATTGTGTTCCACTGACAGAGTTGCGTTGTTGTAGTTGTTGCCGTTTTGCATATACCTTATAATACTTGTGCCATGATATGTACATACAAAAATATATAATAGTGCTGTGCATGTAGAGTTGCCAGTTGGGCTGGATTTTCCAGCTTTTTTGACGATTGTCCAGTTTCCAGCTAAAATAAAATTTGTCCAGCTAAATATGTTACTTTGGAAAAACAAAAAAGAAGCTCTAAAAATAATAATATGCAAAAAACGATAATATAATTATCTTCGTAGCCAAGTTTTGAACTTTTAAACTATTGAGGAGTCCCAGAACAAAAAAGCCTCATTCATATTGTTTAGCCCATAATTTTTAACATCGTAAATATTCCTTCTACTATTTATCCAATTGTAAAGATTATGATATCAATTGAAAGCTCTTAATGGTGCATTTATAAAAATAAAATTATAAAAGGTTCATTAACACACAACTTTTTTAAATATTTTGTAATTTCCACTGCACAACAAACATTTTTAGAGGGAATTTTTTTAATTTTTTTAATATAATTTACGATTTTCATAGGCATATTACAAGAAATTGCACTCTAAAATTGTTCTTCAATATTTTCACCGTTAAAAATACTATCAAAGCTGAAATATCAGAATAATCGTAGCTGAATCAGAACATTCAATTTAAACAATATTTTTAATTCCTTTTACCCAAATGTACTTTTTTCAAACTTTCAAAAGATATAATTGAAAAATATAATTAAATCTCAATAACCTCAAACACATATTTTAAGTTAAATGTGTGCAGAAGTGATTTTAATAAAAAAAAGTTTCTTATGTCAAGCTTTTTTACCCCGAATGTCCAGCTTTTTGAAATCTGGATCTAGCAACCCTATGTGCAAGTAATGAGTATTAGTATCGAGTACCGAGTATTTGCACGCCATTTTTGGGTACTCAATACTGTAAAGTAGTTAGTCAATACTTTCAGAGTTTAACAGCTGTATTCAAAAAAATTAATGTAGGTTTGATAAAGAGTTACTAACTTTTTCTTATGGAAATTTACATACAAAAAGTTAGTAACTCGTTATCAAGCATACATTATTTTTTTGTGAATACGGCTGTAATTGTTTAATGATTGTTTAAAAATATAACGGCTAAAATACAACGCTGTATAAAGATACAAGTAAATTTTTAAATATATGAAAATAATTTTATTGATTTTTATTATTTTGTGTTTTGTATAAAAAAATTTACAATATTTCATAATAATTGGTTAAATATATTTGTTTTAATTTTAAATAAATTAACATTTATTAAAAATTATATTTCAAATTAAAAAATCCGTTAAGTATCGAGTAGTAACGAGTACCCCAATGAAAAAGTATTGACTAGTATCGAGCATTCAAAAGTAGTAGAATTTGCCAGCACTAATATATAAATATGGAATTGTTGTTGTTTATTTTTTTGTTTTAAAATATTCGTAGTTTGGAAAAAAATTTAGATTTATAAATATGAAAGTATCAAAGCATACGTTAAGGCGAAAATTTTATTATTTGTCGGTAAGATGGTGAAGGGTATAAAGGATTCGGCACAGCAGTTTTTTTTTAATTTCATTTTTGTCTACGTGCATTTCTTTAAAATATACCCGCTAATCATCGAAATCTGACGCTGAGTCCCGAAATAAACTTATAATACTTTCAAGTATACAAACATTTTATTTTAAAATTCAAAGCTGAGACCGGGTATCAAGAATAATCGTAGTGATTTATCGTAACTAATTTGAGATATTTTAAATTTTCTTTGCAATTAATGTTGAAATTTGGATTTAATTTCTGATTTTCTATATCAACTTTATAAAAAGTTAAAATTAGGGAAAAATCTAAGTTCTACCAAATTGTCATTTGTGTACCATTGTACTTTTCAGGCTCGAATTGTACCAAAAAAAGTACAATTGGTACAATTTTGACATCCCTGAGTAGAATAAAGCAATATGGTGGTTGTTACTTTGAGTCTACATTAGACAAATTTTTATCAAGACAAACGTCAAAATTTTATCAAGATAAAGATTTGTCTAATGTAGACTGAATTTGTCAGTGTTATTGCAGCGTTAAAAGAAAATTGTCAGCGCTCGAGCTCTGACAACTTTGTCTTGATAATGCTTAGTAAAAGACGCCATCTTGATTGTTGTTGGTACTTTTTGCATGGCTTATTATGACATACGTTTTCCCCTATAATTGATAGAGATAAAAAATTATCTGCAACTCAAACAAAAATTTGACGTTTGTCTTGATACAAATTTCTCTAATATAGACTCGACGTTAATTTTCGCTGCCTTCGCCATGGTGAAATGAATACAAGGTATATGCATAAAGGCAACAACTACAACAATGCAATAATAACAGCCATTTTTTCGTTGGAAATAAGACTGAAACGTCAAACAAAAGGAAAGAAAAAAGCACATGAAAATTGAAAAATAAATTGAAAAATAATAAGAATGAATTGTATATTATTGTTTTTTTTGGAACAATTAGATATGTGACATCACCGTTGGAAACTTCCTTTTTACAAGTTACGCATTTTTTCTTTATTAAAATTTCTTATTTCACCACAGAAAATATTTGCTTTTGATTGTAAACAAACCAATACATGCAAACGTAAAAAAAAAATTACATTTCAGTCTAACACCACAAAATTAAGCAAAAAATAATCAGCTGAGTTTACAAATTCACCTTGTACTCATTTCACCATGGTCTTCGCTTAAACGTAAATTTCAAGGCATATTAACTATAAGGTAGTGTTGGAAACTCAGCAGACTTTTTTCTCTCCTCTCTTTACTGTCAAATGCTGTTTCTTATTATGGTGCTTGTATTTTTGTGTGTTAGTTTACATTTTTTATTTCATCTTTGTTATTGTTTCAATGAACAAAATTTGACATTTTTGACCAGCAATTGAGAAAAAAAAATTGCTGTTGTTTTTGTATTGTTGTATTTGTTGTAGAATTGCTATAACCCAGCGTTGCCAATTCAGCGCTTTTCGCGATAGATTCAGCGCTTTTCAGCAACTCAAAAGTCGCATTTTTTTACATCACCGCTTTTTCCAATTTAGCGCCTTTTCAGTTTCAAAAGTATCTTAGGTTTTATTCAGTATTTTCCTTCTCTTGTAAAATTACGAAAAGGGCAGCCATCGATATGTATTCTGTATTTCTATTTATTTTATTTTCAATAAATATTTTTTTTCAGACATAACACAATTTTCATACTTAGGAAAAGCTTAAGCGATGAAAAAAAGTTTTAAAACAGGATTTGGCCACTAAGTGGGCAGTATAATGCTGGGCCTAAGACCTTCATATTTTAACATATTTCTAAATTTAAAAGCTTTAAACTGAAAGATATTATCAAATGTATAACCTTTCTTTGTACCTTAAATATTGTTTTTATAAAACGTAATGTTCAATATTGCATATAACTACTAAATATTTGCACATGAACTTAAAATAACAAATATATATGTAATAAGTTGTTTTGCTCTTAATAAAAAATACCTATTTAACTAAAAGATAAAAAAAATTTTATTCAAATAGAATTTAGCGCTTTTTTAAGTGATGACCGGCGCGTTTTGGTTCAAAAAAGTTGACAACGCTGCTATAACCTAATAGTAAATAAGCCTTGCATAAATATGTATAATGGCAGCATGTGAACAGCTGATAATTTTTGATGAGACAGTTGCTGACTATGCGGTAATGTAGTTTGGACTTTAGCCATTATTTCGGGCGAATATTAGTTTGATCTTACAAAATAAAAGTAATATCAAATAAGTAAAAACAGCACATAAACATAATAGTTTTTACAAAAAATCAATTTAAAAAAAAAAAATCGGCTCTTAAAAATGTTTAGTGAAAAAATCTGATTTTATAAAAATACGATTTTTATAAAAAAAATTAGATTTTAAAGAATTATGATTTAATAAAATATTTTATTTTTTGAAAAAAAAAAAAATAAATAAATTGGATTTTTAATAAAATTTGTGTGTTTTAGGAAAAAATCATAAGATTTTAAAGAAAATCTAATTTTTAAGCAATAAAATAAAATTCACAAAATAATTATGAGCGACAAAATAAAAATCAACAATAATCATTATTTTTGAGAAAAATAATAAATCTCAAAAATAATAAAGTTGAGCTAAAAAATAAAAATTAAAACTAATTATTATTTGTTGAGTTTTATTTTTAAACTCGTTCTAGCGACATTAAATTCGTAACAAAGTGTAGTGTTAATTTTTGTAATGAATTACTTGGAGAACTAATTTCCACACAACTTGTGCTTTGCTAGAGCTTGATCGAATATCACGCCCACATACGTCAAATTCGACTCACATATAAGACAAAATATGCTCTACAGTTAAAAAAGTTTTTTTTTTCACAACCACGCCCCCATTACGCCAATTTTGATACTACTATGTTGCTATATTTGTGAAAATATTACTTATCATTTTAGAACTTATAAATATGAATTCTAAGTATATACTATACCGTATATACTAAGAACGCATAATTGGATTTATTATAAGATATACCAGACCTTTTGGGTGGCAAGCCTATGTTCAATTCCCCTTTAAATATATGTATCATTATATTATGTTGATACTACCATATGTATATGCACTTAAGAATGATTTCCGAAAATGGGTCTTATATGGGTACTAAAGCTAATTAGGGAGCTTCTCACTATGCATTATAATTGTATCAAGCGTGTTTGTAAAAATATAATAATAATACTAATGTTTATGTGGGATTTATACAAGTTAAAGTCGACTGAGGGGTTTATATCGGAACTACATCTAAGTAATTGTGGACCGATATTCGTTAAATTTGCTATACATATTTGTAATTATATAGAACTTATTTATGTTTTAGGCTTTTATGAGCGTTAAGCCTCTATTCCGGTAGGACATTTGTATGAGAGCTAGGTGAAATAATGATCCGATTATAACCAATTTCAATAGACTTTGTCATTGTATTAAAATAATTATTAGTGGCAAATTTCATTAAGAATTTCATTAAGATAGCTCTAAAATAGCGACCTGTACTTTGTTCTCAAAGTGTGATTTTGGGAACATTCACTGTGTATAAAAAGTGGATTAACCAATAAACGGGCATATCATTTTGAACATTTCACAACAACAATACATCAAACTAATAAACAAAACAAGAATTGGACCGAATCCGATCGAAGTGGATGAAATGGTTAAACATTTCAAAAATGCTATCACAAATGTTACTTTCAACAATATTTTTTTATTAGACTAGATAAACAAAGGTCCCAAACATTAAATTTTTATGATACTACATACATTCTACTTTCGAAAATAAACTTTAGGTTTTGAAATTGATAATCAACCCTTTTAGTAATGACTAAAAACACACATTGAATTAATTGACGCCAAAATATTTCAAAGCACTTTATGCAACATAATTATTTTAAAGCAGCGCTCGAGCTCTGACAATTTTGTCTTGATAATGCTTAGTAAAAGACGCCATCTTGATTGTTGTTGGTACTTTTTGTATGGTTTATTATGAAATACGTTTTCCCCTATAATTGACAGAGATAAAAAATTATCTGCAACTCAAAAAAAAATTTGACGTTTGTCTTGATAAAAATTTCTCTAATATAGACTCGACGTTACTTTGAGTCTACATTAGAGAAATTTGTATCAAGACAGACGTCAAATTTTTGTTTGAGTTGCAGATAATTTTTTATCTGTATCAATTATAGGGGAAAACGTATGTCATAATAAACCATGCAAAAAGTACCAACAACAATCAAGATGGCGTCTTTTACCAAGCATTATCAAGACAACGTTGTCAGAGCTCGAGCGCTGACAATTTTCTTTTAACGCTGCAATAACACTGACAAATTCAGTCTACATTAGACAAATCTTTATCTTGATAAAATTTTGACGTTTGTCTTGATAAAAATTTGTCTAATGTAGACTCAAAGTTATGCAACATAAGCAATTTTTGACTGTACAGCTCTGCAAGTATTGAAAATAAAACAAAAGTAAAAATGTCAATATGTATACTCAGTGGATTATAGGCAATCGATACACTATAAAAAATTTGTTGATTTAAACTTTTAAAAATGTGAATTTAATAACGATGGATCAGTGATTTCGACCACTGTGCGTCTTTGGTAATCATATGACGAACAACTGATCCGGTGTAGGTTTTGAGTTGAAAAAATTATATGTACACAAACATTAAATTGACTAAGAATGAAATACTCAATTTATATATTTTAATTAAATTGAAATAAGTGTGCAAAAAAAACAATAAAAAACAGGCTCTGAAAACATTAATGAAGTAAGTCTTTTTAAGAATTAGAGCGATGCGAATAAAATTCGTATAGTAACAAAATTTATTTTTCATTTCCCGAGAACAAAAAAGTCCGAGAAATTAGAAACCCTATCACTTCTACCGTAATGTAACATCCACCACCAATAAGTCATCTTTTTTAAGGGTTGTTTCATTAATGGTATGTTTATTTTCAGTTTTAACGTAATGATGCCACATAGATAAATTTATTTATTTATTTGTGTATAATGTAAATACTTTAATTTTTTACTAAACGTAACGTTTAAAACTTTTTTATTCTACATACAACTACGGAATTTTTTTATCTTTCTAGGATAGGAAAAAACAACATATATTTTTTTATATGAAAGCCATATAAAATTCATATGAATCCTTTTGATTATTTGGCGACTAATATAGATATTTAAATTAAAAAATGTAAAATTACAGTCCAAATAATTATTCGAATAATTTCATAAAGAAATGAAAATGTTAGTGGAGCACTTGAACTTTTTGATTTCAGAATTTTAATGTGAACCTTAAATATGTTTAAAATCCCATAATAGATATTTAAAATTATTTCAAATATGTAAGGGATTACTCATATAAGATCCTAATTAGTAAATTTGTAGTAAAAGTAACTTACTAATTTGTTAATAGAAAAGGGAGAGAAAATTAATAATAATATTTTAAAAATCTGAATTTGTAAAATCACTTTAAAAAAAAGCAATTTTTCCATAAATGAAATTAATTACATAATGCTACAAAACATATAACTAAATTGCGGTTCTCACATGCCATAGATTTGTTCGAACGTTGAACAAAATTTTGTGCGCACATGGATTTGAACAATGAATGGAGCAAACTTGTTCATGGTTTGTTCGCACAATTGTTCGACCAACGATGTCTGCTATAATAAACTTCTGTTCTTTTACGTGTAATTTTGTTGACATGCAAAATGACGGCAGCAACAAAATACACGTAAAATAACATATGAATCCTCAAAAGGATTCATGATTCTTTTTAAGTTTTATAAATATTTTCCATAATTCTAATCTGATTTTATCCAGCAATAGCTCATTTTATTCCTATTAAAATAGGTATTATGAAAAAAAATTGTTCTAACAATATGTAAAAATGGCTGTAAAATTTAAAAAGTAGTAGTTAAAAATAAAAAATTGAGTCTGTTACCTTAATGTCTTTCACAGTTTTGCTAAAAATACAAATTTGTATATGGGCAATTCAATTTTACGTTTGCCTTTATGAAACCGACCTTAAACTTAAAATATTTTTGTAACTTCTGATCTTTTTAAATAATTTTTGATGCAATTATGTTAACAACACTTGATGGTGTAACAGAACAAAAATTCAAGACCTGAAACGGTTCCATGTAGTGCCGGCAAGCACCCAAAGTCAAAAAATCTAAAAAAAGTGTTTAAAACTAACAAGTTTTTTTCTTTCTTTTGATTGCTGTAATCGCGGATTTTAGCATAAGTGTTCAATTCTTCTAATGTATGCTATAAACACTAGTGGAAAAATACCAGCATGGATTTAATTAGCGTGTCATTAACTAGTGTCAAATTGTGTTGTGCAAAAGTCGTGAAACCAAATTTTAAAAAATTGTAAAATTTTGCAGTTTTTTCACTAGGGATTTTACGCCGTTTCGGATATTGCAAAATTTAAAATAGAGCCAAATAGCCCTTGAAATTATGCATCATTTGAAATATATCTTGTTAATGTGCCCTCAACAGAAATGCTGTAGGAGGTACCCAAACTTGGAGAGAAAAAATGTGAATGGCTCCAAGAGGTGCCTTTTTCGCAAGGCACACTCGCAACATTATTTCAACAAAGCTATAGTATCGGCTTATCGAAAAAGGTTTCTAAATTACATTTTAAAATCATTGTGGCATTTTGAAACATTATTTTGCTAAAATTGTATAGTTGTTTTAAAAATATTAGAAATTTTGCATATTTTGCAGTGTGTGCTGCCATAATCAGCTGATTATTTAGGATGCACTGTTTGTTATTGTGTTGATTACATTTAGTCAGCAGCAGTTTGCAGTGCTGTTTCACAAGTAGAATAAAGCTAGATGGTGGTTGTAAATTGTGGCTGCCTACGCTGAATTGTAATTATAACGGCAGCAACATGTTGTGCTGGCAGTGATCAGCTGATAATATTTATTGATACTGTTGCTGACTACGCGCTATTGTAATTTGGGCTTTATAAATCAATTTTAATCTGAAATAGTTCTTGTGTTAAATTCTACTTACGCAGAAAATATAATTTCACTAAAAATATTCAATAACGGTTTTCATGGGCTAAGAACGAGATGTTTTTAATTTAATATTAATCTTCGAGGCACACCCAAGGCTGCTTTAATACCCTATATCAAAATCAATATGGCGTTCGAAAAAAAGTACCATTTTGCATTCAACGCAACATTAGAGATTTGAGTATATATATATATATATACATTTTGTAACAAATAGACGAATATGAATAAGACTACATCACTAAAAATTTAACTTTGCAAATTTTATAAGAAGCTTTATCCCCTGTTTTTATAAGACGAATGAAAAATTTGTCTCGTTAAAATGTATGGAACACAACAAATAAATTTCAAATTTATTTGTTGTTTTCCATACACTTTGACGAAGGGGTTAATAATTATTAAATCGCTAATATATCTACGCATACTTAACTTATTGCGATATTTTTAATTTGTATTTAATAGCAAGGCAAATTTATTTATCAGGTAAAGTCAGTTCTACAACAAATACAACAATACAAAAACAACAGGCACTTTTTAAATGGTTTGCTGGTTAGTTATGTCAAAATCGGCTGATTAGAAACAAAGCGAATTTGTAAACATAACAAAAAATAAAGTAAGCATCAGAGAACCAAGCCGACGCAAAATTGTCGGCGGCTGTGTATCCTATTATGATCGGCGGCGGCGACTTTCACATGGTCATATCGGCGGCAGCTTATTTGTCAGCTCAAAATGTTTTTTATATTATATTACATAAATTAAGTAAATTTCTTATGTTTATTACTAAAAACTAATATTTCCGTTTAACATATGCAATTTTAAGTAAATTTTTATTTGTATTTTGTTCAACCTTTCTAGCCGGTATGAGTCAGCGTCGGCGACGGCTAGAAAAATTATGCGGCGACTGGCTGCCGGTCCGCTTTGTTCTTTGGTAAACGTAAACAAAGTTTGACAGATACAATATCCAAAACAAAGTAAAAATCAGCTGATTAACTGACTTTACCTGATAAATAAAGCCCAAATTACAATTTCGCGTAGTCAGCAGCAGTGTGTGCTGACATAATCAGCTGATAATTTAGAAAGCACTGTTTGTTATGGTGTTGATTACATTTGGTCAGCAGCAGTTTGCAGTGCTGTTTCATTTAGCTCTGTTTCTAAATTCACTGCGCTGCTTTCAGATTGAGAGCGAGACAAAGAGAGTGAGCAAATAAATGAGAGTATTTTAGCCTCTCAAGTAGAATAAAGCTAGATGGTGGTTGATTTGCCTTGTTTAATAGTGTATTGTGGAGCACATAAATGCAATAGTTTTTGATTTAGGACTATAAATAGAATTTTTGGCAATTTTTTATAAATTTTTATCTTAAACCTCCTTAACCCGTGGTCCTCACCTAAAATAAAATATTTAACATTAACACTAACATCATGTTAATGGTAAATGTAGACCGTTCAACTTGATGTTAGTGTTAATTTTTTCAATGTTTAAACATGGTTGTTAAAGCAAATATTAAAAGAACCCTGTTTAAACACCAAGCATCACACACAATCCCAGTCGGAAATAGAAGGGCTAAATATACATTCTAAAATGCATTATTTATGATCTACAAGGCCAGCCACTCGCATTGCAACACTATTTATTTTTTACACAGAGTGTCATTGGAGGCAAGGCCTTCCCTTCTCCCTTCCCAAAAGAAGCGAAAAGGCAAGGACTCTTTAATAAATAAATATGCTCTCTTATATTTTCAATGCTATTAAAAAGAGTATGAAATATATTTAAAAAAAGACATGCGGACTACCTTCTTTATCGACACTTGAAACAAGACTAAATGAGTTTTGAGTCTCGTAATTACAATTTTTTTCTGTTTGTAATGAGAAAGTTAGTAGGTGAGTGACACCTTCTATTTCGCATATAATGAAATCGAAACAAGAATTAGTACCGAATTTCATTTTAAGGGAAGTCGAGGCATTATTTAAGGAATTTTTAAAGAGTTCAAAAAGGAATGTGTTTAAAATTTGTTCGGAGGCATTCAGAAAGGCGTGTTGGGAGGAAGCACTAACATATTTTCCTGCTGGGATGTTTTTTTCTAACACACACACAAAGAAATTATTGCATGTGCGTAAAATGCAACAAAAAACAGTAAGAAAACAAGAAATTAACATAAATGCATGTACGCTATATTAAAAACATTGAAATTTGAGCATATAATTTTAACATGATGCTTTAACATCATCTCATCTCTAGTGGAGACTACCCGTAACATTGACGCCATTCGGTAAAAGTCATTCACGCGAACAGATTTGTATTCCACTTGAGCCAAGGAATATTGGTACTAAATATCGTTGATGTGCCATTGAAAAATTTTCGACATTTTTTTGAACACCAAAAGTAAACGACTTTGAAGAATTTCCCATATACTTAAAAAAAAAAGGTTTAAGAAACTTAAATTTTAAAGCTGCGAAGTCTAAAAAATCGGCCTTTTGGATATAACCCGTCTTTGGTGGTATATCGAAAATTCTAAAAATGGTATAATAATCTACTTATTAAATCATATTTACAAACTACCATTTGTAACAAGTGTTTCTTCATCGTATTATTAATTATATTCTAATACTAACCTCTTTACATTCCGAATTTACAGTTTTGTAGTTTTTCTGACAACTTCTGACTAAATAAATGACCAGTTAACAAAACTAGTACTATAACAGAACAATTTGAAATTTTTAAAAAATTTTATTTAAGTACACTCAACCAAATAAAAAAGTAGTAAATACGGTAAAAAGTGGTGAAGAATTGCATACAAATTGGTTAAATATCAATCAACAAGACCATTAGTCAATTCAAAAGAAATGTTTGTTAATTTTTCGTTAATTAACGAAAAATCCTCAATTATTAATTTAATTAGTCAATTAAAAGGTAGTTAATGTGGATTTTTTTTCGGTTCATACATTGCGGAAATATGCTTAAAAACCCGGTTTTTAGAACCGGTTTTCCAGTTTCTAAAGCCTCTGTATATACTAGGGACTTCGTTTTTGCAAAGAAGGCTCGGACATTATTTTCTGAATTTTTTTGCTAAAAAAAATTAAATAAATCGGTTCAATAATAACTGAGATATCTGACAAAACGCATTTTTTAATTTTCTAAGCTCTTGTTAAAGCTACAGATTTTTATTTTTATACAGATCCGTAAACCCTTTACCACAGGTGCAAAGGGTATATATAAGTTTGTCATTCCGTTTGTAATTTCCACAATTTTCGTCGGATCCTTGTAAGAAATGACGACGAGAGAACCATGTCCGTCCGTGTGTCGGTTGAAATGGCATTTATGAAGCCCACCGATAACTGCCATATAAAATATATATCAAATGATCGGAAATCCTTTCGAGAATTTTGCTATTGAAATTCAGCAAGATCGGTTCATAAATGGCGGAGATCCAAAACTATAACAAATCTGTTAAGAATATAAATACACACACAAACATGCTTAACATACGCATTGTAATGACTATTAGTGACGTTTTTGTTTTTTGTATAGGCAAGTAGCAAGGTAGATTGGTAAATGTGAAAATCAGAAAAATATATATAATTTTACTATATATTTTTAAAGGTCGAAATTTTTATTATTGAAAATATGGGTATTTTCGGAAAATTGCCTCGTGTGACTAAGTTTACCGGTAGGCTGTCATAATTTTTTGCAAAACCTTTAAGAATATATAGTTTAATTCACAGAAGTACCGAAATCAACAATCAATTTTTTTTACTCACAAAGTTCAACTTCTCATCCAAAATTGATAATTTTTGACCACTGCTGGATGTAGGGTGAACGTTCAGAACTTCTCAAAATTACACTTACACGTTGTCTTGAGGTCCCGTCTTTCAGAAAATGCCAAAAAGTATTAAACTTTTTTAACTAATTTTTTTTTTAAAAAGTTAAATATATAAAGAACATATTTTTAAAAAAATTTTAAAAATTTTATTTTAAAAGTTATATTGCAAAATCGCAAAAAAGTCAAGGCCAAAAATGAGAAAAAAGAAGTTAAACATCTTTTAAACCATACCACAGTGGTCCCAAAACGGAATTTTTTTGAAATAATTCTGTAACTTTAGAACTGCTGGATGTATTTGAATGAAAATGAATGACATGGGTAATCCTGAGGTGTATGGCAATTGAGGAGGATAGGTTCGTAGCGGGTCTGGAGGACGAGGGGTGGACCTCCAAAGTTGGTCGCCTTGGGTATGAAATTAAAAAAAAAAATCGCCAAAATTTCATTTATGATTTGATTGAAAAAAAATTTGCACACAGATAGTCCTATAAGAATTATCTATTACTTTTAGAGATATTTGAACCAAACAAATTTTGACCCATTTTTGGACATGTTTTTTTTTTTAGTTTTTTTTTAACTTGGCGGGAGCAATTTGTGTCCTAAAATTTTTCTAAAATATTCTCTGGATTCTGTACAAATTCTGTCTAAAAAATTTTTGTGCAAGTATCATATACTTATGTGGTTTAGATAAAAAGTTATATTATTTTGAATTAGAAAATTTGAAAAAAATTTTGATTTTTTTGTGATTTTTTTCAAAAAGGTGGTAAAATTTTTTACTTTAAAATCTTTACTTTAAATCCATTATTTTCCTCTGGACCATAATTTTTTTTTCATGTTTCTAAAAGAATGCTTAATATAAATGCATTTGAAATAAATCCGAGGGCAGTTGGGGTAATAGTCTCCCCGCTAGCCCTATCAGAATTTCGTTAATTTTAATGTTTGTGTTTTTAGTTTTTTGTGGAGCACAAAAATGTCAAAGCTAATATTAAAATAAAAATACCGTAGAAAGTTACCTCCATATGTTAGCTAAACCCACAAAAAATTTTGAATAAGCCACGCCTCTTATAACGACGGGGTGACCATTTTACTGAAAAAAAGTCCATTTTTGAAGTAAGTTTTCCCCGAACAGGAATTTTGGGTATTTTGGAGTAAAAAAATTGGAAACAAGTTATATTCATCTTTTAAGAACCATTTTTTTTATATAATACTAAATTTATATAAATTCAAATATTAATTTTTTTTGAAAAAAAAAACACTGAAACAAAATTTTTTTTTGATCAATTTAAGGAAAAAATTTATTTAATTTTTAATTTTTATAACAAAAGGATATGAAAGGAAATGTTATTACTTGATAAAAATATTATTTAAATAACAAAGCATTCCAATATTATTTACATTTCCTTTCATATCCTTTTGTTATAGCCATCAGGCTGACAAATAATATATAATATATATCGTTGTTTAGGAAATTTTGTGTGCTTTTCAAATATGTATAAAAGTCTTTATAATACGAAGATTTATTGAAGAATTTTGGAAAAAACGCCGAGATGAGCGAGATTTTTGGAATAACATTTTTGTTAGTGGATATTTTTAAATGAAATTTTGCACTTAGATAGACTCTTTGATGCTATATTTGGACCTTTAGTCAGTTTTTTGAATTTCTCAATAGAAAACCCGCAAATCCCAAAAAACTTTCAAAAATTTCCAAAAATGGGATTTTTAAAGTTTTTTTCTATATCTTCCCAACCGATGTCGGGTAGCAAAAATTTCTATTACCAAAATACATATTGAAGACATATCAAACATCGTAAAAACTATAATTATTTTTTAATTCCAGCTTTGCGATTTGAGAAATTAAGTTAAAAATTGGAAAATTATAAAAAAATGAGTCAATTTTGAGAGACCCTGGTTCACGCAATATTAAAGTTTTTAATTATTTTTTTCATTCACATTTTTTTTATAACTCAAAAAGAACGTAACTACCTTTTTCGCAAAAAAATCGATTTTTTCCAAAATTCAAATGCTTATAACTTTTGATTCCGTAAAGATTTTGTCAAAAAAAAAAAAACATTTTTAACACAATTTTGTTATTTGTTGTTAATAAAATAAAAAATATTTCAAAAAAATCGAGTGAAATTTGCACCAGCTATAGCGAAAACACTTTACCAAGATAGGTCCAAAAATAAAAATTTTAATGTTTGAAGACAAATATCTCTTAAACTAAAAGAGATAACCTACACATATGACGACGATTTTACTTATTAAAAATCTTTTAAATCTGCTGATATATAACGAATCTGGATCGTTTTAAATTTTTTGAACACCCGAGGTGTTCAACTTTAGAACCCTCTGGACCCGCCCCCGTAATGGTTTAAACTCAAAACTTAAACTCGCCTATACCTCTACTAACACTGTCTGAAATTTCATTGAAATCGGACCAGACGTTTGGAAATTACAGATTTATTTCCATTTTATTTTAGAAACGGGACACTGTGCGTTGTTGTTGTTTGTAAAATTAATTTTAATAAAAAAATTATTGAAGAAAATTTTTCGTCAATATTACTTACGAGTTTTGGTTCAGTGTAGTGATACAGAAAAAGAAATCTGAGGGGTAATTTTCGCACTCGTGATCGAAATAAACTTCGAATCGAAAATAATTTCGATAGCACTTATTTTTCTAATGATATTATTCGATAGCAAACGAATCGGGATGATCCTTCAGTGTGGTGAAAAACTTGAACAAATATGTTTTTCAACACTGATATTAAGAAAATTAAAAAAAAAACTAAACAAAGAAAAACCCTAAATTAAAAAATAAAAATTAAATAAAAGTTGAAATTTTATATAATTTACTTTTCTATTTCTCGTTTCCCGATTTAGAAGTAAAAGCGAACCTCGAAATTTTTCAGAATTAAAACATGAAATGAAAGACGACATTAAGCCTCACTTTTTATTTCCTTATATTGGCGTTACTAGCCGTTACTTTTAAATGTTTCATGTTGCCACTACGTTAACTGGCTTAAAATAATCGGGTTTTTCTTTCGTCTTGCCGAATAATCAAAGTTATAAATTATTCCTTAAAACCAAGTTATAATAACCAAAAATAGATAATGCTTTTTTTTTATTGATCAATGTAACTTGGAAGGTTATAAAACAAACCGAAGTGTGTAATATGAAAATAAAGAACATTAACATGCCTATTCACAGAAAAATTGTGACTGAAAAATAGTCATAAAACACAAATTGTGACTATAGTCTTTAATTTTCTATTCATAAACAAAAATGTATTAATATTTCGTTTTTAAATTAAGACCTGATATGTAGACAATCATAATTTTAATTGAAAATAAATAAATATGAAAATAACAAAAAATTTGTTGTAGAAAAAACAATTCATATTTCAAACATTTGAGGGCCAAAGAGTGATAAAGCATATACATAACACACTTTTACCCACATTTCTTGCAGATTTTCATCGGATTTAGCAGTATTCTTTGTAAATTGCCCATTCTTCTCTAAAACTTCAAAATTTTGTACAAAATATTTTATTTTTATTAATTTTTATTTTCAATTGACATGAAAAGTCAAAAATTTTAAATGTTAAGCATGTTTTGTGACAATGTTAACAGAATATGAAGTTATGACCGAGTCACAAGTATAATCGTAACTTTTAGTCATAATAAAATTGTGACTTTTTTAAGACTTTTTCTATGAATAGGCGTGTAAATGTTTAGTTATATGTTACAAAAATAAATATAAGATGAATATGCATGAATATTGTATTGATATACATAAATGATACACTACACCAAAAGATACGGATTAAAAATCTTTTCGTTTCGGAGTTACTTCGAAATTAGTGTTCGTACCAATACGTGATAAAAAATGTGAAAGCAGATTCTTGTTAAGCACGCTAAATTTCATCTAATCTACTTATTTCTTATTTAAGAAAAAAAATTTGTTTTTGCCCACCAGTTCCATCCAGTTAAAGAAGTTAAAAAATACTTTGATACTATATTTTATCTACCCAGTAAACAATGAACATTTTTAAAAACAATCCTGATTCGTTAAATCTGAATCGATTTCAAGGATTTTTACATGAAAGGATTCTACTGGAAGAGATCTACAAAAAAAAACATTATCGTGTGTATCTCTTATCTCTTTTGGTTTGCGAGATATTGTGCTTCAAAGATAAAAAATTTTACATTTTGACCTATATTGGTGAAGTTATATGTATTGGAATAGAAAATTTTGTGAAGGAATAAAGTTACAAAAACTACCCCTTAGAGAACAAATTTTACCTATTTTTTCATGATTTTTCAATTTTCGCCTCAATTTCTCAAATCGCAAAGCTGGAAATAAAAAAGTTATAATTTTTACTTAGATAAATGTGTTTTATATATATACTGTCGGACAAAATAAAGTGCGGTTATGCACTATTGCTAATTAATTCACAATAATTGTCTTCCAGTTGAATTATGGTCCACTTTTTTGGTGTCTAGGTATTTGTCGTCTTATATTGTTTAAATTAATAAGCAAAATAAGTTTCTAAATTATTTGCATTTCAAGTTTGGGGTAAAAGTGTTGGGTTAGTCGTGGATTTTATGCGGCAAAATAAAGTGACACTATACTATTTTTTTTAGATATCTTCCAATTTTCCATTTTTTTTATTTCAAAACGGAAGGAGCATGGCTTCGAAATTCTAATTTTTAATATTCTATTCATTTAATTCTATTAGAATTGTTATTACATTCAAAATATTAAGAATATATCCGCTCATTATTACTATGAAATCTTCAATTACAACCCAAAAAGATTTCTTGATTCCAGATCTGGAAAATAAAGTTAAATAGATAAAACTGTCTTAAATATACAAAAATTCGGAATATGGGGCTAAATAACCTTTTGGGTATTACAAAATAACTATTTAAGTTGAAAATTATAATAAATTGAGGGACAGAAACACTAAGATATTAAGTAAAATCGATACGATAACGATATTGCAATTATCGCCATACCAAGAAAGTAGCCCATAATGCATCGGGAAGAGAATTATTGTAAAGTAATTTAAAAAAAATAGAAAGAACACAAAACAGCACTTTATTTTGTCCGAAAGTGTATATATATCTTCTAATTCGAAACGAACATTGTTTCTTTTTTTTTAATAAAGAGTGAATATTCACAAATGCATATATCCCAAATATTTCTATTGCATTTAAGTCGCTGTTTGACAATTATTTAAACAAGAAAGAAAAAACGCAACTCTAAACTTAAAAAATAACAGCACATAATTTAACGCTGACCGAGGCCTAATGTCAGCGTCATTAATGGGGACAGAAAAATTGTGATGTAAACTGAAACAACGCAATCACTATTTTCTATATATTTACACAGTTTTCTTAATAATTGGTTCCAAGATAAATTAATTAATAAAAAAAGGAATATTTGTTGCACAAAGAACTGAAATTAATCAGGTATGTGATGAAATTCGATCGATTTAAAAAGTAAATCGAGTTTTCAAATCGATCAGGTTGTGATGAATTTCGATCGATTTCATTTTCCAATTTTTGTTTCTGTTCTACATGTTTCTTGTCAAATAAAAACAAATTTATTTTGAAATTAGTTTTTTATAAATTAAAACATCCTGAAAAATTAACTACATCCTGAAACTTTAAAATTTTAATTTGTAAAACCGTATGGGAATTTACAGTATAATAGGAGGAATCTAACATGTTTTTAAAAAACCGTCGACGAAACAACGAAGATATTATTATGGTCCGACTTTTCAGGGATAAGCTGTGGTCGGTACGATCATCGCTTTATTACATGACCAGCTATGCATATTAAAAATGTTAAATATTGAGATTTACAGAATCCCTAAATTTGTCTTAAGCTTCCACACAAATCTAAATTACTTTTTGTTATTTGTATATATTTTTCTTCTGAGAATACAATTTTTTATGTTTTAATAAAATGTTAATGCCACGAACTCTTAATAATACTTTTATAACAGTTTTAAACGAATTTGATTTTAAAACGAGTACCAAAATTTGTTCGATTTGAAAACGATAAAATCATGTTAATTTCGTTTTTCATCACAACCTAATTTATTATGATTTTCATAGAACAAAATGGAAAATGAAATCGAGTTCGTTTTTACCATAAAACGAAAATGAAATCGTTTTTCAATCGCTTTTGGTTCGATTTTCATCACATACCCGAATATACTTATATTTTTGATTTTCTAAAAAACAGTGAAATTAAGAGCAAAATCAATTAATCAATAAAGTTTTTACATACAGTTACTTAAGTCACTTTAAATATGATGTATATGGCGAAGCAAATCGTAATCATAGCGACGAAAATTGAATGAAAATACCGCAAATTGAAGTCATAACAACGCAAATCGAAATATTGAAATTTGAAACAGCAACGCAAAGAAAACGACTCATACCGAGGCCACAGTATATTTAATCAGGTACAGTGGATATTAATGAGTTAAGATGAATACTGAAGCTCATATACGCATTCAAATACGCTCTAGACATGCGTTTTTGTAGGAATCGTTAACATATTAATGACTGAACAAGTTTAAAATTATGAATATACTTTTGTGCAACGTTCCAATTTTATTAACTAAACAAAATGTATTTCATAATTTCACCCCTATCGTAAATAAGAAGTGGAATTTTTGTTCAAAATCAAAGAAAACAAACAAAATTAAACTGAAACAAATTAAAGTGTAGAAAATGTTTAAGAGTTGGAACAATCATTTTATTGCAAGAAGAGGAAAGCAAGCATCTATCCCCCGGGAGTTACCCGAAACTTTGTAAGTGACCTAATTCAACATAAAAACTTTAAAATTAATTCTCTGTATAAACCTGTTTTTTTTATATATATTCTGGACATACTGAATTCTTCGCCATCTACCAAAAAATCATTTGGTATTCCGTCTTTCGAAATCTTTACAAATCCACAGGCAATTGACCTGTTGTTTTGCATTTTGTTGAGCAATATATCGGTTTGTGTCTTATTATCGGATCGTGACCTTAAAATTTTTTTTTAAACTTTAACATTCCAATTATAAGAAGAAATACTTACATGTTTTGTTCTGTTCCCCAGCAAAAATAAAGTGAATAAATAAAAGGGACATACATTAAATAAATTCTCAAGTAAACTATATAAGAAATTATTCTTACAGTACCACATTTTATAGAAATTAGTATTATTAAAATACCGACCCTAAAATACCGGTATATGACGGTACACGGGGATCTTATATCTCTTTATAACCAAGAAATATAAAGTGAAGTCAAGTATTAAAAAGTCTACGTGGGATAACCATAATATTCCTATTTATGATAAGTTCTATTTTAATTTTAAACAAAATAATTACTTTTTTTTTTCTCAAACATGCATAATTATGCATTTTTTAGCTTTCAATCTCTGATAGATTTCGATTTTTATAAAAATAAAATTATATTAATTTTGAAAGTCATATTTGACGCGTCTGAATTTTCTCTTTACAATTTTTACAACATACTCAAAATAGTCACAAAAAACTTTTAGAAACCATTAGATTGAACTAAAAAAAAAAAAATCACTAAACAATTGAGTTTTTGTTAATAAAACAAATTTTTATTTCCATTATATGCAAATTTATGCCAATATATATAAAAAAAAACAAAATTCTTTTAAAATATGCAAATGCTTACTTTCCAAGCGAAAAGCTCGACAAACTTGCCCTGGTTATGAGGATAAATTATTGTACATGTCACATTCGTAACAAATATGGTCTGGCTGGACCAGTTATATTTTGTGTTGTAAATTATGTGGTTAAATAAAAAAATAACTAAAACAAAAAAACATAATTTTCAGAGTTTACTTTTAATTTTTTATTTAACTCTCTTGCTGTTTTCTAAAATATTTTGTAAAATATAACACAATTTTAATATTCCGCACCGAAAAGAAAATTTTATTTTATTTATTTTATATACTACCCAGTAAAAACAAGACGTACTTCCCGTTTTATTAATTAACATTTACACCACATCAGTAGAACTAAGTGAGTATTGAAAAAGTCAATGATAGAGAATGTTCTTTCGGGTAATAAAAAAATCGATATCAAAATATATTTTAAGTGTTTTATTTAAGATTAAAAAAATTCTAAATAGATCAACCAATATTTAAAGACTATTATTTCATTGGTTTAAACAACCAGTGAAATGTGCTTCAGAACTAACTTATCCTCAATACTACAAACTTAATTTTATTACGTTTTAATTAACGTCTGGAAATAATATTCTTAAGGTATGTTTAAAATCGCTACGATTCCTAAAAATAAGATTCATTCTATAAGCGCCGTACAAACTGAAACTGTTTTAAGAACTGGATAATTGGTGCACGGACGCGTATAAACCATTAAATTTAACAGTAGACGATAAAAGCTTCATAAAATCGTTTTCTTACCTTTTTCGATATTTGGTAAGATTTATTAAGTATCAATCTGTATCATAAAAAACTTCGGATAAGAACATGCCAAATATTACGGTTGAAAAATAGCTTAAAATGGAATAAGGGCTTATATCAATATATTTTATAGAAAAATAGCAAAAAGTAAACAAAAATGCATTATACGCGTTCATTCTTCATGTGTTAAAATCTCCAAACTTGAAAGTAATTCATGTATACTTCCGGACTGATTTATAAATTAAGTTATCAATTGTTCCACATATTGTAAAAACATTTTTTCGAATTTGAAAAGTCCTACTTTTTCAAAACTTGGTTTTCGGCTTGTTCTACTAACAACAGATACTTACAAATAACTAATTAATATGAAATATCAGGATATAAGAATATTTTTTATTTTTTTATGTTAACCGTAACTGTTTAAAATATTAATTTCAATTACAACAATAATGAAAAGTGTAACTTTTTAAAACAATTTTAGATTTATAATTATTTCATACGCAAGTTTTCATATATTTTTCCCTTCTGTAAAATATGCAAGAAAAAGTAGTATTTTTAAAATCTGATCATACCGGGTTATATGTAACTAGTAGTTACTACTACTATACTACTTCTATGTAATGAAGTCGATACGTTGTTTTCATTGAAAAGTAACTACATTCGTAACTACATGCCATTACTGTTTTTCTGGGGCGTGTTTTAAGTCTCCCAGCAAAAAATATTTGCTGACTTGGATGCAATACTCCTGATGGTAGCAACACATTGCATCCTTAATTTCATATAACTTCCAAAGATGCAATAGAGTAAGTTATTGACGGTGTTCGAAATACACTTTCCCTTACCATAGTGCTCCAGAGAAGCAAAAAAAAAATCACATTCTATTGCTTTTAGGCGGCTCATCTCGAACAAAAATCATGCATTATAAATATGCTTTAGCAATGCTTATACTATAACTCTTACAATTGCAGAGCAGACTTTTATAATTTTGTTGCTTCTCTGGAGCACTATGGTAAACTTTATTTAATTAAATAGCCAATATATCGCTTATGTAAGCAACGCTATTGCTTCCAAGTAAGCACCATTTTTTGCTGAGCTAATACAACTTAAGCTATAGTACAGTTTATAATAGATCAAAAGTACATTATAAGTTCTTCTGCAAAATATTCATATAGAAACAATTATATTAAATATATTTAAAACAAAAACTTTCTCTAATTCTTTTGTTAATTAAAAATTAAAAAAAAAAAATACTAGCTGGTTAGAAAAAAAAAAACATATAAATTTAGGAAATGACGTAATACGATATTGTCGAATAATTCGTTACTAAAAAACCGGGTTAAATAAATTTTCAATTTGATTTAATGATGTTCGTTAACCTTGCATGCTGCTGGTTACACGGCTAGCTTGTGTCTGGGTATGTAAAACTTGTGAACAAAGAAAAAAGTCGTAATTAAAAAGATAATTTGATCGAGTTTGGAAAATGTGACTACTTTGGTATAACTACTTTGATATATTCACCTTGCATCCATCCAATTATTAACCCGGAACAGTGTTTAAATACTCATCACCTTATTTATGCCACGATTTCAATAAAAATTATTACAAATAAATGTTATAAATTATAAAAGAGTGAATTATAATACCAAATTGTATCGGTCCGTAAATTATCAAAGCATTCTTATAAGCCCAGAAAATTACTCTAACTCGCATAAAAACCACATAAATTATAGTATTGAGGTAATATTTGATACAAATAAATTTTATATAGCCATTGGTCACATATAAGGCCATTTCCGAAAAACTCGAAAATCATTTTGTGCCTCAAACGCAAGGGTGTAGGATATTATATTGTTGGACTTGACCGACAATACTTTTTGACTTGTTTTCATTGATAAATCCTTTTTTTTTTTTTTTTTTTTGTTTGTCTAATTTTTAAAGAAATTTTCAAATTTTTAAACAAAATAATTTTTAACAGAATTCATAAACATGGGATTCACAATGTTATAATATTATTTTAAATTTCCATATACATTTTCAAAAAATAAAAAAAAAATGATATTTTAAATAACTCAAATAATATATTATAACTACTTATAGCTTTAATCTGATTGTTTTAAAATTGTAAATTTTTATTGTTGACAAAAACTCTTCAGTTTTGTATTTAATTCTCTAAAAATAAAAATTAATAATATTTTTTATTTTAAACATTTTTTCATTACATCTTTTATAATCATCTTATTTAAAATTCTATAAATTAAATTATTTTAAATTTTATTTCTAAAAATTTTGTCAAAAGAAAAAAATTTTCTTGAAAAAATATAAAAATGGCTTAAAAACTTTTAAAGAAAAGAAAATATACACATGCATATGTATATACATATTTCAAAAGAAACCCGTTTGAAAAAACGAGTCGATTACCCTAGTATGTATATAGTACACTGGCTCTTATGTCATTTAATCATCTGGTAGCCCTTTTAAGCATATCCTCGTGGATTTGGCAAGTTGACAAAACAGTTGTATATGCCGTAAACATAATAGTCGCAATATGCCGCATTAATACAACGACCAACTACGACGTTAATTTAAACGCGTTTTTGGTAATTTACGAACATAAGAAAGAAAAAAAAAATCATGAAAAATTTTCAAATACTAGAAATAACGTGTCTTAATAAAAATTATTAATAATAGTTCAATAAAAAGTTCAAAGTGCTGTCAATTTAAAAAAGTAAAACTAAAAAAAGGAAAACAAATGTATGTATGGGTCACTAAAAGTGTCTAAAGTAAATTGTGTTAAATGTCATTGCATATAATGTAATTTCATAGAAATGTTAAAATATATATAATAATAAAATTGATTAACCCAAAAAACATTTAATAGTGAATTTATTGAGCCATGAAATACTAAAATTACTTTCTTTGGTTAAGATAACTAACTACATGATTTATAATAATCCAGAAGATATTTTTATTCAATGAAACGGCACACAATTGGTTGTGAATATAAATCCTGCTTTTTCTACATGCGTTTCTTAATGATACTTAGTAATTTTTATTAACTATCATGCTTTAATTAAAATTTTAAAGTTTCTGCATGAACGAAATGAAAAAGGAAAAACCTTAAGTAATTACTAGTAGACAATTTTATGTCTCCATAGTAAATGAATTTAATACACATTACGCTTTAATATAACTATATGCTACCCCTTAACATTATATATTTATGTATATACTTGTATTTCTTCTGAATACATATGTATGTATCTATGTGTACATACACACATACATGTATAAAACAATCATTAAAATAACTTGTCGTCTGGTCTTTTTTCCATCTTCTTCGCAGACTTTTTAGCTGTGGAGTTTAGAGTTACATTTTCAATAGATATACTATTCACATATACATACATATAATTGTACGTACGTACGTGCTATATATAACTGTAAATCTTGAATTTGATGTCGCCAGAGAATTTTCGACATACGCACACAATCATTCGCTGACCAATACCCTTATACATTCATACACAGACATACCAAGTCTCAAGTAAATATTAAAATTAGCTTAGTTTTTATTTTTTCCACTTCAATTTCGCTAAAGGATTAACGTAATTTTTAAGGAGAATCACCACAAATTAACCAACATACATACATATAAGGAAATATAATTTCACAGACATATCAATTTTCTGGGAAAGCGGGAAAAATTTATCGGTATCCCAATATACCGAATAAAAGATAGTTATACTTTTTCCATCTATGTTGAACATTTGAGTACTTATGGGATGTGAATACTGTTGCCAGATTTTACGATTTATCTTCATTTTGACGATTTTTGGGTCTAAAAATGGCCTGTTGACGATTTGACGATTTTTACCCCTAATTTGACGATTTTATCTAAAAGAAAATTCAGAACTATTTTTACAATTTTTTTATATATTATTCTTTAAAAGTAAATTAGTTGGTACAAAAATATTAACAATTTAAATAAAAATCTTCTTAAATTTGCTAATGTAAATGGTTCATTTATTAGGAAGGATTTATGGGAACCAATATAATAATATTATTTTATTACGAAATGGCGAATAAACCCTACAAAATGGCCTTAATACTTAAATAGTCGAACTAGGAACCCTAATTCATTCAAAATTAAATTTTGTATATATTGTAGATAGGTTCACAAAGGAGCCTATGTGTTTTTTTATAACAAGGTAAGATAAATAACTTATTTTGGTTTGAAAGTCATACAATATTATATATAGATAACCCTCGATTTACGCGATACTTCATTTACGCAATTTCTTTATAACGCGATTCTATTATTGACCATTTTTTTAAAGAGTTTTTATTTAACGCGAACTTGGTATACCGCGTATAAATAATAGTGACAAACTTTGAATTGCGCAAATTGCGGAGCGTATTGGAAAGAATTGATTGAAAAAATATATTATTTAATGACAAAAATGTTAATTATAAGCGAACGGAAACGGCAAAATATGTAACAAGATTATAAATCTTTAAGAAGAACAGTCCCAAAAATATATATATAAATATGTATAAACATTTAATTCTTCAACAGAAAAAGCTTAAAAACTGTTCATTAACATATAAAATACGTAGTTTTTCGTGTTGACGACTTTTTTCTCCAAATTTGATTTTTCACCAAATTTGTGTGAATCTTTACATTAACGGATTAAAAAGAGAATATTGATTAATCAACTCGAATAAAAATTAAATTATTTATTAATTTTCTAAAAAAATGTAACTACCAAATTTTTGATTTTCTTATCTTTTGAATCATACAAAGACTATCTGAAAATTTTATAACACATTTATAATATACGGAAGACAAGAAGGTGCTTCCAACAATAACCTTCCGAATAACGGGTTTTAAAGACTTATTTTTATCTGAGAAGTTTAACAATAATATTTTTAATATATCGTAGAAGACCAGTTTGTTTAATATTGAAAAAGTGTTTGAATGAAACACATTTTCGCTATAGCTTTGGGAGAAATTTTTAATAAAGTAATATCCGCTATGCTGGCGCTGTCTTTTAAAAAACATCTCTTGTAGCCGGACGAAAATCATAACGGAAAATTATACGTACCGCATATTGTGTAATGAGATCCACCACATTATATTTTTATTTTTGTCTGTATTTGCATTCTTCATATGATAGCTTTTGCATTTAAAGAAAATTTAATTTCTAATAAATTACTTACTTGACTAAGCAAAGAGAATGAATAAATGTGAAAAAAATAGAATTAAAACAATTTGCTATTCGTTTGTTTGAGCAGGGCACATAGTCAATTGAAAATTTTGTTTCGGATTTCCATCTTCCTGAACAAACATTTCTTCTTTCTGGTACGCACATGTTTGAATGAATTATGGCAATTTTTATAATACGCAACATTGCAACTATGTGCAATGTTTTTGGGAAGGAACTATACTTACCCTTTTTTTTACCCTTTCCCTAGATTGATTCACTTAAATTTTGGCACATAAAAATAATTCCAAAGAAAAATACTAAATGACCTATGTACTGGATGACACGCCCCTTTTCACTCCCACTTTGTACAAAAATTATATCCTACAGAGATACTGTTTGTTATTCTTTCACGGTAAAATTACTGATTCGATTTTCATGAAATTTGTCACACAGATTGTTCGTTTTCGGGAAGAACCAAAGGCTATGTCGTATCCAAATTTTACGCTACGCCCAAATTTACACCCACTCTTTGTATAAATGATATTTGACTTAGCTTTTTACCCTGCCACGCCCTCTTTTTGCAAAAAATATATTTTAGTTTACATATAAATGACACTATTTGGTTGTTATTTCTTCACGACAAAACTGATTGTTGGATTATCACGAAATTTGATGCTAAAATGGTTCAACATGTTCGGGAACTTATAACGCCCACTTTTTCTGAAAATTATATCTGATTTCATTTAAATTTATTCGTTACCTATTCCTTTAATTCTTTTACGTAAATTTTGTACACTTATAATTAAGAAATAAAATATTCTTTAAAGACCTATTTATTGGATGCTACTCCCCTTTTTATGCCTAGTGAGACATCCTTTTGGTTCTCTATCTGAAGTACTGGGCCAAGAGTATGATGGAAATTACAACATTCAGAAAAAAATTTCAGTCAGCCATGCTTATAGTAGATAATGATTAAGAGAAAAAATGATTCGCTTCTGTTATATAATTCTTAAACACGTATTCGCTTAATTTATAATTAAAGTAATAAGAATTTTAAAGAAGAAGACTATCATTGAAATAATTGCCTTGCAGTTAAGTAGTTTGACAAAAAATTATTTCCACGATGTTTTGAGACTTTCAATACAATAATTCTGCAGATACTAATACCTCCTCACATATTCGACCATTTTACCATTTCAACTATAAAACTTCATAGGTAATTATATCACTCACAGGACCATAAGGTTATGCGATTCAAATTAATAATTTTATGTATTTAGGAATATTTATTAAAGTTTTAACTCGAAATATAAAAATAAATATGGGCTTAAAGAAGTATATTTTTCATCCAACTTTTTTTTGCTTTTTAATGTAAGGCTTTCTAAATTTCCAAGTGAGAATTACTAAAATTTCCCAATATATATTTAGATGCACTCAAAACTGATCGGAAATGTAATTATAATAGGTAAAAGTTGTAATATCCACATAAATGAAGTTTTATTTTAATGTATTTTTTAATATATCGGAAAACTCGGACAACGCCGGGTACAAACATCTAGTTTATGATATTTTCAATGTTTGATGGTATTAGCGAGGCATATTTTAGTTTCCTAGTAAAATTTAAAAAAATTTTCTTTATAATAAAAATCGCGATTTTTAAAAATTTTGCGTAAAATGTGCATTGAATATAAGTTACTTCTCGATTTAGTAAGCGCCGATGCCGCCTCATGAGACTTTTATCGGCTGATATTTATACTTATTATTTTCTTATACCCACCATCAAAAAGATGGGGGGTATATTGATTTTGTCATTCCGAGTGTAACATGTCGAAGGAATCATTTAAGACCCCATAAAGTATATATTTTCTGGGTCCTGGTTCAATTCTGAGTCGATCTAGCTATGTCCGTCCGTCTGTCTGTCTGTTGAAAGCAGGATAGGGCTCGAACGGGACAACGTAGGGGGACGAAGTTTGGCTCAAATATTTACCTCATATAGGTGAAAATAAACGAAATTTTATACAAATAGTTTAAGGACCAATGTAAACTCGGAAACTAAAAAAAGACGTGGTACGCCCACTTTACCGCCCATCTCCTATGTAATGAAAAATTTGAAAAAGTTGATGGTGGGTATATAGATTCGGCCTATATATAACATTCGAATATAACATTCGCGTTTGTTTTAATTTCACTTTTTCCAATATTTGTTAATGGATATTAACAAAAATATGTACTAAAATATTAGAAACGGATAAGCTTTAATTATTTAATATTATTTAATTTTTATGCGTAATTATTTGAAAAATGTAGGCAAGTCATATACGATCATTGTTGATTTTTACCCAGCTACTAAAAAATAATTGTTTAAAGTGTAATTAACACTAACACTAATTTTATTCGTATTCTTTTTTTTATGAATTTTCTTAATCCAATTCAAGTAAAGGGAAATGCCTTTCTAGGCTAATAAACTTATATTAACGGTCTTATTCATAATAAATTTTTATTTTACGTTTGTTGTACAAAATAGATATTAAACTGTTTTCCCTTATTAACTTCTTATAAAAAAACATTATAATGTATTAAAAACAGTTCAATAACTATTAAATAGTTTTTGTTCTGGCAATGCTATGTTTATTTTCTCTCAATTTTCTTTTAGTGATAAATAAAATATTGAAAATTTATTCGTAACTTAAAAACAACATTTTAGTTTTTCTTTTATTTCATGTCTTTTTTTTTACAAAAAAATATATGTATTAATTTTTATTAGAAAACGTGTCCAATGCTTTAACAATTTAACATCTTATGGAGACAAAGGGATAAATGGCCTTTTTGGTATATTAATTTGTAAAATATTTTAAATATTCGAATAATTTGTTTGTTTTGGTTTTATGTATATCACCAATTTCCTATTTTGTTTTTAATTATTTTTTTGCATATTTTTTGAATTACAAAAAAAAAACCTTCTAAGTCTATCTACTGACTACCGAATGTAATCAATGAAAGGAAATGGGATGATTCAATGCTTGAATTCTGAAATTTGATATATAATACATTATGTCTTTGAAAAAACGGGAATTTTACTCATTTTTATTTATTTATCTATTTATTTAAGTCTACGGAAAAAATTTCCTTCAGACCATTATATAAAAAAATACAATATATACATAATTATTTACGCATACAATTTTAAATAATTTAGTTATTCAGAAAAATAATAATATTTCGTTTAACAACATTTAAATTCTGAGCGTAATCAATAAATTGATATAATTCATTAAAAGTGGCACAAATTCTCCTTAATGAATCAGCATTAGCATAGTTGGTGCGAAAGAATTTAATTTGAATTGGTCGATAGTTCCGCGATGGACGAACAGGAACGTTGAATAAAATGTTTTTCAAGAGGAATTCAGAATCCACATTTCCTTTGATAAGGTTAAGCAGAAAAGTAACATTCAGCATAATTCTGCGGCTTCTAAGAGTTGGTAGTTTAATTAATGCTAATCTACTTGTATAAGGCGGCAAAACTACTGACGAACTCCAGTGTAAGCTTCGCAAGCAGAAAATTAGGAACTGTTTCTGAATAGATTCGATGTGATCAATATGTACAGTTAGGGTCAAAACTATTTGTACACCCCATGCATTTCGTATATCTTCAATAATTTATAAAGAATAAAAAATTATTATATGTAGTTTTAATTCAGGTCCATTTTTATTGAATTATTTGATAAAAAATATATTAATATATAACACATTGTTAAAAAAAAAGTACAATTTAAGTAAAAATCTTTGGGACAAAAGTATTTGTACATCAGTACTTTGTACAATTATTTGTACGTTGGACTCTTGTATGATGATTTTTTTTAAATACCGTTATATTTTCTTCGTTAATCGAGTTTTATTTTACAAAATAAGAAGTTGGTTTTAACGTTTTGAATAATAAGCACATCAAAAATGGGAAAGCGAAAAGAGTTGAGTTTGGATATTAAAAAATTAATTATTGATGAACATAAAAAAGGAAAATCTCTCCGGAATATAAGTAATTTAGTAAATTTGCAACATTACACAGTGCAATACATTGTAAACAAGTATAAAAACAGCGGATCTGTTGAAAATGTGCCAAGAACTGGACGGCCAAAAAAAAGTTTCCAGACGGGAAGCGAACTTGGTGATAAAAGAAGTGGCAAGAAATCCAAGAGTAACTCGGGCAAAATTAGCGGAACAAATCGCAAATACTACCGGAATAATTGTTCATCCAAAAACAGTAGGGAGGATCTTACATTCTGCGGGATATGCACGTAGAATTCCCCGCAAGAAACCGCTGATTAGTAAAAAAAAACAGCATTTGCGTTTAGAGTTTGCCAAACGATACATTGATAAGGACGAAGAATTTTGGAATAGGGTTTTGTTTACTGATGAAACCAAAGTCAATCTTTTCGGAAATGATAGCAGGGGAAAAGTGTGGCGCAAAAAAAAATACAGCGTTAGATGTTAACAATTTGACCCCAACAGTGAAACATGGTGGGGGAAGTGTTATGGTATGGGGGGCAATAGCAGCCAGTGGGGTAGGGCGAATGGTATTTATAGATGGTGTAATGGACCAGCATCAATATAAACGTATATTGGAAGACAATTTGAAGGATTCCGTAGATGGTTTGGGTCTTGGCCAAAGTTGGATATTCCAACAGGACAATGACCCAAAACATACAGCGCGTTCAGTGAAGGAGTGGTTGCTTTACCATGCACCAAGACAACTTAATTCTCCTCCCCAATCACCTGACTTAAACCCCATCGAGCACTGTTGGGATATTTTGAAACGTAAAGTCGCTACAAAGCACGTCCGAAGCAGGGGTGAACTTAAAATTGCTTTGGAGGAAGCCTGGAAGGAAATATCTCCAAATGAAACGAGAAATTTGGTCCGATCGATGCCCAGAAGATTACAGGCCGTGATAGATGCAAAAGGAGGACCTACAAAATATTAAATTTTTCCAATATAAGTATTATAAGTAGGTGTAGATTATATGTACAAATACTTTTGTCCCAATGAATTTTCATTATTTTGTATTTTTTTAAATAATGTGTTGGATATTAATTTTGTTTTTATAACTTAATTATATAAAAATATATTAAAAATAATACTGCATATGACAATTTTAAATTCTTTATAAACTATTGAAGGTATACGAAATATATGAGGTGTACAAATAGTTTTGTCCCTAACTGTATATTATAAAACGGATCCCACACAACTGAACCATATTCCAGAATTGGTCTAACCAAAGACGTATATAATGTCTTCGTGATGTAGGGATCATAGAATTCTTTTGCCCATTTTTTTAATAAAAGCAAGAACACCTCTGGCCTTATTAATAGTCATATTTATATGCGGTATAAAACTAAGTTTTGCATCGAGCATAATACCCAGATCAAGAAAAGAATGGACTAATTCTAACGGTTGTCCGCCCAACAAAAAATTTACATCAAGAGCGTTTTTTCTGTAGAACCTCATATGTTTGCATTTATTCGTATTAAGCTCCATCAAATTAGTAGTGCACCATTTGTAGAAATTATTTAAATCATTTTGTAGAAATACTTGATGAGATATAACATTAAATGTGAGGAATATTTTAACATCATCGGCAAACATTAATATGCTACAGTGAGTCAAAACTTCCGGCAAATCATTTATGAAAAGAGTGAAAAGTAATGGTCCAAGATGACTACCTTGGGGAACTCCGGAGGTAACATTAACATATTTAGAGTTGAAATTTTTATAACGACATATTGTATTCGGCCATTCAAGTACGATTTTATCCATTCTAAGCAGATTTGGGAAAATCCCAACAAGGTTAACTTATTAATAAGAAGTGTATGGTTAACTTTGTCGAAGGCTTTACTAAAGTCTGTGTATATCACATCAGTTTGTTGGTTTTTAAAAAATCCTTCATTGTAGTTGAGCAACCTTTTCTAAAACCATGCTGCTGTGGTGATAGTAAAGATGAAATTTTGAAGCTTAAATATTTAGTAACGAATTTTTCAAAAAGTTTAGGAATATAGCTAAGTTTTGCAATTCCTCTGTAATTTTTTATATCAGACCTACTTCCAGATTTAAATAAGGGAATGATTAAAGAATTTCTCCATCTACTTGGAAAATAACCATATTTGAGAGATATGTTAAAAATTGTTGATAAAGGCTTAGAAAGACTCTTTGCACAGTTTTTCAACAAACAGCTTGGTATGCCATCTGGTCCATGGTTCACTGTCGATTTAAGACACTTTAGTTCTTGTTCTACTTCGGCGCAATCGATCAAGGGAATATTAATAGTTTGGTATGAAGCTATATTATACGGATAATGAATATTATTATAGTTGGCTTTAGAATATGTTGTTGTTTAAATAAAATGCGCCAATTTAAATCAACGAATTGCATTGATGGTAGACCTACATATTTTCAAGTACAGTATTTTGAAAAAAGGAACAGTAATTGCAATTAGGAAATTATTGCTAATACAATTATTATTTCATTAAACACAACACTCACACATTCCACTTTGCAGATGGAGTTATTAGCACTTTTTCATTAGTAGCAAATAACAAACGTCTTCAAAATTGATGGAAGTTCATTGAATATTTTATTACGGGTCTATTAATTAATTAATATATGCACTTTTATTAGATGATGGTGGTTTTAAAATTATACAAACTTTTTTGGCTTTAGCAACAAACAAAGTACAAATCCATTTGGTCTTACTCTTAATAAGCTCAAAGAACCTTGATGCTTTGTTCGCACAAATATAATATAATGATATACTTTAAATTTGTTTGGAAAATAAGTATATTTCTTAAAATTTGTTTTATCAAACTTTTAAAGTAGGTTCTCACCAACAATAAAATTTTTAAATTTTATACAGTTTTATTAATTAAATGCTTATAAAACAAAAAAGTGATTATGAATAATAAATTTTCAAAATTTCTTATTAGCCTTTAATAAAAGCTTTTATAAATTGTTCAAAATTATTATGAATAAGGCTGTAAATGTCTGAATTAAAAAAAAAAAAAATGATTTTCATCTAAAAGGTTTTATTATTATATTTTAAGTAAAAAACGGAATTCAAATTATTTATTATTCTTAAAGAAAAAAAAATTAATAACCATTTTTTTTTTTAATTTGTATTAAAGCTTTTGAGGACTGAATTATTTCTTTTTAAGTTAGAAATTTAATTAAAATTATTTTGTTTTTTTTTTTTTTTTGTTAATTGAAAAAAAAATATATAGTAATAATAATAATTAATGAAAAATATACAATAAAAAAAAAAAAACGTTCAGCTGTATAAAAAACTTAACAAGCACTTGTTCTTTATTAAAAAATATAAATACAAATGTATGTTATTAAAAGCTTTATTTAAAAAACTGGATTAAGATAAATAAAATATAAATTGTTCATTTCTATTTGTCGAGTTGAAGTTTAAGTACATAGAAACAACAACCTTTACAACTAAAGCCCAAATTACAATAGCGCGTAGTCAGCAGCAGTGTGAGCTGACATAATCAGCTGATAATTTAGAATGCACTGTTTGTTATGATGTTGATTACATTTGGTCAGCAGCAGTTTGCAGTGCTGTTTCATTTAGCCCTGTTTCTAAATTCACTGCGCTGCATTCAGATTGAGAGCGAGACAAAGAGAGTGAGCAAATAAATGAGAGGCTAAAATACACAAGTAGAATAAAGCTAGATGGTGGTTGTAAATTGTGGCTGCCTACGCTGAATTGTAATTACAACGGCAGCATCATGTTGTACTGATAATTTTTGCTGATACTGTTGCTGACTACGCGTAAATGTAATTTGGGCTTAAAGCAGCCTGCCTCGTCAGCTTCACCCATTCACCCAAAATACTGCCAAATATTTTACATCTTGTGTTCACACTTATCATAACAAGAACTATTGTTTTTTTTTTTTTTTTTTTTTTATAAAAATATAAATATGTCCATATATTAAACGTTTTACCTAAAAAACTATATTAAAATAAATAAGATATAAATTGTTCATTTCTATTTGTCGATTTGAAGTTTAAGTACATAAAAACCTTTACAACTCTTACATTTCTTTTGTAAGATCAAACAAAAATTCACCCAAAATAATTTCAAATATTTTACATCTTGTGTTCACACAATGTTCGCACTTATCATATTTTTGACTCAAAGCAAATATTTTTGGTTGACCAAAATCAGCTGTTTTTTGTGGGGTTCGTAAAAATATTTGGTGTTCACATTAGGCAAAACATTTTTTTTGTAAAAAACGACAAATATTAGTGTAATGTGATCATAGCTTTACACAAGTGTTCTAAAACACATTAACAATCTGGGGAATTCGTAATAACTTTAACAATTTTTTTAACTGATTTTCGCTTTTTATATCTTATTTGATAGACAAATATATGTAGGTTGCGGTTTTTTAACAGTTAGTTGCAAAACAAAGTTTTTAATAGCAATTTTTTTAATGGTAAAAAAGACAATTTTTTCCCCTAGAAAAGCACTTTACAAACTTCAGGTCCAATGCGGCACGGGTTACGATTTTACTAATATTTCTTTTAAAAAGTGAAAACTTCAAAAATGTTTCAGTTTATCATCTTTATCTCAAAGATGTAAAATAAGTCACGTATTTTCAAAATTGATGGGCGCTGGGCATACCATATTTAAACAATTTTATAAAACTGCAATAATAGTCTTAAGTTTATAAGCTCTCAAAGTCATATTGGAGAAGATTTATAGCATAAGACGTCATATGTGCACATAAGGACTGCGCACGAAAAAATTCGTGCGTGCTCTTGGGCTTATAACTATTGATATGGTGAAAAATAAATAATTCTGTTAACTGGTTTACATTTGTGATTATGCTCACTAGCCATGTGCTAAGTTTCATGGTTATAGCGAAACTAGTTTTTCTTAAAATGGAAATTGAACAAAAAACAGTGTTTAAGTGTTATATATCCCCTCATCTCAGGAAGAAAAGTGTCACAAAAAGTTATTTGCTTTGAATCTTTGTCATAAAAGTTGAAAGGAAATCGAGCCTGACGACGTATAAAGTACAAAGAATCCAAATAGAAACGCAAGCAAGAATTTTGAGGTAAAAAAATAACTTGAAAGTACTGCAGACAATTTTTTTCATAATTATGATTTCTATATAAGTAATAGACGATGCACAGTGTGCGATTAAAGAAATGAAATGGAAATAATTATGGAACTTCGGAACGGCTTTTCCGATTTCCATGAAATTTCACATGGAGATAGCAGAGGTGTAGGCGAGTTCAAGTTTTGAGCTTAGACCATATAGACCTACAGGGGGCGAGTCCACAGGGTCCCAAAGTTGGGCACCTCGGGTGTAAAATTTATTAAAAACGATCCTGATTCCTTACATCTGAACCGATTTGAAAGATTTTTATATAGGAGGATTTTGCTAATCATCGACGTATGCATATATTATCTCTTTTAGTTTAAGAGATATTTAGCTCCAAAGATTAAAATTTGTCTTGGTGAAGTTTTCTCGCTACAGCGGGTCCAACTTTCACCCGATTCTTCTTTTTTTATTTTATTAACAACAAATAGAAAAATTGTGCTAAGAAAAAATTTTGAAAAAATATTTACGGAGTCAAAAGTTACAAAGTTACAGGCATTTAAAGTTGAACTTTTGAAAATAGTCGATTTTTTTCCGTTTTTTTCCTAAAAAAGTGGTCATATTCTTTTTTTATATAAACATTTTCTTAAGTAACATATATAATATTTATATTTTTTCGAAAGATAACTTAACATAAAATACTTTAAAGGAAAAAAACTTTTTGAAATTGATTTTTTCGAGAACCAGGGTTTCCCAAATTTTACCTATTTTTCCCACAAATTTCGAATTTTCACCTTAAATTCTCAAATCGCAATGCTGGAATCAAAAAGAAGTTACACCTTTTACATAGTAGGAAATTTTGTCTTCTTTTCAAATATATATACAAATTTTTACAATACGAAAATTTATTGAAGACTTTTTGCAAAAAACACTGAGAAAGGATGGATTTGTGATTTTTTGCATATTTTTATACCTTACACCACCATAGGTGGTTGGGGTATTATGCGTTTGTGCTGATATTTGTAACGCATAGAAAAAACCATCAGACCACCACCTTAAAGTATACCGTTCGACTCAGAATCACTTCCTGAGTCGATTTAACGATGTCCGTCCGTCTGTCTGTCTGTCTGTCCATGTAAACCTCGTAATCAAAGTACAGGTCGCAATTTTGAAAATAATTCGATAAAATTTAGCTCACGATCTTCTATTAGGTCAAGGACGAACCCTATTGAAACTGTTTATGATCGGTCCATTATTTCACCTAGCCCCCATACAAATGTCCTCCCGGAAAAAGGTTTAACGAATATTTTAATGATTTATTTGAATTTGGCACATATAATTTCCATATAAGTTTAAATATGTGTGTCAAATTTCAGGAAGATCGGTTCAGAATTTACCATAGCTCCCATTTAAACCCCTCTTCCGAAAATCGCTTTAAAGGCATAAATCCCACTAAAATGTTAGTATCAAGTTAATATTCGACAAAAATAAGTTTTATATAAATGTAAATGATAGTGCCAAATTTTACGAAGATCGGTCCATAATTTACCATAGCTCCCATATAAGGTCTTTTCTTCGGGAGTAACCCAAAAATTAATAAATTCGTATAAATGTTATTATCTACGCTATATTCTGTATTCGAATGTTTTATTTTACACTTAATAAAAATATCGGTCCAAAATTGACCCCAAGTCTAATAAAAGATTTCTGCCCTAATTTTAATGTAAGCAATGGTGTAGGGTATCATATGGTCGGACTTGACCGACTATATCTTCCTCTCTAGTTAATTTTTAATTATGCAATAAAATTCTTGTTAGTTAATAGTTTTGAATAATATTTTACACCTAAGTAGATTTTTTGATGCTTAATTCAAAAAGCTATTTACTTTTTCATATTTGTCTACAAAAAACCCGTAATTCCCAAAAAACGTTGAAAAATTCTACTTTTTTTCAAAGTTCAACTTTAAATGCCTGTAACTTTTGTAAATATTTTTTAAAATTCTTCCTTAGCACAATTTTTCTATTTGTTGTTAATGAAATAAAAGAAACGCTGTAGAGAAAAAACTTCACCAAGACAGATTAAAAAGTAAACATTTTAATCTTTGAAGCTAAATATATCTTAAACTAAAAGAGATAATATATGCATACGATGATGTTTTTTGTAGATCACGACTAGCAGAATCCTCCTATATAAAAATCTTTCAAATCGGTTCATATATAAGGAATCAGGATCGTTTTTAAAAAAATTTTACACCCTAGGTGTCCAACTTTGGGACCCTGTGGATTCGCTCCCTAAAGACCTACACTATATTGTCCAAGTTCAAAACTTAATCTTGGCTATACCTCTGCTATCACCGTGTGAAATTTCATGAAAATCGGAACAGCCGTTTCAAAGTTCCATAATTATTTCCAATTCATTTTTTGAATCGCACACTGTGCGATGAAACGTTCTTACAGGCTGACTTTTTTCAACTTCCTGGCCAGCAATTCTATGTCGCAGATGCTAGAGGGAATATTGCAGAAAAATATTATGTAACAAAGAAATCAAAATTCCTAAGAAAGTTTTTGATTTGTGAAGCCATATGCATATGCGGGAAAGAAGCACTTCATTTATAAAAAATGGTTCCATTAACACAGAAATATACGTGAATGTCTACCTTTGAAAAAGACTTTTCCCTTTCCTAAGAAAATACAGTGTATCCGCTTTTTCTGGCATGTTCTCGTTTCTTCTTATTACAGCAACAAAACAATGGAGTGGTAATAAAGAAATTGTTAGTGTTTGTACTGAAAGAGGCTAATCCATCAAATTGCCCGGAACTCCGTGCAATTGAAAGATATTGGGCTCTAGTAAAAAATAATTTAAAGGACATTAAAAGCTCAGCTTAAAATTAAAAGGAGTTTAAAAATAAACTTATTTGAGCCCAAAAGTAAGCATCGGTTTAGTTTCTACAAGCAGATGTGTAAGCACGGATTTTTTCATGCGCAGTCCTTATATATCGAGCTATTCTATTAAAAGTTTGTTTCACTTTAGTAATACCATTTACTGAATAAGTTCTAAGCCATACTATAATATTGGATGTCATGGCAACACTCCTCTTGACCTTACTAGGTAAGTAAAATCCTACGTTATACAACCGTCTTAGAATGAACTTTATTGTTGAAAAAACTTAATTTACTTGAAAGTCAAAGTTTAATTTGTTATCTATATAAAATCCTAAAATCTTGTAATATGATACAAATTCTATTTTCTCTGATTATATTAACAACTTGGGTACTCTACAAATTTGCTAGAACCACAAACATCTCGTTTTAGAAGGATTCAAGTTGAGACAATTTACATTAGACCACTCCAAAATAAGTTTTACTTTCTCATCCGCAAGCAATTGAAAACGCCTACATATGTATAACGCTTACAAAATTGTATTTGCTGGTATAAATCGTTTAAATAAATCATAAATAGAAGAGGTCCTAAAATGTAGCCTAGGGGCACTTCTCTTATGGTTTTCTGAGTTGAATAGAGTCTCAAGGAATTTAACCGCAGTAAAAATGCAATATTACCCCAAAGTTCAAATGAAAAATTGGCACAAATATTTGAACAAATTTTCAAAACGAAAAGTTATCCGAAGTAAAAATGTAATATCCTAAGGGCTCTGCGAACTTTAGCCCCAGGAAATATGGCCCCAAAACACTAAATGAAAAATGACTCCAAAAAATACATGGGCTACAACAACACGCATTTTTGGGGCATTTTGTGACATGATTTTTTAGGGTGAATTTACACAAAATTGGAATGAAAAATTGCCTTAAAAAGATGGAATGAAAAAAAGCCCCATAAAAAAGTTTTATTTTTACTTTAGGGCGTTTTTTCATTCAACGACTTTTTTTAAATTTAATTTCACAATATGTGTGAGAGAAATTTGGTATTTCGAAGGATAACGACCGCCAAAAAAAACTTTCCGTACAGCTTGTATTAGCGAAGAAAAGTTTTCCTATTGTATTTTCTGTTTTTAAAAAAGATTTAATAAATTAAGGAAAATATTTTGACCTTCATTTTTTAAGTAAAAGAATAATAAAATTTACTTCATTTTTCAAAAAATTTAGAATTATTTTTTTTTTTTTTTTTTTTGTAGGAATTTATTTCATTTTATAATTTTTGCATAGTTTGTAGAGTATTAATTAAAAATACCACTCCTCTAAAAAAAATCTAATTCTTCAGGATGCATAAAATATTTTTTTTTTTTTTTAGTTAATAAGGACTTTCTCCTCTAGGTATGTCGAACACCGGCTTCGCTAAATAAGCTTTTTTCGAATACAAAAATATGTTTAAATTTCCACATTTTTGATAAAAAATGATAATTTCTTCCAATTTAAATAGGACGTGTTATAATAAAGATATTTATAGAAATATATTGAATATTTAAAGGTCTATAATTCGTAAACTAAGAAGTAGCGGACAACATTTTTTATACCACAAGTAATTATTATCAGAATTATTTAAAATACATAAACAAATTCCGTGAGTTTTGGGAAGCATATTTTTGATTTGGTTATTTTTTCGTTATGAAAATTTGTCCCAATAATTGGGTCACTTTTTCATTTCAAGTTTGGGGTAATATTGTACATTTTTTGGGGTTATATTTCCAAAAACTTTGGGGTAATGATTCATTATGAAAAATTGCCCCATAATTGGGACCATTTTTCGTTTAGTTTTTTGGGGCCAAATTTCCAGGGGCCATAGTTCGTAGCGCCATCCTAAGCTGAAACGAGAAATGACACAAATATTGGTGCATTTTTTTGATTTGGTTATTTTTTCGTTATGAAAATTTGTCCCAATGATTGGGTCACTTTTTCATTTCAAGTTTGGGGTAATATTGTACATTTTTTGGGGTTATATTTCCAAAAACTTTGGGGTAATGATTCATTATGAAAAATTGCCCCATAATTGGGACCATTTTTCGTTTAGTTTTTTGGGGCCAAATTTCCAGGGGCCATAGTTCGTAGCGCCATCCTAAGCTGAAACGAGAAATGACACAAATATTGGTGCATTTTTCATTACGAAAAAATAACCAAAAATTAAATTAAAAATTACATAAAAAAATAATAATAAAATAAAAAAATAATTTTGAATTTATTTAACAATATAAAATATATATCAAATAGTTAAAGAACAGTATTAGTGTTTATCAGTCACACACTGGGCCTCGATCCCTAATTAGAATACTTGGTTTACGTAAAAAATAAATATCACATATAAGCTTTTTTGGGACGGTGCTTACGATTCTGTAAGAAAAAATAAAAAATTCAAAAGGTAATTTGAATTCCTTTAATATGACATCTCAATAAATCTTATATCATAAATAGTTTAAAAGATATTTGTAATTTTTAGTATACAACTTTATACATTTATTTAGCTATTTTAAAATTTCAGATCGCTATATTTTGCGAACCACTTGTTGAAATTATTTGAAATTTTGAATTAGTCTTAGTTTTAACGAACATAATGTCTATCGGAAGATGTGAAGAAATCAGCTGGTTGGTTTTAAATGGAATGTCTTATTAAAAATAAACATTTATTTTTTGTTCTCATTAGTTTTTAGTATTTCTTAAAGATATTTTAGTGAATTTAAAAATATAAGATAGTTTTTCAAGTGGAAATAAAATTTTTTTAAAAAATAATTATATTTTTGTAGAATGAAACGCCGCATGTAAATTTTCGTTAAATATAAATCATTTTGATTTTTTGTGCCAATTAACATACAAAAATGCTTAAATTGATGATTCCGTAAAAATAAAATTAGTAAATTTTTAGCCTTTTTAAGACTATGTTAAGAATCAAAAAAGGCTAAAAGTTAAAACGAAAACTTTGAGGCTAAAAGCAAAATAAAAAGGCTAGATTTAGCCTTAAGAAGGCTAAACTGGCAACAGTGATCAGAATAATTGTTATTGAAAGTATTAAAAATTAAGCCAGTTTTTTTAGTTAACGGAAAAGTAATGTAGAAAATCTAAAAAATGGGATTTATTTCATTTAAGATATATTTTAGGCAAGTAACAGACCCAAACTGGGAAATTTAGTAAAACTATTTTTATTACACTTTTAATGGCTATAGTTTTTTAAAATCTTAATTTTGAACTTTATGTGATTCCTCAGGTAGTGTAATACATTGTGATTTTTGCGTAATTTCAACTAGTTTATTTCAATATAAAAATTAAATATTTTTGTTAAGGAAATTATTGGGAAAATGTTTTTCTTTATTACACAAGCTGACATCTTATATTTTATCATTATATAAACATTTTTACCTAATTACTCTTTAAAACTCTACATATATCTAAAAAAAAATAAAAAAAACATTTTTAGGTTAATTTTTGCAAAATTATTAAAAATATTTATACAAAATACATCCGAACAAATTTTATTTTAGAATATAGTCCATTATCTGAACATAATTCACCTGCTTAAAAAAAGAATTATAGTTTTACAAAAACTAACAAAAATTTTGAGAGTGTGTATCAAAAAAAAAGTAAACATAGAACAATAAATTTCACAGATTATGATAATTCAGTTTGTATCCACACTTTATTTTTTGAATTAATCCTCGTTTTGAGTACTGTTCAACCCAACGTGCGCTGATTACTAATCCGTAATAAAAAAATCAAAATTCAAGATGGCAGATCCAATATAGCGGCCAAATTTTGTTTTTATTGTTTTATGAAATTTTTATATATTTTATATATTTGGGGTCTCTGAACACAAATTTGTTTTTTGATTTTCCTAATTCGGAAAGGCGAAAGCAATAAAGTGGATCAAAGTCCTGATCACTATTCTGAATTTTCGACATAATTAGAGTACTAGGTTAGGTTAGGTTCTTCAGGTTGCCGCCAATAAAACTAGATTTCGGCTCACTTGGGTCCTGAGAGGTCCCTTTGTGTTACCTGTAAGAAGAAGAGAAAAGGGGATATGGAAGGATGCAGGAGAAGGGAGAAGAAGGGGGATAGGATTGAAAGTTTAGAGTTAGAGAAAAAAGAGTAAACAATAGTTCAAAGATAATGCACAGAAGTAGTCTAGCGAGATAATAGTATTTGTAGTTGCATACAGAAAATGTAGAAGAATCTGTCGCTGAATAGACATCAAAAGAGTCCACGTGTTGGAGTTCTATTCCCGGAACCATCCGCATTCCCTCACGAATGAGTTAATGCCATTAATGCTGCTGATCGATAAATCGGTGAGGCTATCGAGAAAACCTTGTCCCAGATAACGCGATCGGAGGTTTTCCAGGGCAGGGCATGAACAGAAGAGATGGAAGATAGATTCCTCCTCGTCCTCGTTGTTACAGCTTCTGCAAAAATCATATGACTGGATTCCCAGTCTGTTGGCATGAATACCAAATCTGCAGTGTCCTGAGACTGCTGATACTACATTTCTCAGATGTGATCTCGAGAGATGCAAAAGGAAAGATGATCTAGCTGCGTCAAGCCTGGGCCATATCATCCTTGTAATATGACATGTGGGTTCGATTTCCCATCTGTGTTGTGCCATGTCATAAAATGCGATTTCAATACGCTTCTTACAGGCATTCAGGGGTAGACCACAGAACCAATCTATGTCAGCGTCCTGTAGGGTAGTACCGTGCCTAGCTAACTCATCGGCAGTGTTATTGCCTTGGTTGACCCCGTGTCCACGCACCCAATTGAGTGCAATTCTCGAATGTGACGCCATCTCATTTAGGGATGTCCGGCATTCATGGACTAGATTTGATGTAGTATATACACCTGTCAAGGTTCTGATTGCAGCTTGACTGTCGGTAAAAATTACGATATCCCTACCGTATATCCTATAATACCTTAGCCAATTAACCGCTCCTTTAATGGCCATAATTTCGGCCTGTAAAATACTGCATTCGTTAGGGAGTCTGAACGACCTTCTTATCCCGAATTCAGCGATGTAAATGCCACCACCAACACCACGGGCATTCTTTGAGCCATCGGTGTAGATGCATAGGACTCCATCTGGGGGTGTGTTGTTCGGGTCCTCAGAAATGGAGAAAGTGTACCGTCTCGATAGGATCGGTTTGGGAGCGCAGTAGTCTATCAGCACGGGGAGAACGTTAGTTATTCCTAGTATGCTCGAGTGACCATACGCCTTATATTGCCAACCACCTGTGGCGTTGAGCCTAGTTGCCGTATTCATGGCGAGCTTTCGGGCCTGAAGGTCCACTGGGATCCAGTTCAGCATCGCAAATAGCGTCTTTGAAGACGTGGAGCGCATTGCGCCAGTAATGAGAAGTCCCATTCTGCGTAGGACTCCTTCGAGTTTGGAGCAATTCGAAGCAGTATCAAGTGAGTTCCACCATACTGACACTCCGTAGAATAGTATTGGTTTGACGACAGTCTCGTAAACCCAATTCACGTTGACGGGATTTAAGCCCCATTTGGCCCCTATGGCCCTACTACAGACATATATAGCCGTTATAGCCTTTGATATTCTTGCCTGCATATTGGGCTTCCAAGACAATTTGTTATCCAGAATTATGCCCAGGTATTTAGCACTGGTGGACAGAGCAAGTTCAGTACCATTCAATTTTGGTAGTCTAAAATATGGTATTTTGTACCTTCTTGAGAAAAGTACAAGTTCCGTTTTGGAGGGGTTTACGCTTAAGCCGCTGTTGTTATACCAACCATTGATCGTCTTAAGCGCCATCTCCATCCGTTGAGATAGCGTGTCCAGATGGATTCCGGATATGACCACAGCCAAGTCATCCGCGTAGGCTATGGTTTTAAAACCATATGAATCCATTTGTATGAGCAGTTTATTTAGAGCCAGATTCCAAAGTAGAGGTGATAGTACCCCTCCTTGAGGAGTGCCCCGTGTCGCATGCCTTTCAATAGTGGCGGTGTCCATGCTGGATCTAATGATCCTATGGTTAAGTAGGTTTGATGCAAACTCTACCACTGATTGGTCCAGCCCCAGATCCTCCAGAGCAAGCCTTATAGTTGTTGGTTCAACATTATTAAAAGCGCCTTCTATATCCAGAAAGGCCGCCAGTGTATAGTTGCCGTATTCGAGAGATTTCTCTATATATCCCACGATCGAGTGAAGAGCAGTGTCAACTGATTTGCCTTTTGTATAGGCATGTTGAGAGCTTGAAATGAGATTCTCACTAGTTGACATTCTAATATGGATGTCAATTAGTCTCTCCAGTGTCTTGAGCAGAAAAGATGTGAGACTTATCGGTCTGTAATCCTTCGCCTTTGTGTGAGAGGGCTTACCCCCTTTAGGAAGGAAGATAACTTCTCCCATGGTCCATAACGTAGGTACGTAAGACCAAGTTAAACAGGCTTGATATACAGTGGTGGCCACGAATTTAAGACACGACATGTAACGAACTAAGTTGTGATAATTATTACAACCCTGCAATATAAAATTAGATTTTGTTAATTTTTCAGTGTACCCTGTAATGTTAAGATCAATTACCGTTATTTGGTTTTGTTTGTGTATACATTTTGTTGCTGTTTTTATTATATTTTCGTAAAAACGTGCTTTTGAAGCTGGTCACGAATTTAAAACATATAAGAAATATTTGGTTTTTAAGTGATTTTTTGGTGTTTTTTGAAGCTAAAAGGTAAGTAATGAATGTTTTATTCCATTTAATGTTAGAATACATCAAAATATTTAGTTAGAAATGGCCAGAGGTACTTGGAGTTCGGATGCCGAGCGAAAATTGATCCAACAAATGAATACTGATGGAAAAACAGTAATGGAAATTTCCAAGCTACTAAAATGTTCCAGATCCAAGATTTACAATGCACTGGAACACATCAAGCAACATGGCACTACCAAAAATGTCAAACAGCACCCTAGAGCCCGAAAAACTACACCCAGGGAGGATAGCTTAATTTATAAATCAGCTGCTAAAGATCCTTTCAAGAGCTCAAGTAAAATTAAAAATGAGATTTCATCGGATTTTGGTATTAATATATCGTCCAGGACAATAAGAAGACGTCTGAATGAGAAGAACTTACGTGGGTGTATTGCACAACGTAAACCACTTGTGTCAAAAAAAAATATTAAATCCCGACTAGCGTTTTCAAGAGAAAATCTCAATAAGCCGATGACATTTTGGAAAAATATACTTTGGAGCGACGAGTCGAAGTTTTGTCGCTTTGGTTCTGATGGAAAACAGTACGTATGGCGTCCTCCAAACCTGGAGCATCACCCAAAGTACACCCTTAAAACGGTTAAGCATGGTGGTGGAAATGTCATGGTGTGGGCAGCATTTTCCTGGCATGGTGTAGGTCCCATTCAGAAGATTATCAATAAAATGGACCAGCATATTAACAAAAACATACTGACAAGCATCATGATACCATTCGCTGAAGACAACATGCCTCTAATGTGGAAATTTATGCATGATAATGACCCTAAGCACACTTCACGCCTAGTGAAGAGTTGCTTAGAGGAAAATAATATCACAGTTCTGAAATGGCCAGCTCAATCCCCGGATCTCAATCCAATTGAGAACTTGTGGAATGATGTTGAGGAGCATTTACGAGCAGTAAAGCCAAAAAATTTGACTGATTTATGGGAAGAAATTCAAAAGGCTTGGTATGCCATTCCAAAGGAGCGCTGTATGGCCTTAGTTGAAAGTTTACCCAGGAGATGCGCTGCTGTGATTCAAAATAAAGGATTTCCCACCAAATATTAATATTGTTTTATGAAGCTGAGCTTTACTTTTGTGAATTAACTTTTATTTTGCCTATGTCCTAAATTCATGACCAGGCTTAAACTTGTATTAATCTGTATAATATGTAAATAAAAATTGGAAACTAAATATAGGTAACAAACTATTGTTGATTTTTTTTCATAACATTACTAGGATCTTTAAAAAATAACATGGATCTAAAATTTGTTCGATAAGATGTAAAAATTATCAGAAATATATAAGTGAAATGTCGTGTCTTAAATTCGTGGCCACCACTGTATATTCAAAAGCCACGGTGAGACCACATCTATGTTGTGTTGTAGATCGGCGGGTATGATGCCATCCGGTCCCGGTGATTTAAAGGGACTGAAGCTTCCTATGGCCCATTGAAGACTATCCAAGTCAATGGGTATTGGGACATAAGTCCTACTGTTTGCGACGATTCCGTTTATGGAATCGTTGCGTGTTTGGTTCCCCGGGAAGTGCGTATCCATCAGGAGTTCCAGTGTTTCATGGCTGTTTGTGGTCCAGCTGCCGTCCATTTTCTGAATGTATCCTGGAACAGCAGGGGATTTCGACAGGATCTTACGCAGTCTGCTCGTCTCGGAGGAGTTTTCAATACTACTACAGAAATCCCTCCAGGATTTGCGTTTTGCATTTCTGACCTGATTCTTGAAAATATTCAAAGATGCCTTATAGAGCGACCAGTCACCAGTCCTCTTAGCGTCGTTGAACAGCTTGCGAGATCTCTTACGAGATTCTGCTATTTCGGGTGACCACCACGGTGGTCTAACCTTATTCCTATGTCTAGATGGTCTACACGTGCGTGCAGTGGCTTCCTTGAAGGATGCCGTAAGCCTATTCACTGCCATATCCAGTTCCCCAATATCATGAATGACCGGGGGCTGTGAAAGAAGATTGGTTAGGATTCGTTTTTGCTCCTCCCACCTAGTTTTCCTCCTATTGAGGAATGGTTTAGCTAAAATGGTAATTCCCTGGATGGAGAATTCTATATAGCGGTGATCGGACAGAGAGCAATCATTTGATACCCTCCAGTTTCCGATGAGCTGCTGATGTGCCGCGCTAATTATGGTAATATCAAGAACCTCCTTTCTGTTTGCAACTACAAAAGTAGGTTCCGTACCCTTATTGACTACTACTAGATTATTACAAAGTAAGAAGTCTAAGATACACTCACCTCTGGTGTTGGTGTCAGAGCTACCCCAGATGTGATGATGGGCGTTGGCATCGGCTCCGATTATAATGGGAGTATGCTGGTTTTTCGCTGCATTAACCATGTCATGGACCAGTTTGTGTGGTGGGGGGTCCACGTGGTCGTGCGCCATATAGCAGGAGGTTAACCAGACCACGGTTTCTCCTGTCTCGCATGCTGTGGTCACCGTATCTGCATCACTGTAATCAGTTAAGATGAAGATATTAAGGTGGTTTTTAGCCAATATACAAGATCTTAAGTTACCTGTGCAGTTTGCGTACAAAAGCTTGTAGCCCTTTGCGCCGAGTCCAAGAATTTTGCCGTTGTTTGTCCACGGTTCTTGGATCAGCGCGACATCCTCGCCTCGCTCAGCGAGACGGAGGAGTAATGCAGCGGATGCTGCCTTGGAGTGGTGAAGATTAATTTGTATTACCTTCACCATCCGGGTCATACACGACTGTAACGTCGCCGTCTTCTGAGTCGGAGCCCAGAAGCGCGTCTTCGTCCTCCACCACCTCCAGTCGACCAAAGAGTTCCCCAATCCTTTCGGGATCAGATTGAGGAGCTTCTATGACGACAGAAGGCGTGGTGTCGTCGGCAGATGTTGTGGATGCGTCATCTCCTGGCGGATCCTCTAGCTTGACACTAGGGGCCACGGTGTCGGGCTTGTCGTCACCCCGATAGATGCGCAGCCGAATACTATCGAATCCATAGTATATACGACATTGCCTCTGTCGAAGTGGCGCCAAGGACTCCTGGTTTAGGACCACGACCACCTTTCTTGTTGCGCCTTCCGGAGGGGCAACCTTTACCACTTTCCAGTCGTGAGTGGGGAGGTCAGGATTGCCCATCTGGATATACGCCAAGATCTCCGCAGGTTCATGTGGCTCCGCTGGAATGACAGCGATTGATCTCGGTCTGCGAGGTATCTCACCTACCGGGACCACATCCAGTCTCGCACCAGGCCACAATTCCCCTAGGGACGCTACGGCTAGCTGCAAAAGGAGCGCAGAGCGCTCGCTAGTGCAAGCCAAAAGTTTGATGTGGCCTTGGAACCAGCCAGCATCATCATTTTGGGGAGATGGACCAGGATTCTCTTTCAGAATCTGCCAGTACACTCCCAGTAGTTTTTGTCTGATCAGGACCCATTTCTCTTGAGAAATGGCTCCATCACTGACACCTCTATCGATAATAGCCCTCACCAGTGGATTTCTTGCAACCTCACTGAAAGGTCTATTAACAATGCGGGGAGAGTTTTGCCTTTGACGTTTCGTCTCCGGCTGTTGTTTTACAGGAGGAGAGGTTTCTTCTCCTGATCGCTGCCGTTTAGGCGCGCCAGTGGCAGCAGAATTGCACACATCTGCACTGGTTGAGGCTGCTTCTTCTTGTTTTGCAAGAAGTGCTCTGGCCCATATGAGTGAGGATTTTTCCTCGGGCGTCAGTCTATCCTCAGGTGTAGAACCCAGTTTTTCGACTGTACGCAAAGCGGCACGTCTAACCACAAAAGCCCTTCTTTGGGGTTTTCTGCGATCCGGAGCTTTTTCGGCCGTAGAGGCGGTAGAAGCCGTTGAGGCTGCGGAGGGCAAGGATGTTGGCTTTGGTTTGTCCAACTCCTTGCCAGTGATCGCTGGGGTGGCTGAGGTGTTACCAGCAGCTCCCAATGCAGGGTTAATGGCTGAATTTGCATCAGCGAGGGCTTTGGCAGCTTTAGAGGTACTAGCCACGACGGGCACAGGTACTTCGCTGCTGATCGGATTACTATCAACCGAAGGTTGAGTAGCAATCTGTTTCTTGCAATCAGCCAGTTTGGGGTTACCAGACTGACTTTTTGCGATTGTTGTTTGTTGTTGTTGTTTTTTGTTGTTATTAATGTTGTTCATAAGAATTCCCACGAGTAGGCACGTAAGGGGATGGACCATCCATGCAGTGACGGCGTACATAGACTAGGCAAAGAAATTACAACCGACCCGTGCCCTGGCGTCGGAGGGGAGTTGTTAGCGACTAGTTATCTTTTACCACTTACTAGCCCTTCAGGTTCTCGCACAGCTACCAGCCACCTTAGCCTTACAAGTGGGGGAGAGAAGAGGGATGTGGGAAGAGATAGGAAAGATATGGGAATTGGACATGAAAGGGAGGGGGGGGGAAGTTGTCATGTTTTGGTCCGCGGGTCGTGTAGCACAGATCAGTAAAAAACATAAGAGTCTTGCTGATACTTCCGACCATTTGTTGTAAAATGTATCGACGTGCATTGAACAAGATTCTCAGGCTAAAGGAATTGAACTGTGGGACCATTTGTCCAATGTATCCCGCAGCCCGATAACCTTCCACCTGTTTTACTGATCTGTGTGTAGACCTAGCATTGACAGGGGGTCTAGGAGACCATTTGTACAATGTATCACATAGACCTACTGTGCAAGGCTCGAGTGAGAGTCGACCCCCCTGTGACCATTTCTTAGAAACGTACCACAGGAGCGTCGACTACCACTCCCCCTATCCGCCACCTGGGACGCGCTCGATGGGAGACAGACAAACTCCACACGAGAGTACTAGGTGTACATAGAATATACACAAAAACTATAATTATGGAACTTCGGAACGGCTGTTCCGATTTCTATGAAATTTCACAGAGTGATAGTAGAGGTGTAGGCGAGCTTAAATTTTGGACCATATAAACCTACAGGGGGCGAGTCTACAGGGTCCCAAAGTTGGACACCTCGGGTATAAAATTGTTTAAAAACGATCCTGATTCCTTATATCTAAACCGATTTGAAAGATTTTTATATAGGAGGATTCTGCTAGTCGAGAAGTTTTCATCACTATCAATAACCTCAATTTCATTTATTTGATGCGCACTGTTAACGTTAAGAAATGGGCCTTTCGTTTCCTTTAAAACTTTGTCAACATTTCTAGCTAAATCTCTCAATTCGTGCAACGTCTTGGGTACTGTGTTAAGAAAATATTAATTTCAAATTTGTACTAACATTTCATTTGATAATGTCAATAAGAGTTTTCTCAGCAATCGGTTCTCTCATACGAGAATTCATAGATACCAAATTGGCATGAAAGTCATCGTAAGACTCTTTATGTTGTTGCTTACGAGTTGAAATAGTAAAACATTCTGTTTAATAAATTCCCAAAACCACGATTCAGCTTTTCCACTTAGGAAAATGTGAAAATTTCTCATTAAGTGTTCATTGCTGCATTGAGTTCTCTCACACAAAATGTCTACCTTAAATAGAAAATCAGATACGCTGCCAGAGCCATCGAAATTTATTTTCCATTTTTCAAATTTTGGACTAAAAATTGGGGTAGTTACCAAATGTAAACTTGGAGAAGAGCTTTGAGCATGACTAGTAGAAGGTATTGTTGGTTCACCTGAAGTCATATTAGAGATTGATTATTTAATAGCTGTAAGGCCGTTTCTCATTTCTTCCTGGGTGGACCTAATAGTCTTGTTGGATTTTTTAAACTAGTTGTATTTTCATTGTGAGCATTAGTATTGGGATCAATGTTTAAATGTGACAAAATTCTGGCTTGATTGTCGATAAAACCAGATGGAATTAGTAAATCTTCCAGAGAAGATTGATTTAAATTTTTAAAAGATTCCTCAAGTAATTGTCGCTGAGTTTTATCAAAAGAAGTAGTGTGTGAAATTCTATCGTCCGTGGTTTGTTGAGGAGATATATGAACAACGTCTCTAGTTGGCGTATCCAAATTCGTAGAAGAATTCAAATATTGTTGTGCAATACCTTCAAATTGACTATTTAAATTTACAGCTGTACGATTACTATCACTAACAATTGATGGAGGAGAACGTGCTACTTTTGGACGAGAACTAAGAGGTTTTCGATCGTCTACTGAAATATTTGGGGTCTAGATCTAGATTATCTTAAGATTTATTGCATCAGGTAAACAATATAAAATTTGTGTATTTTCTATTATATATTTTTAAATTAAAAAAATTTAAGTAAGTATCTATGTTCAATTTATTGAGGAATTCAACTAACTTGCAACAATAAGGCAAAAACTTGATACTCTTATCGAACAGGCGATTTAAACTTAATCGTTTGATATATAGAGACACTGCTCGAAATTATGCATAAGGTTTAACTAATTACCTAATATACGTATATGTAATGTAAAGTCTCTTGTGAAAATTTAGGAAACTTTCACAATATTTTCTGTTGTAAATGTGTAGTTCACAATTTACTTTTTCTGATAATAATAAAGTTATACGTAACACAAACATTAATATTGTAACCATAAAGTTTCTGGTCTTTATAACTGAATTACTAACATTAATTTCATTTATTAAAACTAGAACTTTGTTACAACAAAAAACTTCCGTTAACACACAAAAATAATTTGGACTTACAAAGTTCCAGATATATATAAAGAAATAAAGGCTGTTAAAAGGAGAGTTCAGAAAATGCAATAACAGAAATTTCTATTTCAAATAAAATCACTATTTTCAATAAAAAAAAAAAAAAACATAACAATTTTGCACAAATTTCAAGGGATTAAATCGTTTTAATGTTGTTAAATATTAATAACGCTACGTTGGGCGCCATCTATGTTACGCACGGATATTTATTTGTATGATTTTGTAAAAAGAACTGTCGGCGGCATGCTGGTGTTTCATCGACTAGCTCTGTCGGGTGTGGCGTGGTTCTTACACCTAATTTTACAAAAATGCGTAAGCATAGAAAATTTACTTCATGCCATAAAGAAACTATGCAAAAGAAAATCTTGAAATGAAATCCAACTTATTCATGTAAGGTTCTAAGATGTTCAACTACCTAAAGTACATTTTTCCCACCCAAAAATACCTGTGGAACGCCTATGGTAATCTACGTACTTGGTAATTTATAAAGATTACCCCTTAAAGTGCGAGTAAGGAGTGCGATCGAAAAAATCTTAACACACGTTTTGCCTCATATCTTTTTTCGGGATCAATATTAAAAATTTTTTTTTTTGATCTAGTTATCATGAAAAAAACTTTAGTTATTATTTTTAATAATAACCATATTGACTTATCGTGATTTTCATCAAAATGAGTGACGAAAAAGATGTACGTGCTACAAATTGTTAAAAAATTAAAAAAATCCAAATAGGTCCTACAAATAATTGGCCACAGAATTAAATTTCCGCCATCAAATTGTTTCTAATGTTATTAAACAATATCAGGCGAATTTAAACATTGATAAAAAACCGGGTTCGGAAAGAAAAAGGAGGTCCACAGATAATGGGAAGACCAGAAAATTGAAAGAATATTGAAAGGAACTCCAAACACATCTGGTAGAAAAGCAGCCCAGTTAGCTCAGTGCTTTGATTCTTTGGTGCGAAAATTTAAAGCTAGTGCAGAGTTGATAACATATAAAGTCTAAAAAGTTCCAAACAGGAATGCTGCAAAAAATGTATAAGCCAAGAATAGGACACGGAAATTAAAATCAAATTACATACAAAAAATACAAAAGTTGTATAATTGACGAAGAAACCTATGTGCTGGCAGAAATTTCGCAGCTTCTGTGTCAAAACTTTTATATTGCTAAAGCTCAAGGCAATGTTAAAGATGAGTTTAAGACCCAAAGACAGAAAAAATTTCTTACGAAATTCCTGGTACAACAAGCTTTTTTCAGTTGCGGCAAAGCAGGAAAGTCATTTGATACATTCGGATTTTTAAAAGAATATTTGTAAAAAAGTCTTTTTCCTTTCATAAGAGAGCATAACGTGTCCACACATTTTTGGCCCGATTTAGTATCATGTCACTAGGGTAAGAAAGCTCTGGAGTGGTACCAAAACAATAACATAGTTTTTGTACCAAGGGAGGTCAATTTTCCAAACTGCCCGTAGCTTAGACCAGTGGAGAGATATTGAGCTCTTGTGAAAAGTGAATTGAAGAAGACAAAAAAGGTGCCTCGAAACACCGAAGATTTTAAAAGATGTGCACACTGTTCCAAAAAAGTGACTGAAGCAACTATCAAATCTCTAACGGAAGGGTTTCCGAAAATGGTCCACAAGTTCATAAGTAGTGGTTAGAACTACAAAAGTTATATATTTTTTTTTTTTGTGATCTGTGATAAATTGTCAATGAAATAAAAAAAGAATGAAAACTCTAAGATCAACCGTTTCCAAGTTATTGAATATTATATATGATAAGATTTTTTTGAACGCACTCCTTATCTAAGTTATATAGTCATCATGTTAATTAGTATCATTCCTCAAATAAAATATGTTTAGCAAATCATATTAATTCAAATATAAAAAATCATTTAGCAATGAACTTATGGATAATATTATTTTAGTAAGAACTAAAGAACTAAAGCGGGAGAAAATAAGTCTTTTAATGAGTTCATTACAAAAAAATTATACTAGAAAACTAACAAAACAATGTATAGAAGGAAAATTATTTCATTTAATTTAATTAAAAAACGAGAGAGAAACTATATTCGGTGAAGACCGACCATATGATACCCTACACCATTCTGTATGAGCTAAAAATTAGACCTGTGGCTAATTGTACACCAACACTTTTACTAAATGCAGGCGCGGATCCAACCCAAGCAAGAACAATGAACTTTCAATAACTTATTATTATTAATTTTTTCGCTATTTACATTATTTAATTTTATTTTTTGAATTACAAACAAAAATACACAATTATAATCCTTGGCATATACATTTTTTAGGGAATATTGAATGGATTTAAATTACAAAAGGTGTGTTTTTAATATACTATTATCCTCTAAATAATTTAAAATAAAATAAATTTCATTAGAATACATCACCTGAAAAATACGAAAAGTTAAGCTATGTAGGTCTAAATAGTATATCAAGTACTCTACACTATCTCTTCGCCATATGACAAATTTTTAAAATTACTTTTTTACTTAAATCGATCTAATTCTGTTACTTAACCCAATCTAATAAAAGGAACCCGTGCAGAAAATCAACTGAAAATTTTATACTTATTTATGTCTAAAATTTTTAAATTTAAAACAATTTTTTATACATAAACAAAATAACTACATTATTTTTAACTCTGCTACAAAATTACACTTTCTATTTACACTTGAAAAACGATCTTCTTGAGTACATTATAAACCAATTTTCGAAATATTTTTGAGATATTTCGAAAAAAATTTTTGAGAGTAGTTGCTGCACTAAAAATCCCCCTAAATTTTAAGTAAGTTTTAGATTTTTTAACAGATTCATAAAGCAGAAGAACGTAGCTTTTAAACTATATTAAAATTCATTTCTATTTAAATATTTCCACATTTATGTAATTTTTTTTTGGATATTTTTTTTTAAGACTAATCAAATGTCTAAAGTTTTAATGCTATTTTGTCAATCTTTAAAATTGTTTAAAAACTCAAAATTATATTAAAAACATTAAAAATTTTATCAACAAATTTTTCATACATTTTAGCAAATAAAATTTAATAAGTTCTATAGGTTCTGTCCAATTAAAAAAAAAAAATGAAAAACTACTTACAACAAAAATGTTTTTAAAATGATTGCATAATTTTATAGAATTTTTATAGAGTTATGTTTTATAAGCATAACTCAAAACTTTGAGGGGTATTGAACATTTCAAAAACTTATTGATGATGCTATTTATGTTATTTCTCAATGGATTTTTCACTGTAGCAGAGTGTATTTTAAAAATAATTTCTGAACGTGAATATTGTTAACGCAAGTGTGAAGACAAAAAGTCCTATGTTTTTCAACAACTTTTCAGGAACACAAAAAAACAATTTATTTTTTGTATGAAAACCATATAAAATTACATATTATTCCTTTTGATAACTGGAACTAATACAAGCTCATTAAAATTTAAATTAGATCATCAGTTAAGCTTTCCGATTGTCTAATAAAATATTTTTGGAAAAGTATTTTTCTATCTGATTTGTTTACGATAAAATACGTAATATTATTGTATGTGTTCCCGTTTTCGAAAAGTTTTGAATTCACATGAAATTAAAAATTTGTGTTCCCGTTTTCACATTTTCTTTAACATTTAAAAAAAATAGTTAAACAGGAAGAATTTTTCAGATTATAGCCAAAAAAAATGTTTTAAGCCAATATATATGTTTTGGCAAAAAAATAAGTTGAATTAAAATGTTTTTGTTTTTTCTCAAAATGTATGGGAAATATGAGAACCTTTTTTAAAATGAAATTTTCAATATATAAATGGCATTAATTTTATTAAAAAATGTAAATTTACATAAATAACAATTCAAATTTTCATTATCTGTCGTTTTATTTTACAATTAATCGAATTGTTTTCACCTTCATATTTTTAAGTGAAAAAAATTCGATCATTTTTGTTCGCGAAATGTGAAATCGTTCGTTTTCACATTTATTTTTGTGAAATCGAAAACCTAAACACATACATATAATACATTTAATAATATCTGGGAAAAAATATATATCTAGTATGAAAAAGCTGAGAAAAAAGTAATGTTAACATTTTTTAGCATTTATAAAATTTTTTCTATGTTATTACTTAAATGCTTTTTTGTTCACATTCCATGTTAAACAATGTTTCGTATAAATTTTTGGATAGATTCTGATTTATAAAATAAAAAATATTTTTCACGAAACTGAAATTTTTAAGTAAAATATTAAATTTCAATATAACTGATAAAACTAGCATTTAGACAAAATATTTAGTTATAGAAATGTAAATTTTTAATCGTTCATACAATTTAAGCTTAAATTTAACAAAATGCTTTTGGAACCCTGAAAAAACAAATGAAATTACAAAACTATTCCCCATTAGGAAAACTGAAAAACGTGTTGTAAAAATTCATTAATATATTATGTTGTAATTTAAAACTTTTTTTAAAGTCACTTCAAAACTTGCATTAAATACATCTTTTATTAAGCAAGTCAATTTTTAAAAACCTATTTATTTACATTAAAATTTTTAAAGGAAACATTTGGTGAATATTTTTTTCTGAACATAGTTTAGACCTCCATGAAGATAAATTCATGCTGCCTTCTTTTACTTTGAATAAATAATTTTTTCCAAAAGAATTTTTAACTTTTCTTTTTCTGTTGTATTTTTTTTTTTTTTGTTTTGTTGAAAAATTCATTTTGGGGAGGGTAATTTCCTTTTTTCCTCCCCCGTGGATCCGCGCCTGACTAAATGTAAAATAAATTATACAAATACAGAACAATACATTGATACTAAGATCTATATGATTTTATGTCTTTTGGGGCGATTCCCGGAAGAGGGTTTATATGGGAGCTATGGTAAATTATGGACCAATTCTCATACATTTTGGCAATGTTATTTCTATTTATATAAAACAAATGAGTCGTATATTAACTTGATACTATCATTCGTATGGGATTTATGCACATTAAACTGATTTTCGGAAGAGGGAGCTATGGCCAATTATGGACCATGAATTATGGCATTTATGATCGTTAAACCCCTATTCCGGGAGGACATTTGTATGGCGGCTAGGTGAAATAATTAACCGATCATAACCAATTTCAATAAGCTTCGTCCTTATGTCAAAATAATTATTTGTGCCAAATTTCATCAAGATATCTTTAAAATTGCAACCTGTACTTTGTTCACAAGGTTTGCATGGACAGCCAGCCAGCCGACCAGATGGACGGACGGACATCGTTAAATCGACTCAGAAAGTGATTCTGATTCGAACGGTATACTTTAAGTTGGGAATTCCGATAATTTTTTCTGTGCGTTACAAACATCAGCACAAAAGCATTATACCCCATCCACCTAAGAGAGTTTATACAAATTTTCTCCAATATGTTTAAAATAAATGTTTTGTTTTTTGCTTCTTTTGATAATATTAAATATACATATAATATAAAAAATTTTATCTTTCACCAAAGTTTAAATGTTGTTGCTGTTGTTAATTACAACTTACATTGAGAATGCATTAAACTTAGCTGGTTTGATGATGTAGAGGCCTCTTCGAACATCTGCATTTAGTTGGTTAAACTTATCAGAGCTGAGAAAGTGTAATTAGTTGCATATTTCTTACTAAATAATACATTTTTTGCTCTGGAGTAATGATGGTTAGGAAGCTTTCTTACGCATTTATTTTACTTGCCCTTCTTATACTTAGCTTAGACCTTTGCATTGGAGAGGATAATAAAGTACTCTTGTTGGACTCTGTTGTCTCTTTGTGCGTTTTAATTTTTTATTTTTTTTTTTTTTTTTTCAAGTGCGTAATTATGGGTACAGTGTTGGTGATAATTATATGTCCACTGTTTATGTTCGTATATATGGCAAGCAAAGATAATAAATTTGTGCCTAGATTTGAATAAATTATTACGGGTATATTTGGATAATTACATATGTAATTTTATATAGAGTTTACCTTTTTTGAGAATTTTCCAGTTTGAGAAATTTTCCTTCTCTACCTTATCTTTGATCAAATATTGTGGAAGATGAAGAAGTTGACAATGATCATGGTTAAATATCCACGTCATCTTAGTGGTATTTTTGGTTATAATCACTACACAAAAAAAATTTTATTTTAATTAAATTAATCAAAAACGACATAAAAAATATATTACCTTTGGTAATTATATTATCTCCCTTTGAAGAATTAATAAAAAATCCACTTAATTAGTTATAAAATTTTAACTTTCATTAATTAAATACTAGATTTATATATATATATATATATATATATATATATATATATATATATATATATATATAAATTAATTTTATGTCTAGTAGACGTCTGAATGGTATATATATATATATATATGGTATATATATATATATATATATATATATATATATATATATATATATATATATAAATTAATTTTATGTCTAGTAGACGTCTGAATGGTATAACATCAGATTGAAAAAGAATGATTTTTTTTCGTGATAGGTAGAATAAAGCTTCTCAGAAGCATGTGTGAGTAATAAACATCTGCATCAAATCATTTGCTTTACAATTCACAGTAATGTTTTTTAATGTATGCTCTCACATTACTGCTAAAATAAAAAACAAAACAATACGAAACAAACCACGTAAATAAAAATTATTTGAATTGAAATGGTGAAACAAAAACAAATCATGTTATGTTCTCTTTGAGAAATTATTTATCATAAGAGATTTTTTGCAAAAACAATAATGTTAAATAAAAAACATAACATCCAAACTGTGAATTACTGTCATTCCCTTACATCTAATATAAAAAAAAAATGCAGAGAACGTAACAATTATGTATTTTTAAATAAAAAACAGATAATAATTACGTTTGCTTTACATTTTTTCGCTCAGAAAATTTTATTAATTTTTATTTTAATTATATTTATTTACATCTAAAATGAAATAAAATTTATTTTATTTGTGATATTTTTATTTACATTTAATTATATACCTATATTATTTACATTTTTTAAATTTAATATTTCCTTCACTTCAAATTTTGTAAATAAGAAACAAACAAACAAATGACAGTATTGCATTTTTACATTTAATTCAATTCAGTTGAAAATTATTTGTTGCTAAAGTGTTTTTATGACTCTCTGCAAAATTGATTTTGTTCATTTTTGTTTTGATTTTTTTGTCTTTTTCTTACGTACGCACACACAGAGAATTGATTTTGAGTTTAAAAAACAACAACAGTCAACAATTGAAAATATAACGAATAATTAAAAATGAGTTACAAATGAATTGATTCAGATGTTTAGTGAATAACTTTAATACGTCATAAAAGTACTCTTTCCATTGTTCATCCAGGCTTGTTCACAAAATCGTTTAATTGTAAATTAACCCTACATCTAATGGTTGCTAACCCTAGACATAAACCCAAATTAATTTAACATTTAAATATTTCCATTGATAATATTACACAGTTTACATCAAAGAGGTAATTAATGTAATTATTTGCAGATAGGTTTATTTAATATAAATACTTAATTTTATACTGTTTAATGATAATAACAAATGAATTTATGATTTTGAATCAAATTAAAATTTTAATATTTTTAAACAAATGGACTTGATAAATAAAAATAATTGAAAGGAAATATTTCTAAGCTGCTTTTTATATATTTTTTTTTTATAACATCTTTTTCTGTATAATGTCAGCTAAGCAACGTAACAATCATAGCAGGCTTTGCTTTTAAAAAATAAACAACAACAACAATTCCATATTTACTTATTTTTTTATGTGTGTATATACAAACTGGCTGCATATACAAAGAACAACAACAACACTGTTATTCATTATATTACTGCTGTTGCTAACTAAACTACTTGTCTTATAGGCAAAAACGTCACTAATAGTCATTACAATGCTTAATATAAATGTTTGTGTATGTATTTATGTATATTCTTAACAGATATGTTTTAGTTTTTAAAAATAAACAACAACAATTCCATATCTATTTATCTTTGTACAGACTGCATATACAAAGAACAACAACAACACTGTTATTCATTATATAACTGCTGTTTCTAACTAAACTACTTGTCTATACAAAAAACAAAAAACGTCACTAATAGTCATTACAATGCTTAATATACATGTTTGTATGTGTATTTATATTCTTAACAGATTTGTTTTTGGACCATAACTCTGTTGATTATGAACGAGTTTGGTTTATTAAAAAAAACGAAATTTTGTAAAAACATTTATGACTGATCTATATAAAAATAAAAATCTGTAACTTGAACAAGGGCTTCAAAAATAAAAAAAATCGTTTTCCCCGATATCTCAGTTATTACTGAACCGATGTATTTCATTTTTTCAGAACACAAATTCAAAAAATAATTTCCGAGCCCCCTTTAAAAATTCGAAGTACCTGGTATACGTAGAGGCTTCAGAAACTGAAAAACCGGTTTTTAAAGCATATCTCCGCCATTTATAAACCGATCCTGCTGATTCAAAAAACCGAAATTTTATAAAAATATTTGTGACCGATTTGTATAAAAATAAAAATCTATAACTTAAACCAGGGCTTCAAAAAATAAAAAATGCGTTTTGTCCGATATCTCAGTTATTATTGAACCGATTTATTTAATTTTTTCAGAACAAAAATTCAGCAAAAAAAATGTCCGAGACTTCTTTGTAAAAACGAAGTCCCTAGTATATACAGGGGCTTCAGAAACTGGAAAACCGGTTCTAAAAACCGGTTTTTTAACATATCTCCGCATTGTATGAACCGATCTTGCTGAATTCCAATAGCAAAATTCTCGAAAGCATTTCCGATCGTTTGACATATATATTATATATGTCAGTTATCGTTGGGCTTCATAAACGCCATTTCAACCGACACACGGACGGACGGACGGACATGGTCCTATCGTCATCATTTCTTACAAGGATCCCGAAAATGTAAACTTTTTTGCTCTCCGACGAAAATTGTGGGAATTACAAACGGAATGACAAACTTATATATACCCTTTACACCTGTGGTGAAGGGTATAAAAATCGAGTTTATACTTTTTCCGATTTTTGAAATTAAAGTAAAATTTTTGTACAAAAGTGTTTTTTTGAGAAACTATAAATATTTTATCTGTAATAAAATCTTTGTTATTAACGATATCTTAACGAAATTTTCAGTGGATGTAGGCTTTATTGTATAAAAAAGTGAAAAAAAAACTAAGATTTTTGTAAAAGGAAACCCACAATTCCTAAAAAAAAAAACGCCGAATATTCCAAAAATGGGTTTTTTCACATTTTTGTCTGTAAAATCCACATTTTTCAGAAGTCTCGTAGATTTTGATTGACAATTTTTAACAACATATTACAGATTGTTAAACTGCATTCCGTATGCCGATTGGTACTTTGGGATTTGAGAAAATATAGACTAAAATCAAAACTTTCACATAAAATGGGTCGGATTCGGGAGGGTGTGTACCTTGACCATTTGAGTTATTGGGCTTGTTTTTTATGTTAAAGTCTTTTCTGTGAAGATATCTTTCAGAAAAGTATAAAATTATTATATGTTGTTAAAGAAAATTTTATTTTAGAGAAAAAAAAAGTGTAGATACTTTTTCGGCCAAAAAAACATAAAAAGTCGTAATTCTTGCAATTTTTAAATTCAAAATCGTTGATTTTTGGACTCGGTAGAGATATCGACATAAATTTTTTTATTCAATAGATAATTTTGTTCATTAATTAGCTAAATCGGTCGGAAACACTAGGATATATATGAAAAAAACTGGACTAAGAACATGCATGTTGAGGTAAAAATTCAAATGCAAATAACTCAAAAACTATAAGAGATAAATAGGACATGCAAGCATGTTTTTGTAGGTCTTATCAGTGCCTACAATAATGTATAAAAATATTTGAAATTGGACGAGAAAAAATTTGGCAAGCGATTAAAAAATTTGTATATCAGAGGTACCCAACTTTGACCGACCGCCCCTGAGGGGTCTGGTCGGTCCCCCTTCCAAACTTAACATTGTACACTCCTCTGCTACGCCTATACTAAATTTCATGCAAATCCAAACAGCCGATCAGAAGTTACAGATTTATTTCCAAAAAATTTCGATTGTTTCACGAAAAAATTTATTTGATTTTATACGATGAAATCTCTTGAGTTTAAATTTTTATACCCTTCACCACAGGTGTAAAGGGTATATATAAGTTTGTCATTCCGTTTGTAATTTCCACAATTTTCGTCGGAGAGCAAAAAAGTTTATATTTTCTGAATCCTTGTAAGAAGCGATGACGATTGGACCATGTCCGTCCGTCCGTGTGTCGGTTGAAATGGCGTTTATGAAGCCCACCGATAACTGACATATATAATATGTATGTCAAACGATCGGAAATGCTTTCGAGAATTTTGCTATTGGAATTCAGCAAGATAGGTTCATACAATGCGGAGATATGTTCAAAAAACCGGTTTTTTGAACCGGTTTTCCAGTTTCTGAAGCCTCTGTATACACTACGGACTTCGTTTTTACAAAGAATTCTCGGACATTTTTTTCTGAATTTTTGTTCTGAAAAAATGAAATAAATCGGTTCAGTAATAACTGAGATATCGGACAAAACGCATTTTTTATTTTTTGAAGCCTTGGTTTAAGCTACAGATTTTTATTTTTATACAGATCGGTCACAAATATTTTTATAAAATTTCAGTTTTTTGAATCAGGAAGATCGGTTTATAAATGGTGGAGATATGCTTTAAAAACCGGTTTTTAGAACCGGTTTTTTAGTTTCTGAAGCCTCTGCATATACCAGGGACTTCGAATTTTTAAAGGGGGCTCGAAAATTATTTTCTGAATTTTTGTTCTGAAAAAATTAAATAAATCGGTTCAGTAATAACTGAGATATCGGGGAAAACGAATTTTTTATTTTTGAAGCCCTTGTTCAAGCTATAGATTTTTATTTTTATATAGATCAGTCATAAATATTTTTATAAAATTTCGGTTTTTTTAATAAACCAAATTCGTTCATAATCAACAGAGTTATGGCCCAAAAACAAATCTGTTAAGAATATAAATACACCAACAAACATGTATATTAAGCATTGTAATGACTATTAGTGACGTTTTTTGTTTTTTGTATAGACAAGTAGTTTAGTTAGAAACAGCAGTTATATAATGAATAACAGTGTTGTTGTTGTTCTTTGTATATGCAGTCTGTACAAAGATAAATAGATATGGAATTGTTGTTGTTTATTTTTAAAAACTAAAACATATCTGTTAAGAATATACATAAATACATACACAAACATGTATATTAAGCATTGTAATGACTATTAGTGACGTTTTTTGTTTTTTGTATAGACAAGTAGTTTAGTTAGCAACAGCAGTAATATAATGAATAACAGTGTTGTTGTTGTTCTTTGTGTATTCAGTCAGTTTGTACATACCATAGTATAATAATAAAGTATACTCGTAAGACCAGCTGTTTTACAATTTTTTCATTGGCAAACCTCGCGGTACTGTCAAATTGTTTTTGTATTCACATGTAAAATATTTTTTGAGTTTTTTTCTCTTGCTCTCTTTCGTTCTCTCATTTTTCCGTTCAAAGCATTCTGACATTGTGGGCAGTAGTTTTACACTAACAAAATACAAGCAATTTTTGTTTTTGTAGATGTGCGAGTACTTTATTATTTTACTATGGTACATACAAAAATAAATATATATGGAATTGTTGTTGTTTCTTTTTTAAAAGCAAAGCCTGTTATGATTGTTTTTTTTTTTTTCATATTCAAATTTTTGTAGTTTGAAAAAAATTTAGATTTAGAAAATATGCAAGCATACGTTAAGGCGAAAATTTTATTAATTGTCGGTAATATGGTTATATGATGTCGATAAGATGGTAATATGGTGAAGGGTATCAAAGATTCGGCACAGCCGAATCTTTTTTCAATTTCATTTTATTATATATTGTGTAAGAACTGAGGACTTTTAGACCAATGAATTAATAAGTTGCATTCATTTTTTGTGGATATAAAACAATTTAAATAAAACATAAATTAATTAAATTAAACTTAATACAATTCAATTCTTCCATATTTGCACGTATGTTATTTTTTGAATTTTTATTAATGTTTTGTTCATAGCCCTTTATTATACCCTTCACCACAGGTGTAAAGGGTATATAAGTTTGTCATTCCGTTTGTAATTTCGACAATTTCCATCGGAGAGAAATAATTTTTACATTTTCTTGATCCTTATAAGAAATGATGTCGACAGGACGATGTCCATTTTCGATTTTCTGAATCCCCTATATAAGCTATTGGCTTCGTTTTCAAGACAAAATATCAGAAATTTTTTTCTAAATTTTAATGTAGAAGAAATGAACTCAATTGGTCCATTAGTTCTCAGCCACTTAGATCGGTCACAAATATTTTTCTTGAATTTCGGTTTTTAAATCAACCAAATTGGTTAATAAATAACAGAGTTATTAGAAAATCTTATTTTATTTATTTAATGCGCGTTGTTTTCATGGGTGCTGACAAACAACAACAACAATGAACTATGGCATATAATATCGTTTTTTCAACTTTGTAAGCTAGAGGCTTCGTTCTTTCACTGAAAATTCGGATTTTTTTTTATTTTTTGTGTTAGAAAAGCTAAACTAAGTCGGTCCAGTATTTACCGAGTTATTGGCCAAAACGCGTTATTACGATTTTTGCAGGTACTATTTAAGCTATGGACTTCGTTCTTACGCAGATCGATCATAAATATTTTTTCGAATTTCGGTTTTTTAAATGAGTCAAATTGGTCCATAAATTTTCACGATGCCCTTTTTATAAGGGTATTTAATATTGTCTTACAATTATTATTAAACATTTAAACTATTTAATTTATTATTTATTGTATCTCTTATTAGTTTAGGAGATATGAGGTTATCGATTTTACCCTTTTTTTACCCCCTAAACATTCGAATTTTCAAAAATCCCGTCTTAGTGGGTAGGAGACCAATCCACAGTCCATATTTCTAGCCTTAACCGTTTAGGCTGTGCGATGATGAATCACCAAGTAAGTCAGTCAGTCAATCAGTCAGTCATTACTCTATATATATATATATATATATATATATATATATATATATATATATATATATATATATAGATATATATATATATATATATATATATATATATATATATATATATATATATATATATATATATATATAAGGGCATATAAGATTCGCACAGCCGAATATAGCGCTTTTACTTGTTTTTTCTTTATTTAAAATATGTTCATGCAGTAGAGAGCCAATAAAACCGTTTCCATAAAAAAATAGTTTTGTGAGACACTGTATTTCTAAAATTTTTTAAATTATTATAACATTTATAAATTAAATTTTACTTCAAATAATATTATATAAATTTTAACTTTTAAAATTTTAGATTACTATGAGAATGGACGACGGACTCGCCTAACGTGAAAGTTTAATATTTGATAAAAAATTAATAAGAAAACGTAATACATTCACTGGTTAAGATCAAATTAAAGTCGGAGAAATCGAATATTATACTATTGTTTGCATTTTGTGAGGAATACGGTTATGGGAATAATATCTGCAAGATTTATAACATGCGATACTTTAAGGATTATTTCTATGCAACGGTCGTTGAGTTTTAATAAGTGCGATAAATTCTTGTTATGTGTAATTTTGATAGTAGTTTGGTGTATAAATGATAGCAATAGCTGGGTACATCAACATCACCAAAATTATGGCGGACAATTCGTGGGTGAAGAAGAGGCAGAAGCCATAGCAATTGAGACAAATATGAGACTAGCCAAAATTCCTTGCAATTTTACTACAAAAACAAATTGCATATATGCCGAGCAATTGAAGTTGCCATTTAAGGAAAACAATGAAATTGTGGTTTCTTGGGTGCCACAGATAGGTATTGTAAATAAAAGTGATTATGGTGTTGGTAGAGATAATAACTATGATTATAGCCATATTAACACCAATATTACTAAAAGCAATGTTCAAAAGGATGCTCAAAATGATTTCTACAACTTTAATTGGATCTTTGAATTGTTGGCGTGCATGATGTTGGCCAGTGCATTTGAAATTTGTTTACTTATATTGCGTAATTTACGAAATATTAGTTTGGCGTTTTTAGGCTTTTGGTCAGCCTTAAATATACGACTACAACTGCTGTGTTTTGCTAATGCCTCAACATCTCCTGTCAATAAAACTGATCATTTACGTAAGCGGAATGGGGCCATGGGCGAGAAGCGTACACTTTCATATATTTTTGCTATATTAACATGGCGTGCTTCGCAAACGGCAAAAAGTGGTTCTGCCAGTACGGAAGCAAATTTAACAGATGAAAGTACAAACAGTGCTATCAGTTACGGTCACGTTACCACTATGGGTGACCTGTTGTTGCTCATACTCTTCACACATGTTTATTATCAGAGGCAGAAATTTCATCAAGGAGAAGAGAATAAAGTTAATTCTGAACCGGAAGATTTATTAGAAAATCACAAAGAAAAGGATCAAAGCAATCCGGCCTACCAAAAATTATACGACAAACAAAACAGTAACAATACTTTCAATGATTCAAACCGTTATAGACGTGGCCTTAGCAAACGTTGTTCCCATTTCTGTGGCAACATGTATCAGCAAATTTCATCGTTACAAGAACATAAATCTGCCCAAGTCAAACTAACACCTCTTACAACTTACACAACCAAAATACCTTATCTGACTTATTGCACCGGTATTGTATGGTATACGTGCTGTTTTTGTCAGTATTCTTGTCGTTCCTGTTGTTACTGTTGCAGTAACTGTCGCCGCTGGAACCAACGTTGCTATATTTATATACCGCCTCTATGTAATACCATATACTGTTGCTGCTTCTATAAATCTCTAAAATCCTTTCACGATGTCTACTACCAATACAGTTGCTACCTCTGCTGTTGGCAGGATTTTTGTCACATCAGTTCGTTAGGTCCACATATAACATGCCGCTGCTGTTGTCACTTTTATTGTGAAAGAATATACAATTATTGTTGCTTTTGCAGCGCTCTAGCAACAAATAAGGTGCAACCTTCTCGAGCTTTAAATTTACTTCTGCTAAACAAAATTAAAAGTTGTTCACCGAATGTCTACCGGCCATCTATTACAGACTATTATGTCTGGAAATTAAAGTGTAATAACCAAAGTTATTCCATATTTTACGAGATTGATGGTCAAAACTATTCTTTATTCTACTTGGCAGATGGCAGGTCCATGTGTGTTTATAAGCGGAACTATTACCAGGCCGCTATTGATGTATTTAGCTACCTTTTGCCTCAATACCTAGTGACCCTAAAAAATTGCCAAACTTTTTTAAAATGGAAGAAGCTGCACGTGGCTGTAGTGGTAATGGCTTTAATAGTTATTTGTGCTTCCAGTGCCGGTGCAAATTATGACCATCATCACTACTACAGTTCGATATTCAACAGATGCCACAAACATTTTTCCAAATGCAAACAAAACAAAAGAAGACGCAGACGCCGGCGACGTCGACATCAACATTGTAAAGCATACAGGCCGCAGCATTACTTTTATACAACTATAATGTCGTGTGTTAAACGTCAAAAGAACAAAAAAATACATAAAAAGTTGGTTAATAAACTATATAAGAAATCGACAAAACTACTGACCTGTAATACAACAACCTATGAGTATACCTTAGCATCCACTATATCAACAACAACGAGAGCTCCAATGGTACGGACCATAAGACGGGTGCGTGGTTCGAAGCCCAATATTGTTTGGTTAATTATTGGCTTAATATGGTTTGAAGGACCAAAAATAGTGAACTGCAATGTCATTATAAATTATCAAAACCAGCAACAGCACGAACAACAGCAGCAACAACAGCAACACCAACAAACTGGAAATAATCATAAGGAAACAACAACCACAACTAATAGCGTTAATTCAAATTTTGAATATAAAATGGATAATTTTAATCAAATGAAGACTAAAAACGGTAACAATAATAGTAATAGTAACAACAATAATAACAATAATAGTAGTAACAACAATAAAAACAAGAACAAAAACACCAATAATAGCAACAATAATAGTAATACTAACAATAGCAGGAGCTCCACCACCAGCAGCAACAACAACATCCATTTATCTGTTAATCTCATTCCTATTATCAACACTATACATTTTAAACATTATTGCAATAGTAATTATCATCAGAAACTCATACGATCATCGCAACGTGTACAACGTGCCTTAAAAACAAATCCAAAAAATTTGGATACTAGTATAACTTCAAGTGCCTCCCTAAATTACAATAACATAAACGACGATTTGGACTCGGAACAGTTGTCGTCATCACCATCATTTCAAAACATCAACGAAGGTATGTATCAACATATAAGTATGTACATTAGGGTGGCCAAATTGTTGGGGTGAGAAAAAAAGTGAAAGGCGTATAGCAAAAATTAAATCTATGCGAAGTTCTAAAAAGGGCCTACCTGTGTAGCTTCCTATTCGCGGACAATGGGTTTAAATGTACTAAAAATGGCGCTTCATTCAAATTTAGAAATTCACAATACAGTTTGATATTGCATAAAACTACATTAAATTTATATATATATATTAAAATCCTATAATTAAATTTTCACCTTCAGATATTTTATTAAATATACCGAATGGAAAATATCTTAAAAGTTTTTTCAAATATTAAAAAATTAAACTTTATAAAGATTCTAAAACTGCATTAATTTTGTAAAATATTTGAGTTTTAGTTGTGAATTCAGATAAATGGCTGCTATAAGTTTATGCTCCTCTGAAATATTTAAGTTTAAATATTTATATCAGTTTTTTTTTTTTTCTTAATTCTATTATTTTTGTTTTACGTTTGGGTTAAAGTAAATACACAATCTGTCATCACCCTGAAATGTTTAAAATGTTGTAAAAAGTTATAAATACTGAAAGTTTTAAAGAGTTGAGTTCTCGTTTTTTTATTTTTTGAGTTAATATTTTTTTTTTTTTTTTTGTTAAACAATTAAACTGTAACACGTAGTTTATATCAATATTCTCTAAAATATAAATAAAAGATTATAATTCACCATAAAAAGAATTAAAAACAATGTCCTTTAAAATTATCCTCTCATTTCCTTTCAAATTTCTAATACATTTCTCTAAAAAATATGTTGTGAAAATTGTTCGCGTACTTTCCAGCTAGATTTATCCATCACCTTTTTTTGAAAGGGCAAAACCAATATATTCTCACATTAAAAACGTGATATAGTCGGTCAAACCCGACCATATGATACCCTACCATGTATGTGCTAAAAATTTGGAGAGGGGTCATATATTAGACCTGTGGTCAATTGTGAATCTCGATAACACTGGCAAACAGAAAAAAAATTTTCGTGCTCCTTCAAAAAAAAAAAAAAAATGGACTAGATGGAATTAAGTGTTCGAAAAAATTTTTTCATGCTAAATTCAAGATTTCCTTTTTTTTTACTAAAACTTCTTTTTAAAAGTGAAAACATCAAAAATATTTAAGTTTATTATCTTTATCTCAAAGCTGGTAAAACTACAAGTAAATAAAGCCACGTATCATAAAAATTTATGCACAAGTCTTGATTGGATTCACAGTTAAGTTGGGATACGCATGCATACCTACAGTTAAGTGAAAAAAAAAAATTTTTGCCGTTTATCCAATTAAGATAAAATTAAACTCCAGTAGATAGTGATCTAAATTGTCTTTGAGCTGAATTTACATAATTCTTTTATCCAGTTAAAATTTCCGTAGTTATTCGGTAATTAGTAGCGAAAAATTATTATTATTATTTTTTTTTTTTTTGAAAAATCGTGAAAATTTTGATCCATAACTCTGAAATTCTTGAGCGAATAAAAAATATTCTTGACACACCTTGAAGACAATTTTCGTATGCATCTTTTGATGTATCATTTATCAAAATCGTGTTAACAGTTCTTGAGTTATACAAACCATTCTCGAATTTTATAGTGTGACCGCTGAATAAGATGATGATATTAGTCATGCACCTAAAAAAATCAGTACGTGATAGAAAAAAAGTGAATACATATTCTTGTTTAACTCGTCAATATCCACCTAGTCCACCTATTTTTGTTACAAGAAAAAATGTATTTTTTTTGCCCACCACTGTATTTCTAAGCAATTATATGTATACATGGGTATTTTTACTTAACTGAATAAAATCACGATTTGTGCATCAATTTTGAAGATACATACCTTATTTTAAAGATACATACCTTATTCGCAGCATTACCATCTTTAAAAGATGATAAACTGTAACATTTTTGATGTTTTAATTTATTAAAATTAATTTTAGTAACAAAAAAATCTAAAATTTTGCATAAAAATTATTTTTTTTTGGCACTTATTTCAAAATAACTTTGAAGATATTTTTAGTACGCATCTTTTGGTGTATCACTTATGTCAACCGTACACACCGTTCTTAAGTTATGAGGAAATATACTAAAGTAATGGCCTTACTACACTGAACCAAAAAGGTACATAAATACAATTAAAAAGTTCATTGTTACAATCAATTTGTGCACTAATTTTGACCCTATATACAGGTTCATTGAAACAATGAATTATCATACATTAATATTATAATGCAATGTACAAGTTCATTGATTAAATTTATTCTTACATTGAATCATTCATTAAATAAAATAAATAATTTCAGTGAACAGTACATTGGTTTCAATGAACTCATATTTTGTCCCAATGAAACTATGCATTAAAAATGTATTATAATAATAGGCGTGTTCTGTATTTCTTGTTTCTATTTTATTTTATATTAAATGATTAAAGTATATGATATTGAGTTAATATAAGCAAAAAATTAAATATAAATATAAAAATAAAATTATTACATTTCACTAAAAAATTTAAATAAAAAAAATGCATGTTACAGATGTTATCGTGTTTGCTTTGTCATTTATAATAATATAATAATTCCTTTTGTCCTCTATATTGCTCAATGATGGTATGGATTATCCATTTAGATGCCACATTAATATAACTACAGCATTATCCTTAACAAAGAAAGTTTATAAATAAAATTTTTAAAATTCGTTCAATTGCTTAAAATATTTCAACTAGTTACCTTTAAATCTTTTTGGTCTATAGAAATTTCCTTATTTTGACGATCACCAGATGTAGCATCCAAATCTTAATCAGTCTGTAATAAATTTTTATTAAGAATTCAATTTAAATATTTCATATATTTATGTTTACTCTGGTTTTGAAATCACAATATTTTTTGAAACCCTGGTATTTGAGGCTAATAACACATTCTTTTGCATCTTAGTATTTTTATCTACATAAATATAAATAAAATGTAATATTTAAAAACTGTTAAAAATCATAAACATTATTAAACTTACGTGTTATGAAGGCAAGTCTCCAAATTCCTTCTTTTGGGTAATTAATTTAATTTGGTGTATTCAATTATGCTGCTCGACTTCTCCTTTGCGAATAAATTATATTTATGTATTTTAATAATTCGATTTATCTTATTTAGTTTTTAATTATTTTCGTTTTTAATATAACACTCATTTTTTTACTTTTTGCTTTTGTTTAAAACGCGTCATTTCTTGTTAAAAGATAAAATAAAACTGAGTTGTATTTGTTTTCAGTTTACTTTATTTCCCGTTAGAAATCATTTATTTTAATATAATTTAATGAAATTTATCATTGGTTCAATGCTTATGTTCATTGTGTAATGCTTCTTCTTAATTAAATCAATGTATTAGTACATTGAATAAATTAGTTCTATGAACTAATACATTAAATCAATTAACTAATTTACCTATTTTAATAAGAAATAAATTTAATGAATGGTTTCAATGTAATGTTCATAATAGCGTTAATAATTTCATTGAATATTTTCATTGAAGCAATGAATTTCTACATTAAGTTAATAATTTTTTGGAAAAAAATTAATGAATTTCATTTAATGTACTTCATTCATTGAAATTACTTTTTTCAGTGTATGGGTGAAATATTAGACACGCCCATAAAAAAAATCCAGACCGGATGTAAAAAAACTGAAAGAAGATTCGTGTTTAGCACATCAAAATACACCAAGTCCAACTATTCGTCTATGGGAGAGGATTTTTTTGACATGCCCATAAAAAAAATCCAGACCTGATGGAAAAAAAAACTGAAAGCAGATTCGTGCTTAGCACATCAAAATACATCAAGTCAAACTATTAGTCTGTGGGAGAGGATTTGTTTGTTGACCAGTGTAATTTTACGAAGTGTAAAACAAAATATAAAAATGCAAAATATTGCGTTAATACTAACATGTATATGAATTTGTGCGCTTTAGGGTGATTCCCGAAAGTGTGTTTATATGGGAGCTATTATAAATATTGTACCTAACCTTGTAGAATTGGGCACTATGATTTCTACTTAAATAAAACTTATTTTTGAATATTAACGTTAATGTGATTTTCGGAAGAGGAACTTTTATGGGAGATATGGTCAATTACAGACCTATCTTGATTAAATTTGGCACAAAAATTGACACTTATACAAAATATTGCTACATTTAAAGCATTTATCATCGTTAAACCTCTATTCCGGTAGGACATTTGTATGTTAAGGAAATAATGGACCGATCATTACCAACTTCAGTAGGCTTCGTCCTTGTGCCAAAATAATTATTATTACCAAATTTCTTCAAGATATCTTTAAAATTGCGGCTCAGAAAGTGATTCTGAGTTGAACGGTATACTTGTGGGGGTCCGATGATTTTTTTTGCGTTACAAACATCAGCACAAACGCATAATACCCTAACACCACCTATGGTGGTGTAGGGTATAAACATTCAAAACAGTACGCCAACAATATTTTGCACATTTTCAGGTTTTTGTTTATAAACAACAAATTAGTAATATCCTCTTGTTAGATTTAAAAACGCTAATTTATAAAAACAGAAAAACATAGAAAATTGTTTTTTAAACATAATAAAATCAAAATGTTATAATTAAAAGTAGTTCCATTAAAATTTCTATTTTAACTAAATCTTAAAGTGATTTCCTACAGCAAATCAAAACTATTGTAAACTAATTTTTTAACATAAATCTAAATAAATATCATTTCTAAATAATTGCCTTATATTTTGTTAGATTTATTCTTCAAAATTATTACAGAATTTAATTTTTTGTATTTTGATTTTCTTTGTTTACATTTGTAAACAAATGATCATATGTTTTTTTTTTTTTTTTTTTAACCTTATAAGATAAGCCGATTATTTTTTACTCGTTGTTTCAAAGCAGACTATATTGCCAAAATTTGTTTACATTTGTTTGTTTCCAAGAAAATTAAACAATTTTATAATACAATTCCTGTGTTATAATACTAAGATATGTTTGTGGTGTTATTAAAAACTATTTTTACTTACATTTTGGTTGTTTTGTGTTATAAAAAAAAAGAAATAAAACATAACAAACAAGTTTTATACAAACATATTAATATTTTATATAATTGTGCAGTTGAGAGCTTTTATAATTCAAAGTAACTTGGAGAGTTAAATGATTAAAATTGCGTTACAAATATAAACTGCCAATAAAAAGACTAATATAAGTTGTAAAATAAACAACTTTTTATTTATTTTTGTCAAATATATATAAATTTTCAGAACGAAAAATATAATAAAGCAAGAACCACAATGAAATGTTTACAAACAAAAATCAGTTGTTTTTGACGTTGTGTTACACTGACAGAGTTGCGTTGTTGTAGTTATTGCTGTTTTGCATATACCTTATAATACTTGTGCCATGATTAGGGTTTGGGGTCCGAAAATTCCCGGGCGGGAATTCCCGGGAATTCCCGTGATTTTTTCGTCGGGAAATTTTCAAATTTTCCCGGGAAAACGGGAAATTTAATATTCATGTAGTTTTATAATCCTATAACAGAAAGTTTTACTGTTTGTATCGCATCAGTGACAATTTTACATTAATGTAAACAAACTACTTATTAAAGGCATTTTTAGATGTTAATACAAAATATAAATAAAATTAGATACAAGTGACTTTTTATATTATTGAAAAACATTTCATCGGTGCGCTGATGAAAATTCCTATTTGACTACTTTTCACTAGGAAAAAAACGTTTTATTTTGTCCAGTTCGAATACACGAGATTTTTTTTTTACTACATATTTCTAAAATTTGTTAAACATTTACAGCCGTATTCACAAAAATTAATGTAGGTTTGATAAAGAGTTACTAACTTTTTCTTATGGAAATTTACATACAAAAAGTTAGTAACTCGTTATCAAGCATACATTATTTTTTTGTGAATATGGCTGTTAATGATGTACCATTTTAAAACTTCATTTAAATACTAATTTTTCATTCGATAACACCATTCACAAAATCATACTTCTATTGAATCAATTTATAAAGGAATTACTGAATTTTTGTTAATTCAAATCTTTATATTTTTTAAATATTTTATATATATTTTTTATTTCATTGAATTCATTATATTATGTTTTTTAATAGGTTTGTTCCTGTACTTTTTGAGTAAAATGGAGAAAGGCTGAGGTTTCTCTCAAAAATGTTCAAAAATACGGGAACACAAAAACCAATTTTTAGCCGGAAATAAAACATCAAACTATTTGGAAATTTATATGTGAATGTTATTTTTTTTAGCATATATCAGCGTTCTTAATTTTGTTTAATTGAAACTTTCTTCTTAGTAACAAAAACAAAATATAGGAATAGAGTTTTAACACTCAAAAATGCCTTAAAAATAGGAATATTTTAATGAAATTTTGCATAAATAAGTCTTATATAAACAAAAATCCATCTGCCAAATTTTGTGAATAACGGACCATAGCTCCCATATAAACCCCTCTTCCGCAAATTACTTTAACGTGCATAATCCGACAGAAATGTTAGTATTATGTTAATACATAACACAAATAAGGTTTATATAAGCAAAAACAATATGGTTGGTCTTGACCGACAGTACTTTTCTCGTTTTATTTTTTGTTTATTTGACTATTTACCAAGTTTATCCAAAGAAATTGCCTGAACTGTTTTGTGCAAGAAGTAGAATATTATTTTCTTAAAATCCCTCTTACTTCCCAATTTTCGAGTACGAGAACACTTTTGGATAAAATACTCATCCCGCGTGGTCCCAATTTAGAGTACGGGAACAAAGCTAATATTTTACCAAATTAATCAAAAAGTATTTCCTAAAGCTAATTCGTAACAGATTTGAATAGAAAACAAATTTAATGATTCAATATTTTTTTTAAGCTTGAATTGTGTAACTGGTAGTGAATTCTTTAAGCAATTTATTCTTGTGAAGTCAAAGAATTTAAGTCTATGAGTTTGAATTCTTATGAAAGCTTTAATGAAATGACTGGGAAAATAAGTTTAATTCGATTTTGAAAAGTGAATTAAAGAATTAAACCTTTGGAACCTTGCTTACAATAGGCACTTATTTTATTTGTTTTATTTATAGGTTTTACACTATAATATTTTGTATTAATACCAAAAATATTTTAAAATGTATTATGCTGTAAACACTTTCAATACTTGTATGTTGAAGTCTTTAAAATTTTGAAATGTAATTGCATCTCTTAAAGCCAATTTCTGCAAATTTTTTTATTTATAATTTTATTTGTAGTCAATTCTGTTGTTTTTGTTTTTAATTTTTTTTTCTTAATATTATAATAAAGAAAATTAATACATTTTTGGATATTTATTATAGAAAATGAAAATCTGGTATGAATTATAGTATTATAGTGTAAAACCACCTTAAATAATCATACATTTAATTTATAATGTTGTTTTATAGTATTGAATACAAAAAATTTCATTCTTTATAAGAAATCATTGCTTCTTTTTTAAAATTTGAATTTCTCGGGATTCCCGGGAATTCCCGGGAAATCGAATTTTTTATTCCCGTTTCCCGGGAAACAAAATATCACGGGAAACCCCAAACCCTAGCCATGATACGTACATACATATATTTTATTAGGGGAAGTTGATGACAATCAGCAACCTTTTTGTGATAATTAGCACAAAATATCAGGTACGCGAACACAAATATAATTCAAAACCTATTAAATTTTTTTTTTGTGTATAAATTTTACTTTAATTCTAAAGGTTATGTACGTCAAGGACTTACTGTATATTGGACTACGTTTTGCATAATTAACTAAAAAATCATTATGTGACAAAATCATGGCTTTATTTATAGCCTTATTCTGTGACTTTTCATTCGTTCTGTAAATGTACAGTAACGAAAACGTTAACAGAAAAATTTCTGTAACATTCGTGATTAATAACATTTACCATTGAATTGTGAATTAGAAAAGTAATTCAAAATTACTAGACACATTTTTTTTATAAATTTCAAGGTATAATTAAAAGTATTTTATTTTATAATTGTATTTTGTTTTGTACCAGTAATATATTTTTTATTCTGTTTTAAATGGTAACAAAAATTATTTGACAAAATAAAAAAAAAAAATATTTTTGTTTACTTATTGAGCTGTATAATGAAAAAAAATATGAAAAATTATTATTTTTTTTAAGTTTCCTCTTTGAATGTTCCTCTTATTTGCTTAATTCAACTTGTACCACAAAAATATACAGTTGCTCACAGCTTATTTCGTGTGTTTACAATTTAATAACATAATTGTTAATAATTACTTTATTTTTGTATGAAATTAAAAAAACAACACCAGATAGTTAAATATAAATTGTTTTTTATTAATAACATGAACAAAAACATAAAAGTAATTCATCCTTAAAATAAAAAATTAACAGAAAAACAATTATAATAAAAAGGCACTTCACAGCTTATTTCGTGTACGTATTAAAATGAAGAAGTTTACATGTCTTTTTTAGGTTTAAAAAAATAACTAATATTTGGTTGGGTAACCTTTTTGCTTTAAAATATCTTTCAGTCTAGATTGCATAAAACTTAAAAGTTTTATTGTGTATACCATTGATATTTTTTCCCATTCTATTCGAAGAGCCATTTTTAAGTCCTCGTGATTACTAATTTGGTGATTTCTAATGTTTTTCTCTAGTAAACTCCACAGATTTTCAACAAAGTTTAAATCTGGTGATTGGGCTGGTGTTTTAACGACGTGAGGGCAGTTTCTTGATAGCCATGCTTGTACAATGTTCGATTTGTGTTTGGGGTCATTATCTTGATAAAACCAAAAATCATCTGCAATACCCAATTTTTCTGCACTTTGGAGTAAATTATTTTGAAATAAATTTAAATAAACGGTTTTGTCCATCGTGTCATTAATAAACACGAGGTTACCAACGCCAGATGATGACATGCACCCCCACACCATTACATGACCACCACCATGTTTCACAGTGCCTCTTAGATTTTGAGGGTGGAGTTCTGTATTTGGTTTTCGCCAAATGTATGACTTACCATCTGTCCCAAAAAGATTAAATTTGCTTTCGTCAGCAAAAATAACCTTGTCCCAAAATGATTGGTCTTTGTTGACATGATCTCTGGTGAACTGCAATCTACTCTTGAGATTCTTTGGGCTAATAAATGGTTTTTTACGGGCGGTTCTTCCGTGGAAATCAGCACGACGGAGAATTTTTCTAATTGTCACTGGATTACATGACTTTCTGCTTCTTTTGCCAATGCTGGTGCGCTCAATCTGGGATTCTGCTTAATTTTTCTTAGTATCCAAAGTTCGTCAGCCTCAGTAAATATTTTATTTGGCGCTTTGCGGCTTTTATCTGCAATTCTCCCCTCTCGAACATATCGCTGGATAATATACTGAATTGTAGAGCAGCTCAAGTTAACGATTTCGGCAATTTGCTTTTGAGTTTTTCCATTTTTAAAATGCGTGATAACAAGTTCACGTTTTTCTACAGATGTTCGTCGACCCATGATTAAAATGTAACTAATTAATAATCTAAAACTTCTAAACATTAATAATAAATTGTTTATTACTCCATTCTATGCAAATTATTATTATTGGAACGATAATAAGTAACGGCAAAATTTAAACACGAAATAAGCTGTGAGGCTATTTTTCTTTATATTGTGATTTTGTACTGAATTATTGCTATGATTGAACTATTTAATGTTGTTTTATTGTAATTGCAAAACAATATATATTTCTTTTCATTTATTTCAATAAGTAAGAATATTATCAAGTAAAATTTTAATGAAAACTAAAAACACGAAATAAGCTGTGAACCACTGTACATTCGAAATTTAATTTAAATGTGCAAAGTTTTCGCAATTATGTAAATTTCTGACATTAGGAGCATAAAAGTAAAAGGTAAACTAAAACGTGTTATATTTCATTTTTTCTTTATCATTTGTATAAAATAAGATGTTGTTCAGTAAATAAGAAAAACGGGGAAAGATCAATGAAATTTTTAGAAATCATATAATAAGTAATGACAGATGATGCTTTGTTTTATCTGTGCAGTTATTATTTTAAGAAAATTCCTAAAATTCATACACATTTTTTTCTCATCAGTTCATAGATACCTATCGTTGAATTTGACATTCAATTTTACAGATGAACGGTGGTATGTTTGACCAAAGTGATACACCAAAAGATGCATACTAAAAATATCTTCAAATCGCCCAAACTTAATTTTGCATGTGCTCAATTATTTCGAAGTTTTTTTGAAATAAGTGTCCAAAAAAAATATATATTTTTTCTTGAAACAAAAATAGGTGGACTAGGTGGATTTTGACGAGTTAAACAAGAATATGCATTCACTTTTTGCTATCACGTACTGATTTTTTAGGTGCCTGACTTATATCATCACCTTATTCAGCGGTCACACTATAAAATTCGAGAATGGTTTGTCAAACTTAGACTATAACTCAAGAACCGTTTACACGATTTTGATAAATGATATATCAAAAGATGCATACGAAAATTGTCTTCAAGCTACGTTAACAACATTTTTTCAGAGTTATGGATCAAAATTTTCACCACTTTTCAAAAAAAGAAATTTTAATTTTTTCGCTACTAATTACCGAATAACTACGGAAATATTAACTGGATAAACAAATTATGTAAATTCAGCTCAAAGACAATTTAGGTCGCTATATATTGAAGTTTAATTTATCTTCATTGGACAAACCGTTCTCGAGTTACACAAGTGTGACTGCCTAAAGGCGGAGTCATGACCATAAAAAAAAATCAATGAGTGATAGAAAAAAAAGTAAAAGAATATTCTTATTTAGCACGTTAAATTCCATCTAATAAACCTATTTTTTTATATAGGATCAAAAACAATATATTTTTTTGCCCTAGTATATTTCCATTTAACTATAGGTATGCATGGGTATCCTAACTTAACTGTGAATGCAATCAAGATTTGTGCATAAATTTTTATGATAAGTGGCTTTAGTTACTCGTAGTTTTGCAAATTTTTAGATAAAGATGATAAACTGAAGCATTTTTGATGTTTTCTCTTTTAAAAAGAAGTTTTAATAAAGAAAAGATATTTCGAATTTTGCATGAACAAATTTTTTTCGGACACTTATTTCGAAATATCTCCCAAACTATTGACCGGATACAAATTTACAAGACTTAAACCAATTTTATTCCACACATTCCACAGTGGGGCAGAATCGAAATTTTTTGGAAATAAATCTGTAACTTCTGATCGGCTGGTTGGATGTGCATGAAATTTGGTGTATGTATAGCAGAGGAGTGTAAAATGTTATGTTTCGAAGGGGGACGGAACAGACGCCTCAAGGGCGGAGCTAAAGGGGCTCAAAGTTGGGTATCTCTGACATAGAAATTTTTTAATAGCTTGTCAAATTTTTGTTTCTCGTCCAATTTTAAATATTCTTATACATTATTATAGGCACTGATAAGAGCAATAAAAAACATGAACTTACATGACCTATTTATCTCTTATAGTTTTTGAGTTATTTCCATTTGAATTTTTAAGTACCTCAATTTTGCATGTTCTTGGTCCAGTTTTATTCATAGATATCCCAGTGTTTCCGACTGATTTCATTTGTTTTTTCTTTCACTAATTAAAGAACAAAATTATCTATCGAATAAAAAAATTTGAAGTCGATATCTTTACCGAGTCCAAAGATAAACGATTTTGAATTTGAAAATTTCAAAAATGAAGACTTTTTGTGTTTTTTTGGCCGAAAAAGTATCTACACTCTTTTTTCTCTAAAATAAAATTTTCTTTAACAACGTATAATAATTTTTTTATTTTCTGAAAGTTATCTTCCAAAGCACGAATCGGTAAAACGGAATGCAGTTCAAGAATCTGCAATATGTTAAAAGTTTTCAATCAAAATCTACGGGACTTCAGAAAAATGTGGATTTTATAGCCGAAAAAACCCATTTTTGGGATTTTTGGCGTTGTTTTGAGAATTGTGGGATTCCTTTTTGTAAAATCGAAATTTTTTTTCACTTTCTCATTTCTCACGATAAATTCTATATCCAATGAAAATTTCGTTAAGATATCTTTAATAACAAAGATTTTATTACAAATAAAATATTTAGAGTTTCTCAAAAAAACACTTTTTCACAAAAATTTTACTTTAATTTCAAAAAATCAGAAAAAGTATAAACTCGATTTTTCTCATCTAAATTACATTGCATAGCTGACGTAATTCTTTGTTATACAGAAAAAAGTCAATATCTTTTATAGAACCGAAACTATGCCACTTTAAAGTTTATTAATTCACGGAAAATTCCACTTTTGCGTATTTTTGCACAAATACACATTAGAACATTGGCTACGGGAACAAATTATTTATGTTGTTATGGCTTTTTCACATCCACAATAGCACAATGCTTTTGGAATTTTCCGTGACTTAATAAACTTTAAAGTGGCATAGTTTCGGTTCTGTAAATGGTATTGATTTGAGAATTACGTCAGCTATGCAATGTAATTTAGATGGGAAAAATCGAGTTTATACCAAGGTTGGAAACCGAAACGTATAACGGTATCGGTAACGGTATCGGTATTAAATTTTATTTTATTTCGGTAACGGTATCGATAACGGTACTTTAAATTATATCGGTATCGGTATACCGGTACCGAAACTAAAATACCGGTAAATACCGTTATTATTAAAAAAAAAAATAGAAAAAACTTAAAAAAAAAAATTTAACAATTTTTGCTTGAATTTCGCAAAAAAAATTATTAAATTACACATTTCTATATGAATATTTTTCATCAGAGAACTTCATACGATTTTTATAAATGTTTTTTATGGCAACATTTAGGAATATTAAACTCGAATTTTTAAAGACAGATTGATATCATTTTTTGCAGTACAGTAAGGTAGAAAATTTGTACAAAATTTGTATATACCAAAGTTTTTTAATACAGACAAAGATCCTTCAATTAGTTTTGGAAATATTAAAAAAAATGGGTTTTGGATATCGTAGGAATACTCGTTTCAATTTCCATAAAAATTAGTAAAGAAAATATGATTCTCAAAAGACTTTTTATGTTTTATAACAGTTTAGGTAAGATTAAGAGCTAAGGTGCCAATTACAGCCGAGGAACTTTGTAGAGGAGAAATAGTGCTACAACAAGAATTATGGCCATACGTCCCCATTATTCCATTTACTCATTAGACATTTTTAAAGCGAGAAATTCAAATGTAATTCAAACATTGAAGTCGCTCAGTAGAAAATTTTCCAGGGCTTCTCGGTTTTCCGGGATTTCACTTAACATGTGAGTTATAATAGTATAAAATTGTTTGTTTCAGTAAGGTGGTCCATCAACGTTATTAAAAATAATCAAAGTGTATCGCATATTTCAATGTACCTAAATTATGAAATAATATTTTCGAAAAATATCACCTACGATGATTGGAACATGATGCTATTTGGTCTGTTATGACTATCTTTTTCTCTTAACTTTCTTAATGTTTTTTTTTTTTTTCCAAATTTGTAGAGATTATTTCCGGATGTCCATACCTATGACAAATTTATACCGTATGTTTAAGATGCTTACAAGATACTTTCAATGAGTTGACATGATACAGTGGTGGCCACGAATTTAAGACACGACATGTAACGAACTAAGTTGTGATAATTATTACAACCCTGCAATATAAAATTAGATTTTGTTAATTTTTCAGTGTACCCTGTAATGTTAAGATCAATTACCGTTATTTGGTTTTGTTTGTGTATACATTTTGTTGCTGTTTTTATTATATTTTCGTAAAAACGTGCTTTTGAAGCTGGTCACGAATTTAAAACATATAAGAAATATTTGGTTTTTAAGTGATTTTTTGGTGTTTTTTGAAGCTAAAAGGTAAGTAATGAATGTTTTATTCCATTTAATGTTAGAATACATCAAAATATTTAGTTAGAAATGGCCAGAGGTACTTGGAGTTCGGATGCCGAGCGAAAATTGATCCAACAAATGAATACTGATGGAAAAACAGTAATGGAAATTTCCAAGCTACTAAAATGTTCCAGATCCAAGATTTACAATGCACTGGAACACATCAAGCAACATGGCACTACCAAAAATGTCAAACAGCACCCTAGAGCCCGAAAAACTACACCCAGGGAGGATAGCTTAATTTATAAATCAGCTGCTAAAGATCCTTTCAAGAGCTCAAGTAAAATTAAAAATGAGATTTCATCGGATTTTGGTATTAATATATCGTCCAGGACAATAAGAAGACGTCTGAATGAGAAGAACTTACGTGGGTGTATTGCACAACGTAAACCACTTGTGTCAAAAAAAAATATTAAATCCCGACTAGCGTTTTCAAGAGAAAATCTCAATAAGCCGATGACATTTTGGAAAAATATACTTTGGAGCGACGAGTCGAAGTTTTGTCGCTTTGGTTCTGATGGAAAACAGTACGTATGGCGTCCTCCAAACCTGGAGCATCACCCAAAGTACACCCTTAAAACGGTTAAGCATGGTGGTGGAAATGTCATGGTGTGGGCAGCATTTTCCTGGCATGGTGTAGGTCCCATTCAGAAGATTATCAATAAAATGGACCAGCATATTTACAAAAACATACTGACAAGCATCATGATACCATTCGCTGAAGACAACATGCCTCTAATGTGGAAATTTATGCATGATAATGATCCTAAGCACACTTCACGCCTAGTGAAGAGTTGCTTAGAGGAAAATAATATCACAGTTCTGAAATGGCCAGCTCAATCCCCGGATCTCAATCCAATTGAGAACTTGTGGAATGATGTTGAGGAGCATGTACGAGCAGTAAAGCCAAAAAATTTGACTGATTTATGGGAAGAAATTCAAAAGGCTTGGTATGCCATTCCAAAGGAGCGCTGTATGGCCTTAGTTGAAAGTTTACTCAGGAGATGCGCTGCTGTGATTCAAAATAAAGGATTTCCCACCAAATACTAATATTGTTTTATGAAGCTGAGCTTTACTTTTGTGAATTAACTTTTATTTTGCCTATGTCCTAAATTCATGACCAGGCTTAAACTTGTATTAATCTGTATAATATGTAAATAAAAATTGGAAACTAAATATAGGTAACAAACTATTGTTGATTTTTTTTTCATAACATTACTAGGATCTTTAAAAAATAACATGGATCTAAAATTTGTTCGATAAGATGTAAAAATTATCAGAAATATATAAGTGAAATGTCGTGTCTTAAATTCGTGGCCACCACTGTATTTATTTGAATTCATACCTAAGATTCATCCTATACAAGTAATTTAAGAGAATAATGAAATTATATAAATAGTTACCAGCAGGAATTAACATATTATATTAAAAACTTCGAAAATATATAATCGTTTATTAAAATTCATGCAATTTTCTTTTGTTTAACTGCTTTTAAAATTCCAGGGAAATTCCCGGAAATATAGCCCAAGTTGTAATTTCTAAAGTAAAATTTTCAGTATTTTGGAAAAACCAAAATTAAGGAAAAAATCTTCATAGAAGCAAATATTAAACTAAGAACCTATCATTAATTTCAATAGTACGTTCATGGGCATATGACAAATAATTGAGAGCATATCGTAAGTTGAAATACCCATATCTTTTTTGTGTTCGCACTAAGACTTTTTATCAAAGTGAAGTCGCACTAGGTTTAAGGAATTTAAACATCTTTAAAAATATATTTACAAAGTATAAAGTACTCTTTAAAATAAAATTCTATAATTATAACATGAAATAAACTCTTATTATTAAAAATAATTTTATCTTTCTTATTTTCTCCAGAAAATTATATGAGAAATTATTTTTGCAATACCATATTCTGTTGAAAAAAAAATATTTTTAAAATACCGAAACTATTTGAATACCGGTATTTTTAACAAAATAATAATTTCGGTATCGGTATCAGTTACGGTAACCAACTTTAAACGGTATTTAATCGGTATCGGTATTTATAACGGTATCAGTTTCCAATTTTGGTTTATACTTTTTCTGATTTTTGAAATTAAAGTAAAATTTTTGTGAAAAAGTGTTTTTTTGAGAAACTCTAAATATTTTATTTGTAATAAAATCTTTGTTATCAGAGATATCTCAACGAAATTTTTGGTGGATGTAGACTTTATTGTGAAAAATGAGAAAGTGAAAAAAAATTTAGGATTTTACTAAAAGGAATCCCACAATTCTCAAAACAACGCCAAAAATGGGTTTTTTTCACATTTTCGACTATAAAATCCACATTTTTCCGAAGTCCCGTAGATTTTGATTGAAAATTTTTAACAACATATTGCAGATTCTTGAACTGCATTCCGTTTTGCCGATTCGTGCTTTGGGATTTGAGAAAATATAGTCTAAAGTCAAAACATTCATATAAAATGGGTCGAATTCGGGAGGGTGTGTACCTTGAACATTTGAGTTATTTGGCTTGTTTTTTATCTTAAAGTCTTCTCTGTGAAGATAACTTTCAGAAAATAAAAAAATTATTATACGTTGTTAAAGAAAATTTTATTTTAGAGAAAAAAGAGTGTAGATACTTTTTCGGCCAAAAAAACACAAAAAGTCTTCATTTTTGAAATTTTCAAATTCAAAATCGTTTATCTTTGGACTCGGTAAAGATGTCGACTTCAAATTTTTTTGTTCGATAGATAATTTTGTTCTTTAATTAGTGAAAGAAAAAACAAATGAAATCAGTCGGAAACACTGGGATATCTATGAATAAAACTGGACCAAGAACATGCAAAGTTGAGGTACTTAAAAATTCAAATGGAAATAACTCAAAAACTATAAGAGATAAATAGGACATGTAAGTTTGTTTTTTATTGCTGTTATCAGTGCCTATAATAACGTATAAGAATATTTGGAAATTGGACGAGAAACAAAAATTTTACAAGCTATTAAAAAATTTCTATGTCAGAGATACCCAAATTTGAGCCCCTTTCGCTCCGCCCCTGAGGGATCTGTTCCGTCCCCCTTCGAAACGTAACACTTTACACTCCTCTGCTATACATACACAAATGCAAATCCAACCAGCCGATCAGAAGTTACAGATTTATTTCCAAAAAATTTCGATTCTGCCCCACTGTGCATTCTGGTGTATTACTTATATTGATCGTGCATACCGTTCTCGAGTTATGGTGAAATATACTCGAGTAATCGGCTTATTCAGGACACAATATTAGACACACTCATAAAAAAAAATCTCGACCTGATGGGAAAAAACTGAAAACAGATTCGAGTTTTGCATGCGGAATTCCATCTAGTCCACATTTTTTTTTTTTTGAAGGAACACGAAACAATTTTTTTGTCGACGAGTGTTATTTTTGAGTTTTATTTTTTTACTCAATAATTATTTTTAAATTTAATTAAGTTTTTTTGTAATTTTCATTTTATTGCTTAAGGAATAAAACTTATTCCCAGTTCTTAGTGAAAACTTAGATTTTCCTGTAATACATACATACATATATAAAACTTTATATTTCCAATATTTCCTTTATACAACATGAGGATTATGCATACGAAAGTGATTTCTAGAAGATTCTTATACTGATTTTTGAATGCTTTATTACACTGATTAAAGAACTTTGTTGAAGTATTAATACATATATTATTTTCTTCCAGTATGAGATTTATATGGGAGTTGTGGTTAATTATGGACCGATAAAATTTATTAGAGCCAACATTATTATTACACTAACATTTACATATATGGGACTTATGCAATTCAAAGTGTTTGTGTTGGAAGTCTGACTTAATAGGAGCTACGGAAACGATTATGGGAACATATCATCAATCCAACAAATACAAAATACGTTATCACCAACATTTTTATATAATTAATTGTCCGAGATTACTTAATTTTTTTTTTTTTTTTTCACTGAAAATAAAAAGTTTACGAAATGGTGGGTGTAGGGCTGGCAAGGATAAAAGTCATTTTATTTCAGTTATATCAAGTTATATCAAACATAAAAGCTTTCCACTTATCCGAAGGACTTATATACAGAACTCATTTTCTAAGCGATTCGTCTGTTAGAAAAATATACAGTAGAAGTGAAATCCGTTTGCAAAATGTCCAACAAATACAAAATTATAAACTTTAATTTCATGATGCAAATGATGTTTCTTCAATCATATTTTTCTTATAATCTGTATTTTTAAAGGACAACGCTTTTGTTTTTCTGAAGCCCATCAGCACAAATGAGCCATAAACATGTCCGAAATAAAATAAACATTTAAATTTATTGCAAATTCGTTATTTTTATCTTTAATATAAATTGTTTTGGTCTTTTATTTTTTTTTTTTTTTTCTATTATTTATAATTGTCATAAGAAATCTAAAATTATAGAAAAAATCAAATAAGTATTTTTCCAATTTATATTGTTTTTTTTTTTTTTTTTTTATATTTGCAACATCCCATTTGAAAGCAACGCGTTTCAAACGCTGCAACGTATACCATATACCTAAAATACGTAAGTCTAACGAAAAAATTATATCGACATAGTTTTCGTCTACAGACAGAACGTAAAATCGAGATACAGAATAGGGGCATACAAGTTGAACGAAAAAAAAAAATTAAAATTGATTTTATCAATAAAAATCAAAAAAATATAAATCATTCCTGATATCGATAGAACCTGTTGTGAGGATTACATTTCTGTATATAACACTTTTATCAGGTCGCACCTTGTATCTGTTTTTTTCTTGTTTTTTTTTTTTTGTTTTAAATTTCAAGAATAATGATTATTTTTTGTCCTTGGAAAAAATCGCTATTTTGAGCTTGTTTAATATATGTATATACGTACATATGTATATGTACACATAACGTAACCAAATCTATGTTGGTTACGTTTTTGCTATACGCCTTTTAACAAAACAATTCACCCACCCTAATGTACATATTCCATGCATATAAATATATGTATATATGACAAATATTTTTATATTAATTCGCATGCATTATTATTCAAAAATTTCGACATTTTAAAACACAATGTGTAACATATTTTGAATCACATATAACAGTTCTCGACAAATTTTAATTTTTAAAGGGTCTCATTGCTGTTATTCAAATGGTTGATTTATATTAACCTTTGTAGAACCGAAACCCATTCGGGTTTGATTTTCGATTTTTAATGATTGATAACTTACCGAATTTTGTTGGCAATAAAATACTTTTGGGTTAGTGACCAATTAGTTTGTTATCAAAAAATGGTAAATCATTCAATAATTGGACATTCATTCCGTGCGATGAAGAAAAAAATAAAATATTAAATTCTTTTAGACTTAACACCTTGAAACCCTTAATAAGAAATAACTACACAAGTGTACCCTGTTTTTGACAAGTGCAACCAAAAGTAGTTTCTAAGGTTAGTTGGGGTGCTGAATTCAAAACTAGAGAAAAGTCGGAACAAGTTTGAAAGAACTTGTGTTTAGGTGACATTCAATTTGCAATCTTGTGAGAGCTTTGTAATAGAATCTTCATTCTTAAAATCAATATATGCCCTTATCGAGTTGTGAATAACATTTGAAAATAATCCCCTTGTCGGTTTATTATTCTTTAAACATTTTCTGAAGTTTATGTAAGTTAGTTTTTTGCGATACCGTTCTTCCGTTTATTATCATTATCTTTTTCTCTAGAATCGGGAAGAGTGCTACATTTCTGTTTCCATTTACATTGTCTTTTGTTTGTGTTTCAAAAATGACACTCTTGTAACTGCAACTCTGCTTATTGTTGTAATTAATTCAAATCACGAATAAAATCATTCACTTTTGTTTGCGAAACATTGAAGATAAGGTAATAATGCTATGTTTGAATTCAGCGCCCCAAATTTCATAAAAATTGGTTCACAATTTTTAGCTTACTTTAATTTCCTTTGCACAGTATACAGGTACAAGTAAATATTTACTTAAATATTTTTAAACTTCTAATTTATTCTTTTTAATTGTTAACACTTATTTAAATATGTACTTCCGCTCACCACACAACAAATCCATCAACATCTAACATTTCAAATAACACTTTCCCAACAACAACAATTAAAATATTTACTACACTTATAACAATGTACAAATTGACGATAACAACAGAAAATCATGCTCAAAGCGATCTTATGCGTTTGGAATCAATTAAACATCAAATTTTATTCAAATTGGGTCTAACGCGAAAACCTAATGTATCGCATCCATTGCCAAAACAATTTATATGGGACACAATATATAGAGCTGATGGCATTAAGAGTTTTCATGAGTTTTCCAATACAAATAATTTCCAAGATCATCAACACTTTATGCCACAGCAAAATTATCCATATTGGTCGGCATTGCCAACAGCAAAAGGTTCCAATGTAGTACCCATTAATTATCAACAGAAACAACATCGCATTAAAGATCAATCCGGAGGTTTGGGTGATTTTGAAGAGGGCATTGACAATATAAAAAGATCGCTAGAGAGTATTAATGTTGGACGTAAAAAGTATGGCAAAAATAAGCAACAGCAGCAACATCAGACACTTTATAAACATTACAACAACGATGTCAACTATCAGAAAGGAGCAACAACATCATTAAACTTGAATCAACTTTTATACACATCAAATCGAAACAAATTAAATCACACAAACAAAACGGTTAATAACTTTACAATTTTGAAACAATTCAAACACCAACAATTTCATAAAAATTCACAACACTCTACAACAACAGGCAAAAAAACAATACACCAACAACAGAATCGAAGACAACATGAACAAATTAACCAATACACAAACAGTAATAGTAACAACATTCAAAATAATAACAAAAATATTAATAATAAAAACAATAATAATAATAACGTTAATAATAGTAACAACAACATTATTGTGGTACAAAAACACCTTCGCAACAACAATAAATTTATTGAAGAAGAAGCAAAAAAGTTTACATATCTAACGGATATCAACAGTAGTGATGATAGTTTAAATAGTATGGAGTATCATAATCCCGACATTGATGACAATAATAGCATAGTAAGAAAGCAACAACAATTGCAACAAAAACCACGCAATGGTGTACCAAATGAGAAAACTTCCGAAAATTTCCATAATTTTGACATTAATACTGATGATAGTAATGTTGGTGGTGTGGACGTAGATGTGAATGCTGATCCTAATATTATTCATGATGATGAAGACGGTATTAATGAAGATGACGACGATGATCGTTATCATCATCACAATCAACATCATCATCGACATGAAAACTATTTTCCAAAATCAGATAATTTTGATGAAAATGACGACTTCTTTGGTAGTACTCAGGAGATAATAACATTTGCTGAAAAAGGTAAGTAAAATTTTAAATTTTATTATGATACAACAAATTTACACGTGTTTTATAAATATATCTTTATTCTTATTTAAAGGTAAAATGTATAAGAACCATCGTTTGGTTGAATTTTCACATCAGAACAATGAAAAACCAAAACAGAAGCTTCGTGTGCGCAACGCTGAAATACACATACGCATCGATAAAAACTCTATAAAAAATAAATCCAGAGCTGGCTCAGGAATAAAACGTAAAAGACTGAAAATATGGATATTTCAATTAATTGAAAATAATTACACTTACAAGGTATGGATTACATTAGTTTAAAAAAATTAAATTTTTTTGCACGGCCCTAAAATAACTATTATCATGATTTTCATGGTTGATTAAAAATTTTATTTATTAGCAGGGCAAGTTTTTCAAGCTTTTCGCTTGGAAAGTAAGCATTTGCATATTTAAAAAGAATTTCACAAAAAATTCTTATATTTTAAATCTTTGCATAAATTTGCATATAATGGATACAAAAGTTAGTTTTCTTAAAAAAAAAACAAAATTTTTTGGTGATTTTTTAGAGTTCAATCAAATGATTTCTAAAAAATTTTTGGTGAGCATTTTGAGTACATTGTAAATATTGTAAAGAAAAAAAATTCGGAAGCATCAAATATGATACTTAAAATTAAAATAGTTATATTTTTATAAACATCGAAATCTATTAGAGATTGAAAGTTAAAAAATGCATATTTGTGCTTATTTTCTACACATTAATATATAAGAATGCATAAATTCGTCGGTTTTTATATACATATTCATGCTATTTTTGCATATTTCTGTGCATATAACACCATTTTTTCGTGCTTTTTCAAGCGCATATTTACAATTTTTTTGTGCATATAAAAACTTGCCCTGTTTATTAGTTATTTAAAAAATTATATTTAATAACACCAAATTATATTTAAACCCACCATCAAAAGAATGGGGGGTATATTGATTTTGTCATTCCGTGTGTAAAATGTCGAAAAAATCATTTAAGTATATATTTTCTGGGTCCTGGTTAGATTCTGAGTCGATCTAGCTATGTTCGTCCGTCCGTCTGTTGAAAGCAGGATAGGGATCGAACGGGACAACCTAGGGAGATGAAAAAAGTTATGGGCTAATACTAGAAACAGGGTGTCTGTTTTAGCTTCATCTGGGCGTGGTCCGCCCACTTTCCATATAACGTAAAATTTAAAAAAGTTGATGGTGGGTATATAGATTCGACCAGAAAGAATATAACATTCTCGCTTGTTTTAAATTGGGTTTAGTTTTTCAAACAAAAAACTTAGAATATAACATTCTCGCTTGTTTTAAATTGGGTTTAGTTTTTCAAACAAAAAACTTAGTTAATATATGATATATAATAACCTACATATTTTATAAAAAGTGGTAAATCGGAATTAAAGATCTGTCAAATTGGATCGTTCGAATTGTTTGGGATTTGTTTTACGTATTGAAGTCCAACACATAGTGGGACTAATCATAAAACGTTTGGTTATAATTCAGTATACAGTGCACGAAAAAACCTAAGCATACAGAGTAAAACTTTACATATTTTGCTACCTATAAATATAATTAAAATATGAATTATGTTTTTAGAAACTGCAATCTAAGTGCATTAAAGGGTTTATGTAGAACATACTTTTTCGCTATAAAATAAATAAAGAGGTTTTTCTTATATTTTTATTGTATATGCTTAGGTTATTTCTCACAATGTTTCATAAACTACTGTTCGGATCAAATTGAAATTTATGGCAAATTTTTAGAGGACCTAAGTTTTCTGGAAAATCATTTTGCTACAGGGTGTCAAAGTTGACCACCTCGCGCATGTAAAAGTTTTAAAAATCTTTAAAATTTTATTTTTCTGTAAAGTGCTTGGCGAGATACGATAGTAAATAAACATGCTTATTCACATAAATTTTCTCTTTCAAGGTATTAAAGGTTGAAAATTGTCCTCGACATTATTTCGTTCTTCGGGAATAAGTCTTAAAGTATATGAGAAAACATTTTTTTTTAATATTATGTAATTTCTAATACATTCCGAGATAATATGCTGAAAAATTATCTCAATTTATCTATGCTTGAAAAACTTTTAAAGTCAGCACTTTAAAATTAGTATGAAAAATATCATTTTTAACAAAAAAAAAAAAAAAAAAATAGTACAAATCTTTCACTTTTTTTTTTCAATGTTTTGTTAATAAAATGTTTCTCTGTATATATTCAATAGACAAGGCTTAATAAATGATTACTAAAAAAATTTTAATTTGAATTAAATGTGCATCCTACATCGTGAATTGGTTGAAAATTGTGAATTTTAGAAAAAAAAAAATCATGCTTATCGATTAATTTGAAAAACGTTACGCGAGTTTTTTTTTTTAATTTATTGATGTTGTATATATTTAGATCGATTTGGCACTAAACTGCTATTTCGGTAATGATTGTTTAAGCACAACGATTGTTTCAGAAATTTCGATTATCGGTTCATAACCAAAAATATAAAGTACAGTCAAGTGTTACAAAGTCGTTCTAGGATTGGGTCGATCGGTCGTAAACCGTCCAGTCGACTTTGACCTTTGTTCTGAAAAAGTTCTTAAAAGTAACTAATATCTTTAGTGCGCTATAACTCTTTAATATAACATTTTGCGAACAAAAATTATATAAGCTTTTTTGTTGAAAATAAAACGTTGAAATTTCTGACATATAATTTTTTAGCCTACTATGACTTGCTGTGATGTTATATATATTTACGAGTTATTGTAAATTGATAAAAAAAAACGTTAAATGTTTGTGTTTAGTGTTATTTTGCAAAAAAAAAAAATATTATATTTGAATTTATATAAAATTTATATTAATAAAGCTATCATTATGAAATTTTAGTATTATATAAAAAAATTGTTCTTAAAACATCAATATACACTGTCGGTCAAAATAAAGTGCGGTTTTACACTTTCCTAAAAGAAGGCTTAACATAAATGCACGTAAAGTAAATTCGAGGTTAGTTGCGGTAACAGTTTCCCCGCTAGCCCTATCAGAATTTCGTTAATTTTTATTTTTACTTTTTTAATTTTTGTGGAGCTCAAAAATGTCAAAGCTGAAATTAAAAAAAAGACCTTGATTACATACTTACATATGTTAGCTAAACACACAAAAAATATTTAATAAGCCACGCCTCTTATAACGACAGGGTGACCATTTTACTGAAAAAAGTAAATTTTTGAATCAAGCTTTCTCCGAACTGGAATTTTGGGTATTTTGTAATAAAAAAGTGGGAATCTATTTACACTGTCGGACAAAATGAAGTGCGGTTTTTTGACTTTTGCTATTTACTTCATAATAATTGTTTTCTAGTTTCATTATGGGCTACTTTTTTGTCCAGGTATTTGTCGTTATATATTCCTTAATTTAATAAACAAAAGAAGTTTTTGAAATATGTGCATTTCGAGCAAGATTTTAATATTCTATTCATTATATTCTATTAAACTTATTATTACATTTGAAAAATAAGGATAGATCCGGCCATATTATCGGAAAGTCTTCGACCACAATCCAGAAAGATTTCTTGATTACAGATAGAGAAAATAAGTAAGATTAATGTATTTGTCTTTAAAGTGCATCTTTTTATAATCTGAGGCTAGAAGAATCATTTCATTATACAAAATTACAATTTAGAATTAAAATTAGAAGAAATTGAGGGGTCAGAAACCCTAATACAACGAAGTAAAATCATAGCTATATCGCAATTCTCGCCAAAAAGTAACTCATTTTTCTAAGCGGACGGATAAAGTAGGAAGTGATTTTTATTATTACTGGCCTAACTGTCCAGACAAGGTTAAAACAAATGTGTTTCAAATGTACCAATGCTAAGAAAACATTATTTATGCGAGCTCCTATTACAAAAATTTTAACTTCAGCCTTTTCATTGGCAGTTTCCGAAATTTTCTCAGTTTTTTACAAGTTTTTATTTTTTTTTTTTATTTATTCATCCAAATAATTTTATTTTGGAATGGTTCTGGGACTTTAACGATGATTTTTCTTTTACGACTCGCTTTATTATATTTGCACAACATAGATGTGACTTTTACTTAGAATAGGTACTTCTTAAACTCATATATTTGAGCTTTTTCCGGACAGTAAGGCTTATAAATGTTATATCTAAGACATTTGAAGAAAATAAATATTGCTCTGCTCTCTTCATTGACGTTTCTTAAGCCTTCGATAAAGTATGGCACGAAGGATTATTATTTAAAATTAAACAACATTTACCCACAAATACGCATAAGCTGCTAGAAAGCTATTTAACTCATCGAAAGTTTGTTCTTAAAGAGGGAGACTTTATAAGCACACCGCAGTCCATTGAAGCAGGTGTACCCCAAGGAAGTATACTGGGTCCCTTTTTATATTTAATATACACTTCTGATATGCCAACTAATAGTCGAACCCATATATCAACATTTGCAGATGACACAGCTATACTAGGCGTTCATGAAAACCCCCAAGAAGCATCTAAACTCTTGCAGGATCATATACTATTTTTAGAAAAATAGTTGAAGCAATGGAGAATAAAAGTGAATGAACAGAAATGTATACATATTACATTCACATTGCGGAGAGATTCATGCCCCCCAATCCTGATAAATAATCAGATTATACCCCAACAAACGGAAGTAAAATACCTGGGTATGCATCTAGATCGACGTCTTACGTGGAAATCACATATAGATACAAAATTAACCCAAATGAAGTTGAAATCACTTCAGATTAACTGGCTAATTGGTAGAAATTCTAAATTAAGCCTGGACTGTAAACTGTTGATCTATAACTCAATTATAAAGCCAATGGTATCCAACTATGGGGCACAGCCTCAGCTTCAAATGTTGAAAAAATTCAAAGATTCCAAAATAAAATACTTCGAATGATAACCGCAGCACCCTGGTATATAAAAAATGATAATATTCACAAGGACCTCAATGTTCCTATTGTTAAAGATGAAATAAGAAAACACGCAGAATCCTATTTGAGGAAGCTTGAAGTACACCCTAACCCACTTGCTCGAAACATAATAAGAAGCGATGGCTACAACCATTTGAGAAGAAGGAACACAACAGACCTCCGCCTAAGCTAAACTCTTTGATTACATATAGTTTTTCGTCCGACAGTGGTTGGACATAATATTAATTAAGATTTAGAGTTAAGATTTTAATTACTTATTGTTAGTTCACTTAATTTAGTGAAGATCCAATAAATAAATTTAGATGAAAAAAAAAAAAACTTTAGATGTTGAATTTCATTCTCTTTTGGCTTTTACTTCGTAGTCTTAGGGTTTCTGAAACCTCAATTTCTTCTAAATTTTATTTTGAATTGTTATTTTGTATGATTCTTTTAGTCTCAGATTCTAAAATGTTGCAGTTTAAAGATAAATACATTAATATTTCTTCATTTTCCTTATCTGGAGTCAAGAAATCTTGTTGGATTGTGGTCGAAGACTTTCCGATAATATGGCCGGATTTATCCTTATTTTTCAAACGCAATAATAATTTCAATATAATTTATTTAAAATAATATTAAAACTGAGCACATTTTGTATCAAAAAGTTCAAAAATTAAAAGCCAAATTAAAGAAATTTGTTGCATAGTTATTATGCTCACTGTATATATTATATATAGTTTTATAAAAATATGAATATGAAAAAAGTCTATTAATTTTAAAACACGATGTCAAGTGTGAAACCTTAAAATAAAAAATTAAAAATATATAGTTGTGTAAACAAAACTAATAAAAATATACACACATGTTTGTAGAAATTAATATTTTATGCAAGAAAACTTTTAAAAATGTTCAAGTTACAAAATGGCGGTATTAGAAAAGTCAAACTTAAAGCGGCTAACATTGCCAATGAACGGAAAAATTGGAAAGATCAATTTAAAATGTTTTTAAGGACAACTAATTTAGAAGCTGAAAACAACAATAGAAAAGTGGCATTGTTGTTACACCATATGGGTCCAGAATGTATTTACATCGCCAATTCATTTAATGTAAATGATGATACCGTTAAGTATGAAGTCCTTATAGATAGCTTCGATAAATATTTCGTACAGAAATTAAATATTGCGTGGAAAGACACACATTTTTGACAAGGAAACAAAAGGAAGACGAAACGTTAACTGTATTAAAAAACTTGAGCCTTACGTGTGAATTTGGCACGTTACGAGAATGTCTTGTAAAAGATATTTTTATATGTGGTATATCACTTAACTTCCAACAATAAAGGAAAGACTGCTAAGCGAAGGAAAAATTGAATTGGAAAAAGCCGTTGAAATTTGCTTTTCCAAAATGTATATCGTGATGAACAAGGAGAAGAGGAAAAAGTGGAAGAACTTTTTGTTGGTACTCTGCCGTTTAAAAGCTCACAAACTGCAAACCTTAATATGGGACAAAAAACCAATCAATACCAACAACAAATGAAACAATAGCATCTACAGTCAACAAATACTAATATTTTTACTTTTAGTGGAGAAAAACTTCCTGTAAATAGTAAAGTAAAGGTAAAATTATTTTTTAATAATAATAATAATTATGTGAGTACTTTTTATATTGTAAATCTTAATTGTAAGAATATTATAGGCTTAGACCTAGCAAGGGAAATGTTTCTAATTAAAAATATAAACAATATATCCTCTGAGAATTTGGTTCAAGAATTTTCTGATACTTTTAAGGGATTAGGTAGATTATTAGAAAACAAGTGTAGGCTTATGTTGAGGGATGACGTGAAACCTATTGTTGATGCGCAACGAAAAATACGTTTTTGTTCACATAACGCATTAAAAAGTGAATTAGAAAGGATGTTAACGAATGTGTTAGTTAGCTCCATTGTGTTGGTATCAAAACCAAATATTCAGATAAGATTGTGTGTTGATCCGAGGAATTTAAATAGAGCTATTCTGAGACCTCATCATCCTTTTCCAAACATAGACGACTGTAAATTAAAGTTAAGTGGTTCAAAATACTTCAGTACGCTAGATGCAAATAGCGGTTTCTGGATGATACCACTTGATGAGGATTCTTCTAAATTGTGCGCGTTCAACACAAACTACGCCCAAATAGAAAATGAACTCTTTGCGATTTTATTTGAATGCACGAGATCCCATCAGTACACGTATGGAACAAAGATTTACGTGGAAACTGATCACAAACCTTTAGTGTCAATTTTTAACAAACATTTGTATAAAATTCCGCCACGGTTACAAAGGTTCATGCTTAGATTACAATCCAAAGTGAAAGTTATAAGCCGGGAAAATAATTGTATATAGCAAATACCCTTTCAAGATGCCCTTTGAATGAGACAGCTATAGTTGAGTTAGAGGATGAACTATATTGAATGATTTAATTTTAAAAGGCAGCCAAATCTTAATACCAAAAAACATGCGTCATACTATTTTAAATTGTTTACATGAGGGACATATGGGTATACAAAGATGTCAGAGCTTAGCTCGAAAAAACTGTTTTTTGGCCCAATATATAGAATGAAATTGCAAATGTTGTTTCCAATTGTTTTTCCAATATGACTAAAATATAAAAATTCAAAACGAATGTGGCTCACAACCATATAGTGCTCCGCTTCATCTTAGAACAACTCCTAAGGGAAATTTGACCAGTCCGGCCGAATTATTAATGTCTAGAAATTTGAGGACTAAATTGGCATCTGTTGCAAAAAATTTCAAACCAAAACTTGTAGATGAGAAATTATATAAGGAACAATTAAATAATAAGATTTTGAATTATGCAGTAAATTACAACAAAAGAACAAAAAATCATCAAATTATAAAACCTGGTAATAAGATTTTGAATTATGCAGTAAATTACAACAAAAGAACAAAAAATCATCGAATTATAAAACCTGGTAATAACATAATGTCTAAGAAAAATCCAAATTCGATGTGGTTTCATGGTCAAGTTATCGATAATTGTGAGGAACTAAGATAGTTTATTGTTAGGCATGATGATGGTGTACAATATAGAAGAAGTGAATAACATATTACGAATTTAGACCCCTTAAATAGCTCTATAGATAGAAATGAAATTGTAAATGTTAACCAAGGTGCAAATAGTAGCTATATAACCAGAAGCGGTAGAAAAGTAGCTCCCCCTAAAAAACTTGATTTTTAATAATAAAAGCATTTTATATTTAAATCAATTATATTATATACAAATTCTATATATAAGAAGTACCTCATAACTTTTTTCGGAAGCAATATTAAATTTTTTTTTTGATCTAGTTATCATTTCAAAATACTTCAATTATTATTTTTAATAACAACCATGTTGATTTGTCTTGATTTTGATCAAGATGAGTGACAAAAAAGATTTACGTGCTACAAATTATTAAAAAATTTAAGATTTTTAAAAAATCCAAATAGGTCCTACAAATAATTGGCCGCAGAATTAAATTTCTGCCGTCAAATTGTTTCTAATGTTATTAAACAGTATCAGGAGAATTTGACAATTAACACTGGTCAACAAAAAAATCTTCCCCCATAGACGAATAGTTGGACTTTATGTATTTTGATGTGCTAAACAGAAATCTGCTTTTAGTTTTTTTCTATCAGGTCTGGATTTTTTTTTATGGGCGTGCCTAATATTTCGCCCATAGTAAGGCCATTACTTTAGTATATTTCCTCATAACTCGAGAACGGTGTGTTGACATAAGTGATACACCAAAAGATGCGTACTAAAAATATCTTCAAATCATCCAAACTTAATTATTTTATGTGCTCAAAAGTTTCGAAGTTATTTTGAAATAAGTGCCAAAAAAAAAAAAAAAATAATAATAATAATTTTTATGCAAAATTTTAGGTTTTTTTGTTACTAAAATTTATTTTAATAAATTGAGTTGATGCAAAAATCGTGATTTTATTCACAGTTAAGTAAAAATACCCATGTATACATACAATTGCGTAGAAATACAGTGGTGGGCAAAAAAAAAAAAATTATTTTTTCTTGATACAAAAATAGGTGGACTATGTGGATATTGACGAGTTAAACAAGAATCTGCATTCACTTTTTTTCTATCACGTACTGATTTTTTTTATGGGCATGACTAATATCAGCACCTTATTCAGTGGTCCCACTATAAAATTTGAGAATGGTTTGTCAAATTTAGACTAGAACCGTTTACTCGATTCTGATAAATGATACACCAAAAAATGCACTCGAAAATTGTCTTCAAGGTATGTCAACAATATTTTTTATTCGCTCAAGAAATTCAGAGATATGGATCAAAATTTTCACGATTAAAAAAAAAAAAAAAAAAAAAAAAAAATTTTTTTTTCGCTACTAATTACCGAATAACTACGGAAATGTTAACTGGATAAAAAATATGTAAATTCAGCTCAAAGACAATTTAGATCACTATCTACTGGAGTTTAATTTATCTAAATTGGACAAAGAGTTCTCGAGTTATACAAGTGTGACTGCCTAAAGGCGGGGTCATAGTAGTCATGCCCATAAAAAACAAATCAATACGTGATAGAAAAAAAAGTAAAAGCTGATTCTTAGTTTCCTTAGTTTTAGTAAAAAAAAAGAAATCTTGAATTTAGCATGAAAAAAATTTTTTCGGACACTTATTTCGAAATATCTCCAAAACTATTGAGCGAATAAAAATTCGTTAGTAGAACGTACTCGAGTTACAGTAAAATATACTCGAGTAATCGGCTTATTTAGGGCGCAATATTAGACACGCCCATAAAAAAAATCTCGACCTGATGGGAGAAAACTGAAAGCAGATTCCAGTTTAGCATGCGGAATTCCATCCACATAATATTGGGAAGGACGGAAAATTTAAAACATATTGAAAGGAACTCCAAACACACCTGGTAGAAAAACAGTACGGTTCGCTCAGTGCTTTGACTATTTGGTGTGAAAATTTAAAGCTAATGTTGATAACATATAAAGTCCAAAAATATCCAAACAGAAATGCTGCAAAAATTTTTGAAGCCAAGAATAGGACACGGAAATTAAAACCAAATTTCATACAAAAATGCTCATATTGTATAATTGACGAAGAAACGTATGTGCTGGCAGAATTTTCGCAGCTTCTTTGGCAAAACTTTTATGATGTAAATTTTCGAGGCAATGTTATAGATAAGTTTAGGACCCAAAAGCAGAAAAATTTACTAAATTCCTGGTATAACAAGCTTTTTGCAGTTGCGGCAAAACAGGAAAGTCATTTGTTACATTCGGCTCTATAAGTACCAAAATATACATCAAAGAATATTACCAAAACAATAACATAGTTTTTGTATCAAGAGAGGTCAATTTTCCAAATTGTCTATAGCTTAGACCATTGGAGAGATATTGAGCTCTTTTGAAAAATGAATTTAAGAGCACAAAAAAGGTGTCCCAAAATACCGAAGATTTTAAAAGAAGATGTGCACACTGTTCCAAAAAAGTGACTGAAGCAACTATCAAATCTCTATGGAAGGGTTACCAAAAATGGTCCACAAGTTCATAAGTAGGGGTTTGAACTATAAAAGTTATATTATTCCGTGATCTATAATAAATTATCAATTAAAAAAAGAAATAATAAAAACTCTAAGATCAACCGTTTCCAAGTTATTGAATATTATGTATGTTAAGATTTTTTCGAACGCACTCCTTACAACAACGGTTCTCAAATGGGGGTCCAAAATTCCAATAAAAGCATGAAACTATTTAAAAATGGAAAGTTTCGATTTTTAATCAAAATGGGTATAAAAAATTCGTAATTTTATGCTGGTTATGGAAAAAATATTTAAAAATTTTTTTCCGTGGGATTTTGTTTTGCTAGAAGGCATTTTGATGAACAATTTTTTGGAAAAATTTAGACAATCATACCTTATCAAAAGTACTTATTACTACAATACAAATTTTTAATATTTTAGCCATAAAGGGATTTTTTTTTATAAAATTCTTATAAATTTTTTAAGAAAAAATCGAATTTTCTTTTTTTGTATGATGCAAAAATTGTTTAAAATATGTATTTTTTTTTTTAAAATTGGCTAAAATTACGAATTTTTTGATATCTATTTGAAGACACAACTCAATACTATTTTTTGGATGAAATGTTCCAGATTCGTGACTTTCAATCGCTGGTAGGGAACTGAATATCAATTTAAATTTTTTTTATATATTTTTTATATACATATTTCCCATTTTAAGCAATTAATTAAAAAGATAAATATGTAGTTCACTTAAATTTGACGAAACTATAGTTTTTTTCACATGAAATTCTACTTCTTCTACATTCATAAAAATATATTATGCCAAGAACTTTTTATAAAATCCTTAAAATAAAGTCCTTCAAATGTTAGTATTAAGAAAGTACCAGGTTCATTTCAAAAAGAGTTGAAATTTGTTGAATTTAATTTTGAATCAACAGATTTAAAAGCATTTTAAATAGTTGAAATATAGCAAAGTTTATCAGTTTGTTGGGTCCGAAGCCCTAAAAATATTAAAAATTTTTTTTTCAACATACATTTTTATAAAAAAATATCGTTTTTCTCTCTTTTGGCCCTCAAAACAGAGATTCGATCTTTTGTGGACGCAAAGAATAATATTAAATTTATACGAAAAAGTCTCTTAATATTCTAAGAAAACAATGCCGAAATTATTAATATTATTTTTTAAAATTATTTTGTCTTTACATTTTTTCTGATTTTTAAATTAGTCAACCCAGCAAAAATTGCTGCATACCCAGAAGCAGGTTTGTAAGGGAGAGATAAAGAACTCTCCCTTACCAACCTGCGTCAAGAAGGCATGATTTTTGTTCGTGATGTCCCACTTGGTAGGGCTCTTTGCTGCGCTACGTATTAGGTTCATACATGCCTTTATTATGCGCATTTTAAGGCATCATAGATGTGATGATTCCATGCCTCTTTTATGTGCATCTTTTAGAGATCCCAGAAGCTGTGAAATCATGCCTTGAATTTAAATAATGCATTTATAAAAAATATTTTTATTTATTACTATTTTTTATTTGATTTGTTTTATAAAAAATTAAAAAGAAAAATCGAAAATTTTTAAAATCAGATCATCAACTGGCCTTTTTATTGGGGTAATCCTTAATTATTTAATCTGCAATAGATTATGTTATACGTACCGTATATTAAAAAAATAATATATGGTATTATATTTAATATACGTACCGTATATTAAAAAAATAAATAACCCATTGTTTTTTCTATAATCGTATTTTTTTTCTTATCGTATAAAAACAAAAACTCAAATCAAGTGAAGCTGAAAATTAAAAAAAAGTAATAAAACACAAAATACGTTACAAAACATGTATTTTCTTGTATATTATAAAGAAAACTAAAAACAATATACATATTTAGAACTTTATTAATTTAATAAATATTATTATTTTGTTAATATAATAGTTATTTAAAATAAATATAATAATTTTACTTACAATTTTAATATAATTTTTGTACATTATTTTTTTCCGACTTTCACGAACAAACTTACCTCTTAACACTTTGAACGCTCGAGCAGAACTTTTTGTATTAAATTGTAAATAAAAATGGGGAGAAGAAAGTCATTCGCTTACAATCCTGCATCCATGTAAGCGAGAGAGGATGCAGGTTGTAATTCGGTAAAAAAAATATGAGCCCAATGTAAATTTCTCGCTTCTTTTTATAGTTTACTCAAATGCGCATCAATGATGTGCTATCGGCAGGCATGAATAATTTTGCACTGCTTACCAGTACCTAAAAGATTTTTGCTGGGAAAGTTGTAGTGGGTCGCTCTTCCATTGCAATGTCAAAAGGGGGTCGCGAAGCGAGGTCTTGTGAGAACCCCTGCCTTACAACATTCTTTATATATTTCTATAAACTATATTTTATAAAAATTATTTGAATTAATATTTTCTAATATCTTTAAAAATAAATGTATTTAATATTTTAAATCAATTACATATATAATATATATATTCTATATATATAATACTTTTATGTTTCTATGAACAAAATTTTATTATAAAAATTATTTGAATTAATATTTACTAATATCTTTAAAAACAAATTCATTTAATATTTTAAATCAATTATATAATACATAAATTCTATATATACAATATTCTTGATATCGAGGGCTTATATTCAAAATGGTCTCATGCAGATTTACATTTTTTTTTTTTTTTTGCGTCAGACTCTTTAGTTTTCTGTTTTTTATATATGGTGTTAATTTTGGAGCCAAAAGTTAATTCTAACACTATGTTTCTCACTTTTTGTTTTTGGGCTATCTACAAACAGTATATTTTTTTTAAAGAAAACGGGCTATCTGCAAGTTTTTGTTTGATTTTCAGTTATGTAAAAATAAAAATTGAAAATAATGAGAAATTTTCTTTGCAATTTGAACTTTTCTTAAACATTTTGAATTAGAATCTTAATATATCTCCCACAAATTTTGTTATCTCAATGCACTCTAAAGAAAAAAGCCATTGAAGTTAGTTTTTCACAGGTTTTAATCACATTTGAGTTGTTGATATGAAATTTAATACAATTTTAATTGGTTCAAAATTTGTTTGCAAAAAATGTTTTCTGTAATTTTTTTGGCATTAAATTTTTTTTCCAAAATTTAATTTATAACTTTAATTTTGAACACATTTCCATGTTTTTTTAGTAAAAACGTCTGTTATTTGAAATTTCTAACGTTTAAAAATGGTCCAGCCAACCACAAAATTTCGCTTTTTTTATCTCCTGATTGGTATGATATCATAAATTTAACATATTGTAAATATTTTTTCCAAAAATATTATATTTTACTTCTTTAATTTCCGATAAACAAAATGGGCTATATGAACATTTTATAACATACATTAAAAGTAATTAAGACAAAACGGCCCATCAACCATAACTTCGCGAATAATGGAGTTAAAAGATTTATTTTTCAGTGTGAGATTTAGTAGACGTAATATTAATAACTCGTAGAAGAACGGATTGCAAAATGTTGAAAAATTAAGGAAATAAACAGTTTTTATGTTCTCCTGAACAATAGGGTCTTTGCATGTGGCCCTTTTTGAATATAAGCCCTCGATATATTTATATTTACAAAATTTTATTAAAAAAATGGAAGATGCTGCATAGTTATTATGCTCAGTGTATAATTGAATATACTTTGTAAGATACAGCCTGTTATATACAGTTTTATAAGAATATAAAAATATGAATTGTAGCTCAATAAAGAACTTTAGAAGAGTCAACTATAAAAGTCTATTAATTTTAAAACAAAATTAAGTGTCACTTTATTTTGCCGCAAAAAAGTAGCCCATAATGAACCTAGAAGATAATTATTATGAAGAGTAAAAAACCGCGCTTCATTTTGCCCGACATTGTAAATAGATTCCCACTTTTTTATTACGAAATACCCAAAATTCCAGGTCGGGGAAAGCTTGTTTCACAAATTTACTTTTTTCAGTAAAATGGTCGTTATAAGAGACGTGGCTTATTAAATATTTTTTGTGTGTTTAGCTAACATATGTAGGTATGTAATCAAGGTCTTTTTTTAATTTCAGCTTTGATATTTTTGAGCTCCACAAAAAGTAAAAATAAAAATTAACGAAATTCTGATAGGGCTAGCGGGGAGACTGTTACCCTAACAGCCCTCGGATTTACTTTACGTGCAAAAAAATCACAATTTTTTTTTCAAATTTTCTATTTCAAAATAATATAACTTTTTATCTAAACCACATAGGTATATGATCCTTGCGTGAAAATTATTTAGAATTTTGTTCATCGATAAGTTTACTTTGTATTGTCCACGTTGTATCTGTCCACATAAACAATTTGTAGTTGCGAAACTACAGACTGTGTTGATGAGACAAATTTTATGGATTATACTTTGTTCTTAGCATACAATAAATGTAAAGATAGAGCGTAGCTGCATATGCTTTCTCTGATACGTCACAGAAACCATTCAATCCAATATTGAATGACAAATAAATGTCGACAAACCGAGGCATTTTATGGAATTTAAGAAAATTTTTAATTTTCAACTAAATCGGGTCAAGGACACACCTCCCAAATGAACTAAATTTTCAAAATTAAAATTTTCGTTGTTAATAGTTTAACAACTGCTAAAAATTTCTCTTTGGTGATATTTGAATCTGACATCAAATTCTAGATGTCACTTCTGGTATCTCGGATACATAGCTCCTAATTTCCAATTATTTTCATATAAAATGAAAGCCTTTTACAAACCTACTATCCTTTGTTTTTAAAGTATTTCATTTTATGCATAAATAATAAAATTGCAAAGGTTTAAAAACTGTTTAAGTTTAAGGCAATTTCCTTTTACGAAATTGTTGAATTTTTTTTTTTTTTTTTTTTTAAATTTAACTTCAGTATATTTTTAATTTTTATAATTTTTATATATTTTGTCATTCTCTGTGTAACATGTCGAAGGAATCATCTAAGACCTGACATTTCTTCAATAAAAGCATGTACGACAACGAAATTTTGTACGTATAGTTCCGGGATATAATATATAAACTTGGAAACCAAAAACGGGCGTGGTCCGCCCACTTTACCGCCCCTCCCATATAACGTAAAATTTGAAAAAGTTGATGGTGGGTATAAAGATTCGGCCGGGCCGAATATAACATTAGCGCTTGTTTTGTTTTATGAAATTGCTTTAAAGTATTTATATGTAATTTTCTGCATTATTTTTTATTTTATTAAAATATGTTTATTTATTGGAAATTATGTCCTTTATATGTATATTGGCAAAAAAGGGCTCTGGAAGACATCTACATTTTGCGCAAAATGCATTATCTGAAAAACAAATGACATAAACTCGTATTAGACCTCTTAAAGAACCCCAGAAACGGAAAGGAGGAGTAATATATTGGCAAAAAATGGACCTCTTCATTTCTTTGAAGGCTATATCCGCTATAATTTTTAATGAAGTAGGTCCACAAACAGTTTGACTTTATTGTCTGTAAAACAAATTTCCGGAATATATTGCCAGAAAAGTTCCATCAATGCGTATACAAAATTTTAAGATACTGTTAAAACTTCTTAAAATAAATTTACTTTAGTACAAATGTACACGCGGAAAAAAAATAGAAAGACATAGTATTTTTTTGGAGAAATGAAAAATAATTTGTTAGGAAATAACTTCCAAAGAAGTATTCGCCACCCTGTAGGGAAAAAATTCCACGTTATATTCACAAATTTTACTGTTTCAGAATGAAGTGAAAATATAAAGGTTTGGAAATGATTTTAACTAAATTCAAATGGTCCTATTTATCATATAGATCAGAGGATTGAAGGGATAATTTTTTGCCTATAAAATAATCCTTCTATCTGAGTTTGGGGTTATTTTATGAGGTCTATTACAAGTTTCAATCGTAAAAAAGCGTTTTATAGTTAACGTAGATATTTTTCTAAACCCCAACTTTCAATTTCAAGTAACGATTTTCCATTTTTCTCTTATTTTAAACCGTTTTTCTCTCCAATTTGATGAACTGATAGTTTCTTTCCATTTTCTGTGTCGAAATACTATTTCTTTATAATATTTTCAACCTAAATGAAACTTTTCTTATTCTATTGTGTAAAAATAATCAAAAAAGTACAATAGAATTCGATTTAATATAAAAAAAATTAGAAATAAATTAACTAAATCTATTATTATCAGCAACAATTCTTGGTATTTAAATCGAAAACGTATGTGTAAATTAATTTTTATGCACATACTTACCATATTTTTCATTAAAGTATCATTGCCAGATCATACTGTTTACTAAAAGGAAAAAATTCGAAGAATTTCTGAATAATTTTTCAAAGTTATCGTCACTTTTATGTAATCCCACTAGGTCTATCTATTATTTTCAGCAGATGTGTATGTATAACTATGACCATTTTCAGCTGGGTAGAATATTTATTTAAAAAAAAAAAAACTAAAAACGTAAAAAGTAAATAAGTATTTCTTCCTCTACATTGGAATATTTTTACACGAGGAAAAAAATATTTACATTAGAATTAGGAATTAGGAAGAATTCAAAAAGTGTAAAGCAAAAATTTGACATTTGCTTCATTATCTTCGCTACTTTTTGAATCAAATTCTGATGTAACTTCCAGTATTTCTGATAAATAGGGGGCGGATTTATATGCAAATACATGTTTTTTTTTTTTTTTTTTTTTTTTTTGGAGCATTTAAAAATTATCTTATGTTGTTATCTATCCGAATGAGACATTTTACTAAGAAATAGCATCGATTTGTTAGTGTAGTATATTTTCACTTTATTGTCTGTAAAACAAATTTCCGGAATATATTGCCAGAAAAGTTCCATCAATGCGTATACAAAATTTTAAGATACTGTTAAAACTTCTTAAAATAAATTTACTTTAGTACAAATGTACACGCGGAAAAAAAATAGAAAGACATAGTATTTTTTGGAGAAATGAAAAATAATTTGTTAGGAAATAACTTCCAAAGAAGTATTCGCCACCCTGTAGGGAAAAAATTCCACGTTATATTCACAAATTTTACTGTTTCAGAATGAAGTGAAAATATAAAGGTTTGGAAATGATTTTAACTAAATTCAAATGGTCCTATTTATCATATAGATAAATGCAATAAATGAATATGAGATAAATTTCAGCTGAAATAGTCTTCAGAGGATTGAAGGGATAATTTTTTGCCTATAAAATAATCCTTCTATCTGAGTTTGGGGTTATTTTATGAGGTCTATTACAAGTTTCAATCGTAAAAAAGCGTTTTATAGTTAACGTAGATATTTTTCTAAACCCCAACTTTCAATTTCAAGTAACGATTTTCCATTTTTCTCTTATTTTAAACCGTTTTTCTCTCCAATTTGATGAACTGATAGTTTCTTTCCATTTTCTGTGTCGAAATACTATTTCTTTATAATATTTTCAACCTAAATGAAACTTTTCTTATTCTATTGTGTAAAAATAATCAAAAAAGTACAATAGAATTCGATTTAATATAAAAAAAATTAGAAATAAATTAACTAAATCTATTATTATCAGCAACAATTCTTGGTATTTAAATCGAAAACGTATGTGTAAATTAATTTTTATGCACATACTTACCATATTTTTCATTAAAGTATCATTGCCAGATCATACTGTTTACTAAAAGGAAAAAATTCGAAGAATTTCTGAATAATTTTTCAAAGTTATCGTCACTTTTATGTAATCCCACTAGGTCTATCTATTATTTTCAGCAGATGTGTATGTATAACTATGACCATTTTCAGCTGGGTAGAATATTTATTTAAAAAAAAAAAAACTAAAAACGTAAAAAGTAAATAAGTATTTCTTCCTCTACATTGGAATATTTTTACACGAGGAAAAAAATATTTACATTAGAATTAGGAATTAGGAAGAATTCAAAAAGTGTAAAGCAAAAATTTGACATTTGCTTCATTATCTTCGCTACTTTTTGAATCAAATTCTGATGTAACTTCCAGTATTTCTGATAAATAGGGGGCGGATTTATATGCAAATACATGTTTTTTTTTTTTTTTTTTTTTTTTGGAGCATTTAAAAATTATCTTATGTTGTTATCTATCCGAATGAGACATTTTACTAAGAAATAGCATCGATTTGTTAGTGTAGTATATTTTCATTGTATTTGTAAAAAAATATATTTTTAAAACTTTTTCGAAAAAAGTAAATTTTTCGGACACCCTAATTGGAACACGATGTATTTTAAGCGGGTTGAATATTGCTCATTCTTACAAAAATTTTACGTAGAATTGATGTATAAAAGAAATTTTTTTATAAATCAATTGGATTCGTCTCTGCGCAAAATGGCGCTCAAAATGTGCGTTTTTTGCTGCAGATTTCCCGGGTCTAAAAATGGTACGATTTCTTAAATTTTCCAAGCCCTGTATTTCGGAATGAAAAATATCTAGGCGTTCAGATCTTTTTAATTTGTTATCACAAAAACAAACTTTGTGCCAATTTTGGTAAAGATATCTCAACGGAATCGGGTAGTGGTCGGAAATGGGTTAAAAATAAATATCAGTATTGAAAAGTTTTCAAATGATTTATTCATACTTTTGTTTTGTTTCAAACATATTATTTTATTCAATAAAATTGTTGTTGTTGTTTAAAATTTTTTTATCCGATGAAAAAAGTTGAAAATAATTTTATACTTTTGTAATAAATATCACATATTTATATTTTTTATTTCGATCATAATGAAAAAAGTTAAACTATTGATGAAAATAAAAATATGATGGATTTCTTTTTTATTCTTTGAAAATTACTGATTGTTTTTCCATTGAAAAAAAAAAAAAATAAAATAATAATAATAAAAAGATTGTTTTCTTAGTATTAAAATCCGGTCTTTGGTAAAGTGTGCATAATAGGAGTTCAAGCGATTTTTAACACTAATTTTCCGGTTATTCTCAAACAAGTTGTAAATGTAATTGTTGCAGTTTTGGATCACGACGTAGAGTTGAGCAAACGAAAGTTTTTGATTCATATTGTAGAACTCGAAGCAATTGCCCGTACGTTTCATGAGTCAGTTAAATTGTTGGGAGAGGATTTTAATAAAAATATTGTAAAATTCGCAAAAAACTATTAAGTTTTTTTATCCAAAAATTTTTGCATGTACCCTGCTTAGCCCACGCATTACACCGAGTGGCGGAGGAGGTGCGCAATAATTTTAATCACATTGATTCGCTGATTTCTTATAGAAAACAGATATATTTAAAAGCTCCTACACGCGTTGAAAAATTAAAAGAAAATAATCCCAATTTGCCACTTCCGCCTCAACCAGTTATTACCAGGCATCTTGACTTGATGCTGTAAAATACTACGAACAATATATTTATGATTTCAAAAATGCTGTGAATGAGTTGTATGATAACGACTCTTAAGCTATAAAAAAACGAGATAGAAAGATATAGTCGGTCAAGCCCGACCATATGATTCCCTACACTATCATTTTACTAAGTGTAAAATAAAATATGCAAATACAGAATACCACGTTAATGCTAACATTTTTAAGAATTTATGCGCTTTAGGGTGATTCCCGAAAGTGGGTTTATGTGGAAATATTATAAATTATAGACCGAACGTCATAAAATTTGGCACTGTGATTTCTACTTAAATAAAGCTTCTTTTTGTCGAATATTAACTTGTTGCTAGGGTTTGGGGTTTCCCGTGATATTTTGTTTCCCGGGAAACGGGAATAAAAAATTCGATTTCCCGGGAATTCCCGGGGATCCCGGGAAATTCAAATTTTAAAAAAGAAGCAATGATTTCTTATAAAGAATGAAATTTTTTGTATTCAATACTATAAAACAACATTATAAATTAAATGTATGATTATTTAAGGTGGTTTTACACTATAATACTATAATTCATACCAGATTTTCATTTTCTATAATAAATATCCAAAAATGTATTAATTTTCTATATTATAATATTAAGAAAAAAAATTAAAAACAAAAACTTAACAGAATTGACTACAAATAAAATTATAAATAAAAAAATTTGCAGAAATTGGCTTTAAGAGATGCAATTACATTTCAAAATTTTAAAGACTTCAACATACAAGTATTGAAAGTGTTTACAGCATAATACATTTTAAAATATTTTTGGTATTAATACAAAATATTATAGTGTAAAACCTATAAATAAAACAAATAAAATAAGTGCCTATTGTAAGCAAGGTTCCAAAGGTTTAATTCTTTAATTCACTTTTCAAAATCGAATTAAACTTATTTTCCCAGTCATTTCATTAAAGCTTTCATAAGAATTCAAACTCATAGACTTAAATTCTTTGACTTCACAAGAATAAATTGCTTAAAGAATTCACTACCAGTTACACAATTCAAGCTTAAAAAAAATATTGAATCATTAAATTTGTTTTCTATTCAAATCTATTACGAATTAGCTTTAGGAAATACTTTTTGATTAATTTGGTAAAATATTAGCTTTGTTCCCGTACTCTAAATTGGGACCACGCGGGATGCCTATTTTATCCAAAAGTGTTCTCGTACTCGAAAATTGGGAAGTAAGAGGGATTTTAAGAAAATAATATTCTACTTCTTGCACAAAACAGTTCAGGCAATTTCTTTGGATAAACTTGGTAAATAGTCAAATAAACAAAAAATAAAACGAGAAAAGTACTGTCGGTCAAGACCAACCATATTGTTTTTGCTTATATAAACCTTATTTGTGTTATGTATTAACATAATACTAACATTTCTGTCGGATTATGCACGTTAAAGTAATTTGCGGAAGAGGGGTTTATATGGGAGCTATGGTCCGTTATTCACAAAATTTGGCAGATGGATTTTTGTTTATATAAGACTTATTTATGCAAAATTTCATTAAAATATTCCTATTTTTAAGGCATTTTTGAGTGTTAAAACTCTATTCCTATATTTTGTTTTTGTTACTAAGAAGAAAGTTTCAATTAAAAAAAATTAAGAACGTTGATATATGCTAAAAAAAATAACATTCACATATAAATTTCCAAATAGTTTGATGTTTTATTTCCGGCTAAAAATTGGTTTTTGTGTTCCCGTATTTTTGAACAATAGAAGTATGATTTTGTGAATGGTGTTATCGAATGAAAAATTAGTATTTAAATGAAGTTTTATGTATGTCAGAAAAGTGTATTGAAATTAATACATATACATATATTTTTTTTATTCAATTATTATTAAATATTAGCTACTGAAATTATCATTGACTTTGATGCTGAATTTACATTTTAAAATTATATAAAATTTTAAGCACTAAATGTTTTAATTGTTTAAAGTTTTTCTTAAAAAAAATATATAAAATATAATTTTGGCGATTTTTGGCGTTTTCTGATTAACAATTTGGCGACGTGCTATTGCAAAAATCGAAGCTACAGAAGGCCCCGTTGCTGAAAAAAATAAAATTAAAATTGCAAACTGTTATAAAATAAATAAAGGATTTGAGAAGATGAAAAAATTTCAGAATCAATTACTTTACGTTCAGATGATGATTCGTGTTTAGAAGAGTACTATTTTTTTGAACTACAATTATTCAAATATGCTACTATCACTTCTGTTGACGTTGAAAGATCATTTTCTATGTATACAATTTGTTTACGCCAAAATAGACAATCATTTACATTTGACAACTTAGTAAAAAATATGTTTGTGTATATAAATAAAAACCTATTTAATTAAGGTTGTATTAAACTCAATTTCACTAATATAAGTTTAAAAAAAAATGTGATCTGAAGGAGTACAAATTTTAAAAAAGTACAAATAATTAGTATTGATATTTTAAAACATAGCTTTAACTTAAAATACAAAATGTATTGCATTTCTTAGCTTAAGATAGACTGATTTTTGTTTTTTCTTATAGAATAACTTATTTTTTTATTTTTATTTAATAAATATTAAAAAATAAATAAATGTATATTTTTAAATTTTTAGGGTATATTTTGAATTTTTATGTGCATTTTATAGGCGCATATTTTCCAAAAATAAATGCATAAAAATCCGCCCCTACTGATAACATTCAGGGTGGTATCCCAATATATTTCATATTTAAGATTGCATTATATCGTAAGACTTCTGTTTAGCGGACCATATAATATAATAATATTAATGTGAATATGAATTTACATACTTAATAAATATTTATGGATATATTTTCAGGGTTTTGATCATGCTGCTCAGTTTTGTGCATCATTTGAGGTTGACACGTCCCGTTTAGGTTGGAAAAAATTTGATATAACATCAACTGTGAAGGAATGGTATTCCCAAAGAGAAGGTGAAAAACTAAGATTACTCATTGACTGTACAGGTTGTGGCAAGATGTATACAGTGCATCTCTTTAATGGTAATAATCCCAAAGCAGATGCAAGCGTTAGAGAACGTCGAATAGCAGACGAGAGACGTAACACAAATGTGAATGAAATAAATAGTAAACATTTTTTCAATCTTACTCATAACTCCGAAAACTTCACAAATTTTCCGTTTAATCAAACAATAGTGGTAAAAGACACCAGAAGAAAGAATGAAGTACATGCAGCGAACCCAGATGAAGAAGATATGATGAATTCAAGTCGTCCATTTTTAGTATTACACACAGAAGCTAGAAGACAACGTCGTGTTCGTCGGCGAGCTATAAATTGTAATGGGGCTTTACATGGTCAGTGTTGCAAAGAGTCCTTTTATGTTTCTTTTAAGGCCTTGGGCTGGGACGATTGGATCATAGCACCTCGAGGATATTTTGCAAATTATTGTCGTGGCGATTGTACCGGACCGTATCGTACACCAGACACTTTTCAAACATTTCACGCCCATTTCATTGAAGAATATCGAAAAATGGGACTGCTAAATGGCATGCAACCATGTTGTGCACCTATCAAGTTTTCCAGCATGTCACTCATCTATTATGGTGACGAGGGGATAATAAAAAGAGATCTTCCAAAAATGGTGGTCGATGAATGCGGGTGTCCATGATATTGGCACTTTGTACTAAAAAGTATACAGAAACGAATGCTGTTACTGCTAATACCTTCTTTACACACATAACAATCCAAATTAATTTTCTACTCTTTCGTCCATAATATTTATTTCTAAAATGGTGCCACATACACAAATAAGTTACAGCAAAAATATACCGTCTAAACCAATAGTTCCACTGGGCAGCTCAAAAATCTCCAGACTGCTAATTGCAAAAGCGAATAATAACAAAATATGTTTGAGCTGTACATAACTACTAATATTAATAATATACTAGTATTTATCAGAATGTGATTTTTTTTTATTTCTCATTATGTAATCATGTAATTTTGTATAATAAACTATTAAAAATACTATTTATTCCCTTTTCCCCACTAGACATAAAATATTTTTAGTGTTAAAACACAATTGAAGTGGAGTAAATAAACTATGCGCTCAGCGGAGCGGCTGAAAATCCGTCCGATCGTACACAAATGGTTATCATTTTTATTTTGAATATACTAATTCTTTTAAATAGGAGTGTGTGAAAATGATAAAATGGAACATAAGTTTTCAGATTCTAATAACTGTATGTTTGTATACAAGTCATGATTAGGTCGAGTGCGAGAAAGCAAAACATAAATATTACAAACATCGACTTTTACTTAATTAAAAATTACCTTCTGCCTGCACAAACCTGTTTTGTTCAAGATAAATTCTGAACTGGGTAGAGTCCTCCTCCTTGATATCATTTACTACACATGGATTTTCCAACTAATTTGTTGTATGGCAATATATATTTTATCTTTAAACTCCATCATTTCATTGTTATAATATATAGTTAACATATTATGTTTTATTAAATGGATAAAAACAAGTCGACTATATGCTATTGTGCATGCTGTCAAAGTGATACTCGAGAAAGGGCTTTACATGGAAACTGTAGTTCATAATGTACCTATCCAGAATAATTTAACTACAATAATTTAAAATTAAGAATTGTATTCCCAGAACAGTTTGTATGGAGGCTGGGGGAAGTAAAAGACCGATCATAACCATTTAAAATATGCTTCGTCGTTTTACTAAACTAATTATATGTGCCTAGTTGCATTATATTATCTTTAAAATTTTCACAATGTGCACAGGCAACTAGCCAATTTGTAGGACATATGTACATACATCCTGAAAGTTAATCTGAGTCGGTCAGTGGTTTTCGAACTATTTTTGTCCGATACAATGATCAGCCTAAACGTATAAATGGCCTATTCTGTTGTGGAGTATAATATGCTGTTGCGATCCGCTGAATACATACGCTCCGCATCCACTTCAATTGCGTTTCTTTCACTTATTTACTTTAACATTATGCCAAAGATCTATCTACATACATGTGTATATGTATGTATTTAAAATAACCTTGTTTCACTTTTATATATAAAAAATAAATAATAAACAAAAATTCAATTTATTCTTCTGCTTTTATACTAATTAATCGAAATAGCAAAACATATTTAAATTTTTTTATTAAAAGCCGAAACTTGTTTTAATTTTTAAAAATTTGCTAAAATTTAGCAAATTGTATAATTTAACATTTACTAGTATGTAATTAATTTATTTATCCAAATGAAAATATATTTGCCAAATTTTAATAAATATTTGGTATAAAATAGATGAATAAAAGTTGCTAAAATATATGCTACTCTATAATAACTATAATAGTCTTCTATTTCTTTGGAATATAAACACAAGCATAACATTTTCTTACATCTGCAGGGCACAGTGGGACAGAATTTTCTTAGAATTAAATTTGTAACTTATAATCCGAGAGTTGGATTTAAATAAATGTTTAAATAGCCGTAGCATAGCAAAGGAGCTTTAATGTTTAGATAGCGGTCTCCACGTACCTTTCAGAGCCGGATCCATTAGGGTTCATAATAGGGTACATCTGACATAGAAAATTTTGCACCGCTTTCGGTTCTTATCCGATTTGAAACATTTGTACATATTCTTAAAGCTCTCGATAAGACCTATGAACAACAATTGAAGTTTCAACTATTCCAAATTTGCAATGTATATCCTAATATTTTTGTCCGATTTTGTAAAATTTTTACCCATTTGGTTTAATAACAAAATTATATATCGAATAAAAAAACTAAGTCGATATCTCTTCTAAGTCCAAAAATAAACGATTGGCCGAAAAAGTGTAAACATTCCTTTTTCTCTAAAATAAAATTTTCTTAAATAACATATTTTACACCTTTCTAAAAGGTATCTTCGCAGTGATTAAAAACAAGCACAAACACCCAATAGGTCTATGCAAGAGCTTCCCAAATATGTTTTATACAAACCTGCTCAAAATAATAGATACACCTAGTAGGATGATATTAAAGTGAAGATAACCATGAAAATTCTTCGGAAATACTTTGTTTTTTCTTTTAGTAAACAATTTGATTTAACAACGCACAGTGGGGCAGAATCGAAATTTTTTGGAAATAAATCTGTAACTTCTGATCGGCTGTTTGGATTTGCATGAAATTTAGTATAGGCGTAGCAGAGGAGTGTACAATGTTAAGTTTGGAAGGGGGACCGACCAGACCCCTCAGGGGCGGTCGGTCAAAGTTGGGTACCTCTGATATATAAATTTTTTAATCGCTTGCCAAATTTTTGTTTCTAGTCCAATTTCAAATATTTTTAAACATTATTGTAGGCACTGATAAGACCTACGAAAAATATGCTTGCATGTCCTATTTATCTCATATAGTTTTTGAGTTATTTGCGTTTGAATTTTTAAGTACCTAAATTTTGCATGTTCTTGCTCCAGTCTTTTTCATATACAGTGGGGAGCACAAATGAGTACATGTTTGTAATTTGTGCACTTGACATTACATAAAAATTAAAATAATAAAGTAAATCCAAAAATTTGTTCTTTAATTTATTTTATGTTTAGTATTTAATAAAATAATTTATAATTTTAAAACAAAAGCATCAAGCTCTAAGAAAAAATCTTTTTATAGAATTAGATTATGTATTAAAAAAAGTATGTCTTTTAATAAAGAGTGGGTCAAAAATAGATGTAAATTCAAAATAATGGAAGAAAAAATTCAAAAACTGAATTTGTGTCTTAAATATTCAATATAGTTTTATTATACATATATTATACAAATACAGAACAATGCATTGATACTAACATCTACATGATCTTGTGCCCTTTAGGACGATTCCCAGAAGTGGGTTTATATGGGACTTATTGTAAATTATGGACCGATTCTCATAAATTTTGAAAATGTTGTTTCTACTTATATAAAACTTATTTGTGTCGAATTTTAACTTGATACTATCATTCGTATGGGATTTATGCACATTAAAGTGATTTTCAGAAGAGGGGTTTATATGGGAGCTATGGTCAATTATGGACCGATCTTCATGAAATTTGGCACAAAGATTGACACTTATACAAAATTTTTTGTACCGGGTTTCATTGAAATATTTCTATATTTAAGGCATTTATGATCGTTAAACCCCTATTCCTGGAGGACAATTGTATGGGGGCTAGGTGAAATAATGTGTCAAAATAATTATTCGTGCCAAATTTCATCAAGATATCTTTGAAATTTAAGGCGGGGGTCCGATAATATAAAAATTGGATAAAATAACCATTAGACCATGAGAAAAATGAAGCTTCTAATAGACCTCATAAATCAACCCCAAAATCCGATAGAAGGATTATTTTATAGGCAAACAAGCGCGAATGTTATATTTGGTTCGGACGAATCTATTTCCCCACCATCAACTTTTTAAAATTTTTCGTTACATGGGGCGAAAAAAAACGCCCATTTTTTGTTTCCGAGTTTACATTGGTCCTTAAACTATTTGTACAAAATTTCGTTGATTTTCATTTTATGTGGGATCGACCCCCAAACTATCCATACAAAATTTCGTTGTCGTACATACTTTTGTTTAAGAGATATCAGCAGAAAGCTATGAAATGAAGCTACAATGGACACCCTGTGTTTCCAGTATTTTGCTCATAACCTTTTTGTTTATTGACTAATTTTGCCCATTTTTCAATACCAAACAAACCTTATTTAAGATAAATTTTTGAGCCAAATTTCGTTTTCCTATGTTGTCCCATTCGAGCCCTATCCTGCTTTAAACAGACAGACGGACGGACATAGCTAGATCGACTCAGAATCGAACCAGGACCAAGAAAATATATACTTTATGGGGTCCTAAATGATTTCTTTGACATGTTACACACGGAATGACAAAATCAATATACCCCCCTTCTTTTTGATGGTGGGTAGAAAAAGTACCTTTTCAATTCTCTGAAAGCTATTTCAGCTGAAATATTTGATGGAATAGGTCCGCAAAGAGTTCGAAATCAATTGACCATTTGAATTCAACTAAAAGTATTCATAAACCTTTATATTTTCACCTCACTCTGAGGCAGTCATACTCGTAAATTTAACGTCGATTTTTTTCCTTACAGGACGGCGGACACTTCTTTAGAAGTTGTTTCCTAACAAATTAGTTTTCATTTATATATATATATATATATATATATATATATATATATATATATATATATATATATATATATATATATATATATATATATATATATATATATATATATATATGTATGTATATATATATACTGCATTGAAAATTATAGCGGAAATAGCCTTTAATTGAAGGGGTCCTTTTTTGTCAATACAATAATCCTCCTTTACGTTTCTGGGGTTTTTTAAGAATTCTAATACGAGTTTCTATCGTTTGTTTTTCAGATAGGGCATTTCGCACAAAGTGTAGATATCTTCCTTAGCCCATATTTGGCATTTCAAACACCGACTTTGCAGTTTTCTGATTTTTGCATTTTTTTTAGCATTTTTGTGTCAAAATAATATTTCTTTATGATATTTTCAACATAAATGCATCTTTTCTTATCCTATTACATAAAAACAATGAAAAAAGTAGAAAATAATTCCATTTAATATGAAATAAATTACAAATTAATTAACTGTATCTATTATTATGAGCAAAAATATTTGGTATTTAAATCGAAAACGTATATCAATTTGAATGCATATATTTGCCATATTTTTCATTAAATTATTATTGTCGGGTCAAGTTTTTTACTAAAAGAAAAAAAAAAAAAAAAAACTCGAACTATTTCTGAAGAATTTTCCAAATTTATCTTCACTTTGATATCATCCGACAAGGTTTATCTATTATTTTGAGCAGATGTGTATGTTCTAAAATCCCAAAGGTTAGTTCTACAAACCGAATGCAGTTTCGAAAACTCGAATGTGTTCCAAAGAGTTTGCCAATGACTTTTTCCTGACCTGCAATAAATGTGGACTTAATGGGCAAAATTCAAAATAATTTAATTTTTGTTATTTTCGTAATTTTTGTTTAAATTTTCTTTTATAAAAATTTCACCTTAATTAAAAAAAACTTAAAAATTATTTTTTAAGTTTTGTGTAATTGCACAATGTTTTCCGTTTTGCTTATTTGAAATTGATTTACTATAAACGTAATAAACTCAAAATAGTCACATTATATATCAATTTAAAGGAAATTGTGTCTTCTTTAAAACTATGTATAATAAATTTCACTATTATATATAGGTATCAACATAATTTTTGCACATGACATAAAATATTTAATGTAGAATTGATAAATGTGCAAATCAGAAAAATATATTTAATTTTACTATATATTTTTAAAGGCCGAAGTTTTTATTATTCAAAATTTGGATATTTTCGGAAAATTGCCTCGTGTGACTAAGTTTCCTGGTAAGGTGTCATAATTTTTTTTAAAAAACTTTAAGAACATATTGAGCTATATAGTTTAATGCACAGAAGTACCAAAATTAACAATAAATTTTTTTACAAAATTTCAAAAATTTCAACTTCTCATCCAAAATTGATCATTTTTGATCACTGCTGGATGTAGGGTGAACGTTCAGAACTTTTCAAAATTACACTTACACGTTTTCTTGGGGTCCCATCTTTCAGAAAATGTCAAAATATATTAAACTTTTTTAACAAAATTTTTTAAAAAAGTTAAATATATAAAGTTATTTTTTTTTTTTTTTTCAAAAAATTGCAATTTTTGAGACCTGTTTTAAAATGTTTACTTTGAAAATTTTTTTCTTGTTATCGAATTGAGATAAAAGTCAAGGCCAAAAATGAGAAATTTATTTTTTGAAGTTAAATATCTTTTAAACCATACGTCTTGTCTTGCTTAGGAGAATTAAAAAATGTAAAAATATTAAAAATCGGTTAATACTTGTAAAAGTTATAAGCACCGATATATTTTTCACCCTCGAGGTGGTCAACTTTAACCCACTGTAGCGTGGTCCGTGCTGCAGCTATAGACTCTATTCAACAATATTTTGAAAGCTTCATCTAAATTGGTTCAGTGGTTTCAAAGTTCCAGACTTATTACCATTTGTTTTGCTTTTAGCCCCACTGTGCATTGTACTATTGTGGATTTGAAAAAGCTTTAACAAAATAAATATCCTGCAGTTAATGGTGAGTGTCCGAAACCAGTTACTTAACTGACTACATTAAGGCACCACTAGTCACTTTACTAACCACCTGACTAGTCACTTTAACATGGGGATGTCCTAGGAGGAAGTGTATTGGCACCAAAAGGAGGCGACATAGTGATTAGTACGAAAAAGTCAATTCATAGGAATCCTTTTACTGGTGAAATTGAATCAGTCACCTGACAATCTTTTTAACTTTACCAATTAGGTGACTAGTCACTTTAACATTGGGATGTCCTAGGAGGAAGTGTATTGACACCCCAGGACCAAAAAGTGGCGATATTGTGACTAGTACGAAAAAGTCAATTTATTTGTATAAAGCATTTAAAGAACAAAAAAAAATAAAAAATACAAATGTAGAATAACTGATTTCTGTAATAAAATGAAAATTCTAATTAGCAAGACTGGGTTTTGTATTACATAAAATAACTGAAAGGTAATCTATTTCTATTGGATGTATTCCACGTGTTTAAATTAAAAACATATTTAATTAATGTAGTACGCATAACTTCCCAGCAAAAAACGATGAAGTTCTTCCAAAAAAGAGCTTTTTCATTACTTCAAAAGTAAAACAAAGTGCACATTTTGAACTTTTTTGGAAGTTCTTAATAATTACTTGAAAAAATTTGAAAATAAATTAATTTTTTGCGGGAAAAAAGGTTAATAATTTCTAAGAAAATTTAAATTTTACAAATTTTAAAGCATTTTCATTATATTTTAATAAGGCTAAAGCGGATTTTTTTGTACAAAAATTTATAAACATAGTTTTAAGGGAAGTACTTCAAAAGAAATGAACTAGAAGTATAAAAGAAGAACATTATACCAAGGTCAAGCATAGGTTAAAAAAAGAACTTCTGCAGCTCTTTTTCACCACTAAATACTTCCTTCCAATGACAACACAATGTTAAAATAATGATTTTTTCAGTTCTTTTTTTGCTGGGATAGAAATATAAAAAAAAAAAAACATTATTAACTTTTTTTCTTACAAAGTAATATACTAAAGACTCTGTTAAGCATCAAGGAGTCAATAAACTGATACACATGTCTAAAAAAGATGCATCAGAGCCAAATGTCCTACAATGTATTTATTGCCGTTAGTCAAGTAACCCAACCTATACTGCTAATGGATGAACTATTTACATTTTTGACGTTTTCGTACCTATAAAAAAAACCAATCGCCACACCAAAGCTCACCAAAGGGTCAATAAAGTATAAATCGCCACCTCCACGCTTTCTAAATAGTCAATAAAAGGTGCGATAGCTTAACTATCTCTCACAAAATATGCGAAGTTAGTAGTCACAAATGAACTTTACTGTACAAAAGTGGGTAAATTGACACCGAAAAAACTGCTGGGTAATTTGTTCCCGTAGCCAATGCTCGATTGTGTGTTTGTGCTAAAGTAGGCAAAACATGCAATTTTCCATGATTTACTAGCAGAATCCTCCTATATAAAAATCTTTCAAATCGGTTCAGATATAAGGAATCAGGATCGTTTTTATACCCGAGGTGTCCAACTTTGGGACCCTGTGGACTCACCTTACACCTTACTATCACCATGTGAAATTTCATGGAAATCGAAACAGCCGATCCGAAGTTCGATAATTATTTCCATTTCATTTTTTGAATCGCACACTGTGCTCTGATCCAGACTACAAATTTAGCCTTTCAGAACATCAACGAATTAATTAGAAAGAACTAAAAGACTTAGTAAGAGATCTGAACTTATCGAAAAGATCTTTTCAAATCGAATTCAAAGCTTGGAATTCATTTGTTTTAGTTATGAGTAATTTCCTAGTTAAAAAGAAATCTGACGACTTTTTGAGTGCATGTTATCGAACATGCCAGAGCTAGGGTGCAACATGAGCATAAAAATCCACTTCCTGCACTCGAATTTAGACCAAGATTTCATCAGGATCTTCGGACAATGAAAGAGCGTTATCAGGGAAGGTGGGACTCACATATGATGGCAGACTACCACTGGAGTTTTCCATGACATCTACCTAAAGTCCTTCATTCAAGGAAATCTTATAAAAGATCATTTGATAGTGTTCGATAGAAATTTAGTTAACAAATGAATTAATTTTTGGTCAAAATAATGAAACTGTTTATTTCAATCTCCCAGTATTTTTTCATAGTCAGGGCCATAAAAATAATCAATAACAGAAAAAAGAAAGGAAACAAGAATTGTGTTGCCAGTGTAATAAATAAAAATAATAAAAATAACTTGCTCCTTATTACAATAATAAAATACTATTTCCAATTTAAAAAAATAGTTTTAGAACAACAATTCAAAAAAATAATATTATGTTTTGTGAAACAAACTTAAATGTATTCCGAATAGTATTGGGAAAATGTTTTTACGTACTATATAAAATCAAGTTGCATTTTTTATTACTGTATTTTTACCCGATCTCAATCTATAACCCTTTAAAACACGGCATACATCTCTAAACACCCATATTTTGAGGGTAATTTTTGAAAAATTAATGAAAAAAATGTTTTAAATCATTTTTATTTTTTATTTAATTTCAATTTATTCGTATAGATTTTCTTTAGTAACATAGTTCTTAATACACACCTCTAAAAAATAATCATAATTTTAAAGAAACTAACAAAAATCCTATATATACTGTTTACACTGTCGGACAAAATAAAGTGCGGTTTTTTACACTTGCTATATAATTCATAGTTATTGTCTTCTAGGTGCATTATGGGATACTTTCAGTGGGAGTAGCATTCAGTAAATAGGTCATTTAGTATTTTTCTTTGGAACTATTTTTGCGCGCCAAATTTTGCGTGAATCAATCCCGGGAAGGGTAAAAAACTAAGTCAATTATATTTTTTACAAAAAATGGGCGTAGGGTCCAATTTAGATCCCAAATAGTTCCTATAGTTCCTTCCCAAAAACGAATTATCAGTATGCCAAATTTCATGAAAATCAGTCCAGTAGTTTTGCCGTGAAAGGATAACAAACAGTATTTTATAGATACACTGTCGGACAAAATAAAGTGCGTTTTTTTACTCTTGCTTTATAATTCATAATTATTGTCATCTAGGTGCATTATGGGTTTTGGTGTCCAGATATTTGTCGTTTTATATTCTTTTATTTAATAAACAAAAGAAGTTTTTGATATATGTGTTTAGAGTTTGGACCAAAAGTGTTGTGCTGGTTATGAATTTCCTGCGACAAAATAATGTGACACTTTACTTAATTTCTTTAATTTGGATTCCAGTTTTCAAATTTTTTGATACAAAATGCAGTCTTAGGGTTTCTGCCCACTCAATTTTTTCTAAATTTCATTTAAATTGATATTTTGTATAACGAAATGATTATTTTAGCCTCAGATTCTAAAATGTTTCACTCCTTATCTGTAGTCAAGAAATCTTTATGGATTGTGGTCAAAGACTTTCCGATAATATGGCCGGATTTATCCTTATTTTTCAAAGGTATTAATAATTTGAATATAATTTAATTAATATAATATTCAAATTGAGCATATTTTAAGCATATACCTTCCATTTTGTATCAAAAAATTTAAAAACTGAAAGCCAAATTAAAGAAATTAAGAGTCAATTTATTTTGTCGCACAAAGTTCATGACCAACACAACACTTTTAAACCAAACTCGAAATACACATATTTCAAGAACTTCTTTTGTTTATTTTTTTTTTTTTTTTTTTCATTTTAATCGACTTTTTAATTGTTCGAATAATCAAATAACTCGAAAATACACTTTTTAAATTACTCGAATAATCGAGTAAAACTTTTAAGTTAGTTATTCGAGTAAATTATACCTTCAAATTTTACTCGTTTTTTCAATGCTTATTAAAAAATATAATATTAAAGTGTGATTTGAAACGTTATAAAATGACTAGATTTACACTGTGAAAAATACTAATGATACCCAATTAATGGAGATTATCAATACTTTTGATAAAAAATAAAAATTTATGTTTTTATTCAATTTGGAATAATTAGCGATTTTGTCTAATAACCTCAATTTTCAATTTGGACACATACTAATCTATGTGCTACACAGAGGTTTCCAGATATATTCAAAATGTTTGTACAATATTTTTAAGTATCGGAGATCTACAAAACCCAGATTTATTTTGAACATAAAATGTTTTTAAATCAAAACTAAACTAATTGAAATTTCGGAACGTATTACCCATATACTACAATGATAGCCAAACATAACCAATTAAATTAAGTACTAGACTGTCATTTATTATACAAATGTATATAGTTTTTAAGACAATATACTCGTATTTGTATTATAGTAATTTCGTGATTATGTTTTAGTTAAATTTTGTGCAAAAATGTTTCGTAACTTTTAATTTCCTAACAACAGCGGCGCAAAAATATATAAAATTCTATATAAAATCTATAAACTTGTATAATAAATTAGTCAAATATACAATTAGTTAGAACTAACTACTTTTCTCCTTTAAAATTTTTACAAAAAAAGTTCAATATTTTATTTCCCCTTTCTTTTATCTCTTTATTTTATACAAATATTACTTTGACTTGTGTCAGTTAGGCTCTGTAAGAATTGTGAAAATATATGTTTTTAAGCTAAATTTTTTAAAAAACTAAAATAAAAAATTCTTAAAACTAGTCAAGAAAGGAAATATTAAAAAAAAATTTTACTCGAATTCGGCATAATTTGCTCGAATAAATTTGTATTCGAAATTCTTGATTTTAATTTAATCGAACCATTATTTGATTTTAATTTGTCGATTAATCGAGCAAACAATATTCGAGTGAATACCCTAATACCCACCATCAAAAAGATGGGGGGTATATTGATTTTGTCATTCCGTCACCCCACAAAGTATATATTTTCTGGGTCCTGGTTAGATTCTGAGTCGATCTAGCTATGTCCGTCCGTCTATCCGTCTGTCGCGTGTCTGTCTGTCTGTTGAAAGCAGTATAGGGTTATATAAGGTTTGTTTGGTATTGAAAATGGGCAAAATTGGTTAATAAACAAAAAAGTTATGGGCTAAAAACTATAAACGCAGGGTTCCGTTTCGTACTTTTCTGCTGATATTTCTTAAACAAAAGCATCATCAAAAAGATGGTGGGTATATTGATTTTGTCATTCCGTGTATAACATATCGAAGGAATCATCTAAGACCCCACAAAGTATATATTTTCTGGGTCCTGGTTAGATTCTGAGTCGATCTAGCTATGCCCGTCCGTCTGTCCCTCTGTCTGTCTGTTGAAAGCAGGATAGGGCTCGAACGGAGCAACGTAGGGGGACGAAATTTGGCACAAATATTTATCTTATATAAGGTTTATTTGGTATTGAAAATGGGTAACATCGGTTAATAAAAAAAAGTTATGGGCTAAAAACTATAAACGCAGGGTTTCCGTTTTAACTTTTCTGCTGATATTTCTTCAACAAAAGCATGTAAGACAACGAAATTTTGTACGTATAGTTCGGGGATCGATATAAACTCAGAAACCAAGAATGGGAGTGGTCCGCCCACTTCCCATATAAGGTAAAAATCAACGAAATTGTGTTCAAATAGTTCAAGAACCAATGTAAACTCGGAAACAAGAAATGTGCGTGGTCCGCCCACTTTACCGCAACCTCCCATATAGCGTAAAAGTTGATGGTGGGTATATAGATTCAAAACATAAACACATACAAATAGTTCAATTATTTCTACTTTTTTTTTCTTAATAATTATAGTTATTTACAAAATGTATTACATATGTACATTTAAAATTTTATTGGAGACAAAATCTGAAAAAAAACTTTTTGAATATTTTACATTATGATAAAAGCAACTTGCAACTATCTACCTACTAGCTACCTATGATGATGTCAGTTAATTTATATAGGAATGTTCAGATTCAGAACATCTGGAATAAAAAATTGTTGTTAGTCTATTTAATTTAATTGCAACAAGTTCCATATTTGAAATAGTATAGAACCTAGATGTTGAGAAGAACCAATGAAGGTTAAATCTAAGTTTCAGCAATTTGTTCTGAGTAACTTGAAGTTTTGCAATGTGGTAAGAAGCACTCGTGGCCCACATAGGAGCTGCGTAATATATTACAGCCTGAAAAATCAATTTGAATATCAATACTTTGTTTTCAATACTTAGGCTTGAATTTATATTTATAAAGGGTTACAGAATGCGTGTAAGAACATTTACTTTGTTTATTATATATTGTATATGTTCATTAAATTTCATTTTCGTATCAAGTATTACTCCTAGATATTTAACTTTTTGAGTCCATTGGACTTCAGTATTCATAAATTATATGTTACTCTGAGGAATGTAACAGTTTCTTTCGTTGTCTTGTGAAATAAATTGCCTGGGTTTTATTAGTGTTTAAAGTTATCCACCATTTGTTAAAATACTGAGCCAGTTCTTCTAATGCCGTTTGCAAACATAAAATAATATTTGAAGCTAATATGTCAGAGCATAATACTGCCGTATAGTCAGCAAAAGTGGAAATGGTGCAATTAAAAATCTAATAAATCTGAGGTATAAAGGTTATATAAGGTGGGAGACAAACAGGAGCCCTGGGGACACCCTGCAGGTATATGAAAGTTATCAGAATACGAAAATCCAATGTGTACTATAAAGGTGCGGTTATATATAAAACTTTCAATTATTTTAATCAAAAAACTTGGGAAATTAAATCGAATTATTTTATATTTACATTAGACTATTAGTATTAATTAGACCATCATGCCATACAGAATCGAAGGCTGCCTTTACATTTTTCAAAAATCTTACCTATAAAGGATAATAGACTTATTGGACGATATGAAGATGGACAGTCTTAAGGTTTAGTCGGTTTTCTGATAGGAATTACTTTTGCTATCTTGAATTCTTGTGGAAAGTAACCGATTTTTATACATGCATTTAAAATAATTGTTAGGAGTTGGAGTGACTTTTCAGGAAGAAATTTGAGGAATTTGTTGTTGATTCCGTCTAAGCCCGGGGACTTTCTTGACTTTAGATTTTTTTTTATAATGTCTCGAATGTGGGATTTAGTTATTAATATATCATCGGATGCATTAGGGATGTTCCGTGTAAATGACTGAAGTGTCTCACTGACTTCTAGATTTATTTCTGGCTCACCTGAATTAAAAGAAGCTGTGTGATTAAATGCAAAGGTTTCCACCAATAGATTACAGTTTTCAACGTTAGTGGATAATCGAGAGTTATTATATTTTAATATAGGTATAGAGTTGCTTTTCTTCCTGAGTCTACGATAAGTATTTATTTGTTGGATATACATTTTTAGATAGGTGAGTATGGGTTTATCGCGAATAGTTGATGGTTTTCTAGGTACACTGATATCCACTGTCCTATATATTAAATTTCTAAATTGTATTATTATCAGATCAAGCTGCTCTTTAGTAGATATATTTCGCATTTCAGAAATGTTCGTATTTGCGTTAAGATAGCAGCGAAAAGCAAACCAGTCAGCATTCCTATAATCAAATTTTACAAAGTTCGATCTAGAAATTTTATCAGATAGCTTCACTTGAACCGTCAAATGGTCCGAACTTAAGTTATTCAGAACAGCTGCTTGGAACATTTGTTAGGAAGAAATGCCAGGTTTGTGATTACTTCGAATTGATCTGTTTTACAGCGATAGTTGCGCATGTTGGTAATTAGTTGTAGAGTTAAGCTTTTTATCTCTTGTAGCGTAAATAGATCAATATTACCATTGTGGATTTTGTTGATGTTATGATGCCATATCTTACTTGCCGGTATAACACACGAAATTGTTGCCGCTCCAGTGAAAAAGTTATAAATTGCAAACGTAGTTTATTATTACATGTGTACTTTATAAAATATAGTGCTGGGACACATTAAAAATTAAAAATAACTTGATTTTAAATTTAATTAAAATCTATTTCCAATATAATTTTAAAAAATATTGGAAATATCAAAGAAAAATGTACTAAAAAAAAAAGATAAAAATCACACTAAATTATAAACAAAAAACAGCTGAGAATTTTTTTTACCACTAATAAGCAAACACATGATCTTGGTGTTGCCACACGGTTAAAATATCAGTTATTTTATGATTTGAATTTTTTAACACTACACTGAGGGAAATTCATTGGTAATATGTCAAATACTCCAAATGCACCTAAACGTTTACGTTTTACTGAAAAGATACCTCCAAATACACCAAATCGTATATCTCAACAATCCCCACGTTTTATGGAGTTAATGGAACAAAAAATTGTAAAAATGTCAATGGATATTTCTGCTGATATTTCAATGAAAATTGGTGAAAAAATAAAGGAGTCTGAGGAACGTATTTTAACGAAAATTTAAACCATTGATCAAAAATTATGCGCTTTATCAGAGAGAGTCTCTAAATTCTAAAATACAATCCCTGAAATATATGATTTAAAAAGGCAGGTTGAGAATTTAAAGCAATTTATCGATGGTTATGAAAACTCTTTAGTATCCAGTGAATTACGAATTCATGGTATTCCATTTGTTGAAAACGAAAATTTATGCGATATTTTTGGTACCATCTGTGAAACTATAAAAATACCTATTCCAAAGGTCACAAATGTTAAACGTATTTATAACTTTAAAAATAAAAATACAAAAAATAAGATAGTTCCCATTATAAGTCTAAAACTTTCAACATCACAAGAAAAAAATAACTTTTTAAAATCATTAGCTGCTTTTCGAATTGAATCTAAGGATCTACTTCGTTTGCATCATGCTAGTTTCCAATCTAATGTGCCAATTTACATAAATGAAGCCCTTACTAGGACAAATCACCATATACTAAGGGAAGATATTAAATTAAAAAAGAAAAAAAAGCTATTCTGGAGTAGACATAATATGTATATCAGAGACCTGGTTAAACTCAAATATAAGAGATTCTCAAGTTAAACTCGCTGACTATAATCTATTTCGTGTAGACAGAGATAATAAGCAACGAGGTGGCGGGGTTGCTATTTTTGTAAGAAGTCATATTCGCTGCAAGTCAATAAATCGACATGGGTCTACTGGAAATAAAGATTGCGATTTTCTATTTTTAGAAATTTTTGGTATTGGTGATAAATATTTAATTGGAGTAATCTATAGACCGCATAAGAATATAAATCTTTCAGTAATAACAACATGGCTAGAGGAGCACTCTGTTAAATATAATGATATTATCCTAACTGGAGATTTGAATTGTAATTTGTTGGAAGATACTTCAATTATACGCACCTTTCAAACCTTTGGGATATATATGGTAAACACAACGATTCCCACTCATTTCACCTGAACAAATAGTACCGTTCTAGATGTTTTCAGTGTTAATAATTCTTCTAAAATACGTTTATATGATCAAATATCTGCTCCTAATTTTTCTAAACATGACCTCATCTATCTAATTTATGATCTACCCATATACAAATCTTCGAATAACAAAACTATATCGTATCGAGATTATAAAAATATTAACTATAATGCTCTTAATTATGAAATTGACCATCTAAATTGGCACATTATTTATAATATCGCTGATGTTGATGAACAAACCAAATTATTTAATGATAATATTTCCTACCTTTTTGGAAAATATGTACCAACAAAAACCAAAATAATCAAGAATTGTTCAAATCCTTGGTTTAACGTGAATATATGTAATTTGATTAAATAAAGAAATATGGCCTATGAAAAATGGAAAAGATACAAAATCCCACAATTATACGTTACTTATAAACGATTAAGAAGTACCGCAAATAATGCCATAAAATCTGCTAAAAAGCAATATTTCAGTAGAAAATTCCACCCTAACTTAAACGGAAAAAGGTTGTGGAAAGAAATTAAGAATTTGGATTTAAAAGATGGTATAAAGGCGAAAAATCTGTCTGAAATATAGCTTAACGATCTAAATAAAACATTTACTACACATCATTCACCAAATATTTCATCTACACATTATGATAATTTACCAATGAATAACCTGAATACTTCATTTGACTTTCATTCCGTCAATCAGGACGATGTTCTTGAGGCTTTTCTTTCTGTAAAATCTGACTCGGAAGGCTTGGATGGTATAAACCCGACTTTTGTTAAGGCTTTATTGCCTAAAATATTGCCTTACATTACACATACTTTTAATACAATATTTATGACTTCGACATATCCTAAATTGTGGAAAACCGCTAAAATTGTTCCGTTACCTAAAACCGATAAGGAATACAGGCCTATAGCTGTCCTTCCTTATTTATCAAAAGTCTTTGAAAAACTTATGCATAACCAAATGACAAATTATCTTATCGAAAATAAATTATTGCATAATAAACAATCTGGCTTTAGAAAAAAAAAGAGGTTGTATTACAACTCTTATTGATGTCTCAGAGGAAATTCGAGCACATGTTGACAACGGGAAAATTGTATTTTTAACGCTGTTGGATCATTCTAAAGCATTTGACTCCGTAAATCACTCAACATTGATCGTAAAACTCGTCAAGCTATTTGGATTTTCCACATATTCATCTAAATTGGTCTTGTCATATCTCCAGTCTAGAACGCAAAAAGTCGTTTCAAATGGCAAGTCATCAACATCCGCTGGATTAAGTCGTGGTGTTCCTCAGGGGTCAATTCTAGGCCCCTTGCTATTCTCGTTATATATTAATGATCTACCTGATGTAATAAAAACTTGCCAAATCCATATGTATGCTGATGACGTTCAACTATATAATTTTTGTAAGAAAGAAGACATTAATAATTGTATTTTAGATATAAATTTAGATTTAAAAAATATTTATGAATGGGCTACGTGGAATGATTTAATTCGTAACCCTACAAAATCGCAATGTTTAGTCATAAACTATAAGACTTTTGTTACAAGATTTCTTTTACCAATTCATATTAATAATACTAACAAAGATTATGTTAAAAATGCTAGAAATCTTGGAATAATATTCAATGAAACTTTATCATGGAATGAACATATTAACAAAGCATGTGGTAAAGTATTTGGAATCGTACGTAGTCTCTGGCATTCACATTATTATACACCACAACATATTCGACTCTTGCTTGCCAAAACGTATATATTGCCAATACTCCTTTATGGATGTGAATTGTTTAGCAGCTGTGACAGTGTGACTAAAAGTAAATTATTGAGAGCATTCAACAGTATTGTAAGATATGTATTCGGGCTAAGAAAATATGATCGTATATCTATGTATACTAATCAAATCTATGGAATATCTTTTGAACACTATTTAAAAATTAGAACTTTATTAATGATACACAAAATTATTTTTACCAAAGAACCAGAATACATCTATAGAAAAATAACTTTTACAAGATCAGCACGTAACAACTTAATTGTGCCTATGTCTTATACTAAACTACTATCTTGTAGACATTTTTTCATCAACTCAATAAGATTTTGGAACTCATTGCCATATCATTATCACTTTATATCAAATGCAATATCTTTTAAGAATAAACTTTTTAATTACTTTCAAACATAATTGTATTGTTTTTATTGTTATTTAAATTTAATGTTGTTATTTCTATTTATATCATGTTTATCAAATTTTTTAATTCTTCATTTATAATGACTAGTGTCGTATTTATAAGATTTTTATATCTTTTAACATTAGGATGATCGAAAAAATAAATAAATAAATAAAATAATAAAATAAATAAAATATCTCTGTCACTTCGGAAACATTTTGACGGAGACTGTTAGGAAAATTTCGATTATATTTGACAGGATCGATGTTATCATGGATTCGGGGGTTGGAACGTCTTGGTGTTGGTTTCGATCGTTGCCTTATTTCTAAATACGTGGGCAAACTTCCGCGGTAGATTTGTGGTTGCCGCTGCAATTGGCACACTTTACAACAGATTCCTTACATTCGGAAGTTTTGTGTGAACCGGCACAATTTGAGCAGAATGTTTTAACTTTACACCTGTTTGAACAGCGTTGTCAACTTTTTTAAACCAAAACGCGCCGGTCATCATTTAAAAACGCGCTAAATTCTATTTGAATAAAATTTGTGTTTATCTTTTAGTTAAACATGTATTATTTATTGAGAGCAAAACAACTTATTACATATATATTTGTTATTTTAAGTTCATGTGCAAATATTTAGTAGTTATATGCAATATTGAATATTAACGTTTTATAAAAACAATATTTAAGGTACAAAGAAAGGTTATACATTTGATAATAACTTTCAAATAAAAATATAAAGATCTTAGGTCCAGTATTATACTGCTCACTTAGTGGTCAAATCCTGTTTTAAAACTTTTTTTTCATCTCTTAAGCTTTTCTTAAGAAAGAAAATTCTGCGACGTCTTAAAAAATATTTATTGAAAATAAAATATATAGAAATAGAAATACAGAATTTCGTAATTTTACAGGAGAAAGAAAATACTGAATAAAACCTAAGAAACTTTTAATTCAAAACAAGTACCGAAACTAATTCTAACTTTTATTTCTGGACTTTTCTACGCCTTAGCAAGTTATCTTAGATAGGGATTTTTTCAGTAATTTGAATAAATTAATAATTGGTGCTTTAAATTACAAAAATTAATGTTTCAATAGATTACTGCAAAAAACTAAAAAAGATTATGTCTTTTAGAGTTCTTCACCTGGAGTCAGGATTGTTTTTAGATATTGGAAATCGATTCTTCCTGATATTTGAGATAATGTTTTTAATGGGGAAGACTTGTTACAAAAAACACTTTTAGAAATACTCAGATATTGCTGTTTTTTATTTCCATTTTCATTCCATTCATCTTTGTTTGGAATATTTGTGTCACAATTTAAAATAAGAAATTCCAACACAATAACATACAGTATTTTGATATTTTGAATGTTTGTTAGAGCAAACTTCAATTGAGTTAAGGCTATTCTTTCAAAATATATTTGAAATAAGTAGGTACTCTCTTCTAATTTTGCAATCATAGTGCTCTCAGTTTTTTAAGAAATGTGTATTAGATAGCGGTGTACCAAAACGATTAACAAAATACGCCTTTTCTATATTAAGTATGTATAATAATATTAATTATACATTTGAAGAACAAAATTTAAAAATGTTTAATGTTAAAAACTAACCGAATACAAAACGCGCCAATTTAGCGCCCTTTCAAGAAAAAGTGCTGATGTAAAAAATACGACTTTTGGGTTGCTGAAATCTAGCGCGAAAAGCGCTGAATTGGCAACGCTGTGTTTGAACCATGTCCAAACATCTGGCACTTATAGCATTGGGTGATTTAGTTTTTTTTTTGTTTGTTGGAACTCCCATTTAATTTTTATTTTTTTTAATTACCCTAATTAAAAATGTCGTAGCTCTTTAATTTTTCTGAAAGCTATATTATCGGTGTATACTAAGGAGAATTGATGTAATTTATTAATATGAGCCAATCTAGATTCTAAATTTTAACTACTCGATATAAAAATTACGCGTTTTGAAAAAGCATTTTCCCAGGTAAGCTTTATTCCAAAATTTAAAAAAAAAAAACTTTTTATTTCTGCTTTTATCAGAATATAAAATTTGTTTGCACTTTTTTATTCCAAATAATATATAATAAGGATAGGATATCTCAACATAAGGAGAATATCGGATATCTAAACTAGCTAAACTAAACCGAAAACCAATTTTTTTAAATAACTAAGTTCTTTTAATGAACAGTACACAGTAGGGCCAAATGCAAAATAAATGGTAATAAGTCTGGAACTTTGAAACCATTGAATCTGTAGCTGCAGCACGGACGCCGCTACAATGGGAAAAAGTTGACCACCTCGAGGGTGAAAAACATATCGGGGCTTACAACTTTTACATACACAAACCGACTTTAAATATTTTTACATTTTTCAATTCTCTTATGGTTTAAAAGATATTTAACTTCAAAACAGACAAGGAAAAACATCCGCATTGTACTAAATTATCTCTTATGGTTTAAAAGATATTTAACTTCAAAAAAAATTTTTTTTTTTCATTTCTGGCCTTGACTTTTTTGCGATTTTGCCCTATAACTTTTAAAATAAAATTCCAAAATTTTTTTTAAAAATATGTTGAAATTCTCTATAATTTTCTAAATTATGCTACTTCTGTGAATTAAAAAAAAATATCGCAGCATAACGGTAAACTTAAGCCCAAATTACAATAGCGCGTAGTCAGCAGCAGTGTGTGCTGCCATAATCAGCTGATTATTTAGAATGCACTGTTTGTAATGGTGTTGATTACATTTGGTCAGCAGCAATTTGCAGTGCTGTTTCATTTAGCCCTGTTTCTAAATTCACTGCGCTGCATTCAGATTGAGAGCGAGACAAAGAGAGTGAGCAAATAAATGAGAGGCTAAAATACACAAGTAGAACAAAGCTAGATGGTGGTTGTAAATTGTGGCTGCCTACTCTGAATTGTAATTATAACGGCAGCAACATGTTGTGCTAACAGTGATCAGCTGATAATTTTTGCTGATACTGTTGCTGACTACGCGCTATTGTAATTTGAGCTTTAGTCACACGAGGAAATTTTCTGAAAATACCCATTTTTCAATAATAAAAATTTCGACCATTAAAAATATATAGTAAAATTATATACATTTTTCTGACATTTACATTTATCAGTTCTCCATTAAATATTTTATATCATGATAAAAAAATTATGTTGATACCTATAAGCGTTTATAAGCGTTTGTCTCAAATTTTTTAAATATGTCCATATAAACATAATTTGCATTTGTTCGTATTGTTTCAAGTCAAGTGTGCTAAAAACTTTAAAATAGTGAAATTTGTTATACATAGTTTTAAAGAAGACACAATTTCCTTTAAATTCATATATAATGTGATTAGATTGAGTTTATTACGTTTATGATTCATTCCATTTAAAACCAACAAGAAAAATTACAATTTTGGACTTTACCTCTCCGTATTTAATAATATTTGGTACAATCATTATTCTTGTCAAAACTAAGACTAATTCAAAATTTCAGATAAATTCATTAAGTGGTTCGCGAAATATCGCGATTTGAAAGTGTAAAATACCCCAGTCAAATAATTATATGTGCATACCTATAAAATTATTTGTTTTCTTCAAAAATAGGATTTTCAAATTCAAATTTTTTTTATACTTTTTATGTTTATTAGAGCTTTATAAGTCAAATGAAAAATGTATTTCTTTTGTGTATTTTGTGGAAAATTTAATTGATTTTAAAATTGTTCATAGAAAATAATTATATGTCCACGACAAGAATTTTATAAAAATCCTTTATTTAAATAAAGTTAATTTTCAATATTCATGATAGTTGTTAAGGAATTGTGTTGTCCTAATATAACGTTACCAGATGCATCCTTCGTTGTACCGATTCGACCTTTTTTCTTTAAATATATAGGTCAAAACTGTATACTAATACAAAATCAATTTGAAACATTTAATATTGTCATATATCTCTGAATCTAAATATATCTCAGTAGAAAGTATTCTTTGGAAATCTTTATGTCATAAAGGTCTGAAGATCATTGCTGGTCGCTGCAGAAATATGATATTTTGTGACTTAAAAACCGATTTTGAAACCCGATATAGTAACATCGTCACATTAATTTACTGAAAAATCTAATTTAAGTACGAAATTCATTAACGAAGCTATTTGAATTTTTGTCCAGTAAATTTATGTTGTGCTGTGAATTAATTTTGCTACATCCAATAAATATTTTCAACTTCTATCTATAACTAAAATTGACTACATTATGAGCGATTCGACACTATGATTACGCTTCAAGCATGTCTTTTGTAGACGTCGAATACCCACGTAATATTTATGATAAACACTTGGATGATTTAAATATAATATTTTTCATCTCTTGTACACATGAACTCATGGTGTAATTAAAGTTTTTAGCCAAAAAGGTATATTAATCATAAAATCCTGCTTGTGTATTTTTGTACCGCTCTATAAGTTATGTTTTTGCCACCCAAGAGTTATAATTTTAATCTAAAACCTCTTTTATTAATTTATGCACACATCCATTTATTAAAAACCGTTCATTTCGCCTTTATTTGTCTGTAACAAATGTTGTTTTCTTCGAAAAATGTCATTAAGTCCCACTAATCAGCCATTGATTATGGGTTACCGCTCCTAGAATCATAGCAATTTCTCAGATTTTTTGTAAATTATCAGTATTATGATAAACATTTTCTATACACCATTTTTTGGAATTTTACATAAATATTCGTCTTATTTTAATGATTTCAGCACTTCAACTGACACTTCACGACCTGGTGACTTGTTTTGGCTATAAATTTAACTAAAAGATAAAAAAATGTTGGTTTTTTAGGTCCAATCGTCTTAAATATTCCCCAAATAACTTTAATTTTAACTTTAATTGGTTAAACGGTTCAAACTGTGAACTTTATGTCAGTCTGTTGAGTAAAAAAGTCAATTTGCACATATAATTATTTTCTATTAAAATTTAGAGAATGATTTGTTTATTATAACGCACACTGGTTCAAGAGCGGCATTAATTCATTTTTTTCATGTCTTCTGATATACCTGATTTTTTCACAGTTTGTAATAAACAATCTAGTTATCATGTACCGAAAATATTAGGCTTATAGCTTTATTACTTTTTTGTTCAGAGACATTCAAAGTTGACCTAAGTGAATGCGTTTGAAATGACCGTATTATATATGCTACCTTCTATCGCTTCAAGCTTTTAAAATACTCTTGTAATGACACTATAATGATTTTTTTTATACAATTGGATGTTATAAATGATATATATGCAAATAAAAAAAAATTTGAAAATGAAAAAAAAAAAATTTTTATACTACTATAAATTGTCCAAAAATATTTATTTTCTCCAACTTCTATGGCTTGTATCTATTGATCTCCAACGACCTCTAGCCCGAGACTCACTAAACTAAAAAAAATTAGGACAAATTTCCTTCACAAGCATGTTATTGCGTATGCAATAACAGATTTTATTATTTTTTTGCTTGCTTGCTACCCAGCAAAAACTTTACAACAAATAGAATTTATAGAATTATGTATTTACAGACAAAAAAAAAAAAGTCGCAGCCACGATTCGAACCAACAACTATCCGATTGCTAGTCAATTGTTGTACTCACTATACCACTGCTTAGTTCTTTTATTGTGCGTCAAATAATTGTTTTCACACAGTAATACTATATTCTTTTCTGTTTTTCTAAAAATAAACATGCAATAAAAAAAATGGGCAAATTGAGAAAAAGTGACGGTTTATTTGTTTTTTTTTTTTTTGCAATTACTTCTTCCCATTATTTTTGATGCAGTTTTTGTTGTTGTTGAAAGTTCAATATTTTTTATCAGCTGTAATTATTAGTTGCATTGTTTTTGTGATTATAGCTTATTAGTTTATTGTTTTGAATTTTTTATCAGCTGTGATTATTAGTTGTGTTTTAATGATTATAGCTAATTAGTTTATTGTTTATGAAGTGAAAAATAGAAAACAAATTATTTAAATATGGACAATCTTCAGTTATCTTATTATGAAATTTTTGATCTTTTATTAGATTGTGATAAGAACATTGATGTAGTTTGCGATATTATTTCAACAAATAATATGAATTTATCAATTATTGACGTCGATCAATTTAAAAAATTTTTAAATAAACAATTTTTACCAAAATTTAAAATTAAGTGGGCTAGTGCAAAACGTATGAAAGATAGATTTGTTGAACAAAACGAAGTTTGGTTGGAAAATATGTATTGTTTTGGTGAAGATCTTCCAATGTGTTCTCATGTCAAACGTGGCCGCCCTTCTAAAGCTTTTGAATTTTGCAAATCTCGTGCTAAAAGGAGTAAAGTACAGCAGTTATGTGATATTAATTCGCCAGAACTTATTTCATCAGCTGCAAAAAGAATTAATAACGATGGACAATTTTTAAAAATGTTTAGTCCAGAAAAAGCACTAAGCCTCATTTTTGATGCTTGTTTATCAAAAAATCAGTATCAAATATTAAGATGGAGTGCTATAGAAATTGGATGTGATATTTTCCCCTCATATCATCAAGTTGTTGGTGCTAAAAAGGAATGTTATCCTAAAAATTTGGAAGTACAGGAGAACTATAGTAAAGTAAGTATGCAAGATTTACTCGATCATACTGTATCCAGAATATTGAAGGCAAAAACGAAAGCTGAGGCAGAGGTACTTCCAAATCAACTACAACTAATTTCTAAATGGGGTTGTGATGGATCTGCAGGGCATAGTGAATACCATCAAAAATTCAATGATCCAAATTTAAATGACAAAAATATTTTTTTGACAAGTATTGTTCCTCTCAATTTAAAATGTATTGATGGCACAAATGTTTACTGGCGAAATACAAGGCCATCATCAACAACTTTTTGTAGGCCAATAAAATTTCAATTTGTAAAAGAAACGGCAAATGTTATTTCTGAAGAAGTTGAAAGGGTGCAAAATGAAATTAAAGATTTGAAAAAAACTGTTGTTAATATTTATGACAAAAGTTTTGAAATTTTGCATACTCCTGTTTTAACCATGATTGATGGAAAGGTTGCGAATACAATCACACAAACATCAGGAATGGCTGTATGTTTTATATGTCAAGCTAAGCCTAGCGAAATGAACAATTTGGAAGTATTAAGGACAAAACCAGTTTCGGAGGAAGGGCTTCAATTTGGAATTTCCCCTTTACATGCGAGGATAAAATTTATGGAGTGCATATTGCATATAGCATACAACAAAAGTTTTTCAAAGTGGAGAGTAACTAAAGATACAAAACATGAAAGAGATGAAGAAAAAGCGAAAATACAAAGAAATTTGAAAGTGGTTCTAGGCATAAATGTGGACATGGTTAAACAAGGAATGGGCACAACGAACGATGGCAATACTTCTAGACGTTTTTTTGCAAATCCTTCCATAACGGCAGATGTTCTTGGTGTTGATGAAAATTTAATTCATCGCTTTAGTACAATTTTAACGGTTATAAATAGTAATTCCGAAATAGATACAGAAAAATTTAATGTTTATTGTTTGGACACTGCGGAACGATATATACAACTGTACAGTTGGTACTATATGCCTATTACTGTACACAAAGTTCTAATTCATGGGAGTAAAATTGTGTCAGCAGCAATATTGCCACTTGGCATGTTGTCGGAGGAAGCTCAGGAAGCTCGTAATAAAGATTACAGAAGTTATCGCCTAAGCCACTCCAGAAAAACTGATCGCATATCAACAAATGAAGATGTCATTCATATGTTACTAGCGTCTTCAGATCCATATATAAATTCATACCGTAAACATTTCAAGAAGGATATATGGGAATTTTCTGATGAAGTAAAAAATTTGTTATGTTAATAAAGGTACACAAATAACTTTGTTTTTAAATTTTTTTTTAATATTTTCTTTTATTTATTTACAGATATTTTCATTGAATATGGGCGTGACTGTTACTGAATTTTATTTATATTTTAATCAAATAAAAAACACGCAAATTTAAACCTGTGTAGCTTTTTTAAGCGATCTAGCTTTGTTAACAAAGAAAATATTGCATTTTATGTGGTCATTTTGTATGAAAAGTAGGCGTATTTATTAACAGATTTTGCTAATTTTTTCACCATTGGTTAATATTATCATAAAATTGCAATGAGCAAAAAATTGTGACTCTACAATGATTTTTAATTTTTGTGTTATATGGGAAGTAGGCGTGGTTGTGCTCGGATTTTTTTCATATTTGCAGTATTTTTTTATCACAACCAAATACTTATCTGTACCAAAATTCAAGGTTCTACGATGTTTCCTTATATTTAATGCCACCAATCGTATGAAGCTGAACCACTGTGTAACGGTACTTCGAATACAATGCCAAGAGGAACCTAACATTTTGCAAATAGGGACAGTAGATAAGAGTGAAAAAAATTATAAACCAAACAAATTTTTATCACTCTTGGAATATATAAAAACCAGAAAACAAATATTGCACATATAATTATTTGACAGGGGTAGCTAAAAATATGTACAAAGTTGTTACACAAAATTACAAATATCTATCAAAGTATTTATTATATTAGATTTATTGAGATGTCATATTAAGGGTATCAAAATTACCATTAATATGACATATAACATTATTTTTTTCTCAACATCAAAATGGTCCCTATCTCGCGATTTTTAGTTTAGTAAAAATATATATATAGTGAAATGTTTTCTATAACCGTGGTAAGTGGCATTCTGGGACTCGCAATATTTTATGAGTTATTGCAACAAAAGTCAAAATAAATACGAAATATTTATTTCAATTTGTGTTGTTTTGTTTTTAATAAAACAGAAAAATCTCCAATTGATTCCAGAGCCCAATCCAATATAATGAAATTTGGCATATGTTTTTCACGAATTTTAAAATTCAATTTTTGAAGATACGCGACCACGAAATTTAATTCACGAATTATCGACCAATAAAATTCAATATAAAAAATATTTCAAGTATCATTTAAAAGGTAATTTTATTTCCTTTAACTCTTCGCCACAATTCACGTTGTAAAGTAAATATTTTTGAAGATATTTTTAAAAATGCAATTTTTCTCTATTTTGTGATATTATAAATCGCTAACTATCGCGGTAATCAAACCAAAACTCGGCCTTTGCGTTACCAGCGTCAATGCCAATATTCTTGTCAAATTTCATTATATTCGGATGATTTTTGGAACCAATTGGCGATTTTTCTGTTATTATATTATAAACAAAACAATACAAATTGAAATAAATATTTCGTATTTATGATGACATTTGTTGCAATAACTCATAAAATATTGCGAGTTCCAGAATGCCACTTACCACGGTTATAGAGAACATTTCACTGTTAAAATATATTTTATTTTTTATTTTTAAAAATACCATTTTTTGAGATATTTACCCACGAACTAAAAATCGCGAGATATGGACTATTTTGACGTCATATTAAAGGTAATTTTGATACCTTTAATATGACATCTCAATAAATATTATATAATAAATACTTTGAAAGATATTTGTAATTTTGTGTATACAACTTTTTAAATTTTTTGAGCTATTTCGCACTTTCAAGTCGCGATATTTCGCTAATCACTTGATGAAATTATCTAAAATTTTGAATTAGTCTTAGTTTTGGCAAAAATAATGATTGTACCAAATATTATCAAATTCGGAAGAGGTGAGAGAATCAGCTGGTTGGTTTTAAATGGAATGACTCTAATAGTAAATCAATTTCAAATAGGAATGCCAATCGCGATCCCGAAAATCCCGAATCCCGGAATTCGACGAAAAAAATACCTGGATTTTATTTTCGGAATTTACTGACATAAATATGATAAAAAAAAATGTAACTCAAGGCAAGAAAGAACAATAAAATATTTACAGAAAATTTTCAAAAATATTTTAAAAATTGATTTTTTAGATAAGAATTATTTAGGTCTGTTAGTTTGTATGCTATTCTTACTAGTTTTACTCTTTTTGCAAGTATCGAAAAACGTTTTGGTGCACATAAAAAAAGTAAAAGTAGTAAACATTTTAAGTAAAAGTAATTTTCTCTTTTGCTGTATGTATTTTACTTGAATATTTTGTACGATCAAAACTAGGAAAATATTTTATTTTCGAATTCCTATTGAATTTTAATTTTATATTTTTATAAAACTTACGTGTACATAATTGTATAGTGATACTAATTTATGCACCTTTAAATGATCTTTAGAAAGGCCCTGTTTATAGGAGCTGTGATCAATTATGGACTAATCATTTTCAAAATTGGTATATTGATTTGTATTAAATAATATGTGCCATTCGTCTACATATTGAAATTTTTGCCAATTTAATGCACGTTTAAGTAAATTAGGGGAGGTCCTTGTATGAGGCTTATGGTTAAATATATTCCAATGTTAAACAATTTTGTTTAGTAGTTGAAGGTTTCAAACGATTATATTTGAGTTGAATCCTTCCACATTTAGTAGATTTATAAGGGTCAAATTTTATTATGGGAAGACATTTGTATGGAAGATACATGAAATAATGAACAAACGTTGGATTATACAAGTTCTGGCCAAATTGCGTTAAAATCCAAATCCAAATCAACCTGTAGTTTACATGGATGAACATTAATTCAACAAGGCTAAAAATTATACAGATCCTTAGATAAAAGAAATTTGATAATAAAATATGTAAAAAATTATCTGTACACTGAACCAAATCTCGTAGGTAATATTGACGAAAATTGTTCGTAGAATTTTAACAAAAAAAAAAAAAAAATATTTAAATTAAGAGATTTTTTCTTTAAATAAAAAAAATTTGTCAAAAAAAATTTTTTTTTTTTTTTTTTTTTGTAAAATATGTTGATTTGAATAAAATTTCGTTAAAAAATTTACGAAAAATCTGTTAAATCGACGAAAATTTAGTTAAATTGGCAGTAACTCTTTAACAATTGGCAGTGAGAAAAACAAAACACAATTTTATTCAATTTAACATCCCAAAAAGAAGTTAATTTGAATAAATTATCTGTTAATTTAACTAATATTTTTCGTAAATTTCAAAATTGACTAATATTTTTAGTCAATTTGAACAAAATTCTTCAACTTGACTAAAATTTTGTAAATCGACTAAAAACATACACATTTTAGAAAGCTAAATAATTTATTTTATTCAAATTGAATAAAATTCTTCAAATTGAAGAAATTTCTTCAAATTTACTAAAGACATGTAGAATTGAAGAAAATTCTTCAAAATAAATTTGAACGTCTTTACATAAAATTACAGTTTTTGATAATATGTAAAAAATATAAAAATATATATTTCTTATAACTGTATTATTTATTTATATGTATATGAACGATATTTAAAAAATTTTATAAAATATACTATTAATCCCAAATTACAATTACGCGAAGTCAGCAACAGTATCAGCAAAAATTATCAGCTGTTCACTGTCAGTACAACATGAAGCTGCCGTTATAATTACAATTCAGCGTAGGCAGCCACAATTTACAACCACCATCTAGCTTTATTCTACTTGTGTATTTAAGCCTCACATTTATTTGCTCACTCTCTTTGTGTCGCTCTCAATCTGAATGCAGTGCAGTGAATTTAGAAACATGGCTAAATGAAACAACACTGCAAATTGCTGCTGACCAAATGTAATCAATACCATAACAAACAGTGCATTATAAATAATCAGCTGATTATGTCAGCTCACACTGCTGCTGACTACGCGCTATTGTAATTTGGGCTTTACATAAACCAATTTACTTTTACTACAATTAAATGAAATGGAGTAGTAAAAGTAAACAAAAAATCTTCAATATGGTTAAAAAATTAAGTAAATTGTCTTAAAGACATGTAAAGTTGAAGAAATTTTATTAAAATTAACAATTTTATTTTAATCAGATTGAATAATATTCTTCAATTTGACTAAATATCTTCAAATTTACTAAAGACGTGTAGAATTGAAGAAATTTCGTTAATATTAACTAATTAATTTTAGTCAAATTGAATAAATTTCTTCAAATTTACTAAAGACATGTAGAATTGAATAAATTTCGTTAATTTTAGTCAAATTTTTTAGTCAAATTGAAAAAACATGTATAGAACTGAAGAAATTTCTTCAATACAGAAAACGCATAGTGAAGATCAGTTGAATGACAAAAAATAAAGCTTGTGATTTAAATTTTGTTTAAAATTTTTTATACAAATACAAAAATATTCGAATAAATAAAACATAGTGAAAAATAAGTGTGAGTTTGTGCTAATCAAAAATACTTCAAGAACAAGGAAGTTTCGATCAATAAATATATAATTCTCCTGTAAAAAATGTTAACTTATGTGCACCAAGGATGGCACAAAATGCAACCAACTAAAGCACTGTTAAGCGTATGGACATTTGGAGGACTTTTTCATGCTTTTTACGGTAATGTTTAACATTTTAAGTTTTTAATATTTTAGGTACATTTACTTATTTTATACATCATTTCGATAGCAAATATAAACAAATTAAATTAATCAACTGCTAGACCACGGTCAACATCATCTCAAGGAGCTGTTTTGGATTATGGAGAACTGCACGACAAAAATTTCCTTGGAAAACCTAAAAACAAACCTACTAAAAATAACCACGAATAATTTGCAAATGTAGGTAAATATTTTTTGTACTATGTATATAAACTTTTCTATTTATATTTTCCTTTTCTTGAAATTTGTATATGCTATAGATTATCCAGAAATAAACTTTAAAAATATTAAGTTATAAATCTGTATGGACTGAAATTGAATGCAGTGCACTGGTTCACAGTGGGGTCAAACGCAAATTTTTTGGTAATAAGTCTGTATCTCCAAAACTACTGCTCGGATTAAATTGAAATGTATGGAAGAGTTGCAGAGGAGGACTTAAGCTTTCAGAAAAATCATCTTGTGGTCATCCTGTGATAACACAAGATAAGCTACAGGGTGTCAAATTTGGCTACCTCAAGTATGTAAAAGTTTAAAAAAATCGTAACTTCTACAAATGAAGTCCGATTTTAAAGATTTTTATATTTATATTTCAGAAAGAATTTTTGAATTATCTTAATGCATCTAGACGTGAAAAATATTCAAAGTCAGCACTCTGAAATTGGTATGAAAAATGGTTATTTTTTACAAAAATATAGTACAATTCTTTCACTTTTTTCTCAAAGTTCCGTTAAAGAAAACATTTTTTTCTTAATATATTTCATAAAACAAGGCTTCATAAATGGCTAATGTGGAAATTTTGAACTGATTTGGGCTTGCACCATACATCAAGCATTGGTCGAAAATGGTGAATTTTGGAAAAAGTTTAATTTAAACACAAATATTTCATTTCAGGAAAAAATGTCGAAAATATTTTGCTAATATGCCTTTTTATGCAATTAAAAAAAGTCGTTTAAAAAATATTCTTTTTTCATGAAATCTGCTCTCCTGCATTCGTTTTTGGCTGGGCGGGAAGCAGTTTGGTGTCAAATCGTTCTAAATCTATTTCTTGATAAAATGTCGTCAATAAATTTAAAAAAGCTCACGTGACATTTTTTTAATTAATCGATAAAAATTTAACCGTTTTCCAAAATTCACCATTTTCGACCAATGTCTGATGTAGTGTGCAAACATAAATTAATTCAATTAAATTATTTATCGGTAACGGTATTTTAAATTATATCGGCATCGGTATACCGGTACCGAAACTAAAATACCGGTAAATACCGTTATTATTGAAAAACTAGTAAAAAACTTAAAAAAGTAAAATTTTTAAATAATTTAATATGAATATTTTTCGTTAGAGAACTTCATACGATTTTTACAAATGTTTTTTTTTTATGGCATCATTTAGGAATATTAAACTCGACTTTTTAAAGACAAATTTGGATAAAATTTGTATTTACCACAATTTTTTAATACAGACAAAAATCGTTCAATGAATTTTGGAAATATTTTTCAAAAAAAAAAAAGGCTAATTTTATTCTCCAAATTGCAAAATGTAAAATTGCATAATGGCAAAAAATCCGTGAAGTAGCAGAAAAAACAGAAAAGCATAAAAAAACATTTTTTTTATTTCATTACAAGTTAGCGCTAAAAAAATGTGGAAAATGCGTTTCGGATATCGTAGGAATACTCGTTCCAATCACCATAAAAATTAGTAAAGAAAATATGATTCCTCAAAGAGTTTTTTGCTTATATAACTGCTTAGGTAAGAGTAAGAGCTAATGTGTCAATTACAGTCGAGAAATTTTGTAGAGAAGAAATAGTGCTACAACAAGAAAGTACTAATTATGTCCATAACTCCCCATTATCCCATTTACTCACTAGAAATTTTAAAAGTTGAAGGATCAAAACGACGCGCCATCATGGTTAAATAAGAGTGAGAAATTTAAATGTTATTCAAACTTTGAAGTCGCTCAGAAGAAAATTTTCCCGGACTTTTCGATTTCCCGGGATTTCACTTAAGAAAGTGAGTTCAAATAGTATAAAATTGTTTGTAGCTTCAATAGGGTGGTCCATAAACGTTATTGAAAATAAAGTGTGTCGCATATTTAGATGTACCTAAATTATGAAATAATGTTTTCGAAAAATATCAACTTCATGCTATATGGTCTGACGTGACTATCTTAATTTTGTTTCCGAATTTCTAGAGATTAATTACGGATGTTGTCCATACCAATGACAAATTTAAATCGTAATTAGATGCTTAGAAGATCCTTTCAATGAGTTAAAGTTTTTTTTACTTGCTGCTTATTAGTGATGACATGATAATATTCGAAAATATATAAACGTTTGTTAAAATTCATGCAGTTTTCTTTCGTTTAAGTGCTTTTAAAATTCCCGTGAATCACGGCCAAAATTCCCGGAAAGCATATCGTAAGGGCATATCTTTTTTGTGTTCGCACTAAGACTTTTTGTCAAAGTGAAGTCGCACTAGGTTTAAGGGACTTAAACATCTTTAAAAATAGATTTATTGCAAACGATATAACCAAGAAACAGGCAATAGAAGTCCGTCTTAAAATAAAATTCTATAATTATTACATGAAATAAACTTCTTATTAAAAATAATTTTATCTTTCTTATTTTCTCAAGTAAATTATATGAGAAATGATTCTTACAACATCATATGTTGAAAAAAATATATTTTTAAAATACCGAAACTATATTACCGGTTTATACCGGTACAGAGGGAAATGGTATTTGAATACCGGTATTTTTAACAAAATAATAATTTCGGTATCGGTATCAGTTACGGTAACTAACTTTAAAAGGTATTTTATCGATATCGGTATTTATGACGACATTGGTTTCCAACCTTGGAAAAAAGTGAAAGATTTGTACTATATTTTTGTAAAAAATAGCCGTTATTCATACTAATTTCAGAGTGCTGACTTTGAATATTTTTCACGTCTAGACGAATTGAGATAATCCAACAATTTTTTCAGCATAATATTGTGTAATATATAGCAAATTAGAAAATATTTTTTAAACAATTTTTACCTTATATACCTCAGGACTTATTCCCAAAAAAAACGAAAAAAAGTCAATTCAAGTGTAAATATCTCTTTAACTGTAAGAGATAACTTACAGACTTCATTTGTAGAAGTTACGATTTTTTAAACTTTTACATGCTCGAGGTAGTCAAATTTGACACCCTGTAGCTTATTTTCTGTTATCATCTATATCTGTCATGATTTTAACATTGTGTTGTCATTGGAAGCAAGTACTTAGTGGTGAAAAAGAGCTGCAGAAGTTCTTTTTTTAACCCATGGTTGTCATTGGCAGGATGTTTTTCTTTTATACTTTTTGTTCAGTGCTTTTGAAGTACTTCTTTTAAAACTATGTTTATACAATTTTTTTTATAAAAATTCTGTTTTTGCTCTATTAAATAATAATAAAAGTGCTCTAAAATTTGTAAAATTTAAATTTTCTTAGAAATTATTAACATTTTTTCTGCTAAAAATTAATTTATTTTCGCTTTTCTGGAAGTGATTATAAAGAAGTTCCAAAAAAGTTTAAAATATGCTTTTTGGTACTCTTTTGAAGTGGTAAAAATGTTCTTTTTTGGAAGAAGTTCTTCGTTTTTTGCTGGGAGGGTGACCACAAGATGATTTTTCTGAAAGCTTAAGTCCTCCTCTGCAACTCTTCCATACATTTAAATTTAATCCGAGCAGTAGTTTTGGAGATACAGATTTATTACCAAAAAATTTGCGTTTGACGCCACTGTGTGGTTGTTGATCACTGAGTGCACATCTAATGTACTTAATAAATGATACAAAAATAGTTTGTTATCTTTAATAACATTTTTAATAAATGTATATTTTTTATTTTCTCAGGCAAATATCGATTAAACACTTGTACTAAAATGTGAGTTGTTTCCATTCGAATTATGAAGCATTTTCATAAAACATCATCTTATATAATGATCATAATAAGCATACAGCAAACAAACTTTTGTAATAAAATATGAAACAAATAAAGAATATACCTGAAGGTAATATATTACAATTTAATTATAAAATAACATTTCAGATGGTAGTTTATTTGGTTTATTTTACATTATTGAAGTGGTATAAACTTTATCATAATATTATTTTAATTAAAACTTTTGCCACGTAACTTTGTACTAAATTTAGTTAAATAATTTTCTATGTATATTATAAAATACTTATTTCTGACATGAATTATATTTTATTACATAATAAATGTTATGAAATTGTTTCAAATTTCTTATTTGTTTTATTTTTGATGATAGCAACTTATAGTAAGTTTTTCTACAGGGTTTAAAACAGCATTTTGGCATTGAAAAATTTTGACAATTTGAATAAAATTAAAATGTTAAAATGAATAAACATTGTTAGTTTGAATAAATTTTTTATTCAATTTAACTAAAATTTAGTAGAATTAAATAAAGTTGGTTAGTTAAATTGAATAATAATTCTTCAATATGAATAAAATTTTTAGTTAATTTGAATAATATTTTCTTCAATTTGACTAAAAATTTGTCAAATTAACTACATTTTAATTAACGAATTAAATTAGTCAAATTGACGAATTTTCATTGATTTAACTAACTTACGAAAAATTAAAAAAAATTCTGTTGAATTGAATAACGATTTTGTTGGTTGATATTTAACCTACTTTTCTTCAATTCTACACCCCATTTTAATGTATTAAATGCTCATTTTTGGTTCAGTGTATTTTTGAGATGTGTTCAGGTTTCCATTTAGTATAAATAAAAACAAAATAGAAATTTTATTTTTTGTTGACACTAAAATTTATTTTACCATTTTCTTACTTTTTCAAGTAAAAGCTTGTTTCAAAGAATTTTTTTTTTATTTTTTTTTTTTTTACAAGTTTTACTAGAATTTCAAACGAAAAACCTTATGATTTGTTTTTAAAAATACGAATGAATTCTTTAATTGAAATTTGTATACAAAATTTATTTTTTTCTTATACTTAAAATTTGTTTTCATATCAAATATCAATCCCGAATCCGAAAAAAACCCGGGATTCCGAAAAATCTCGGGATTTGAAATTATAAAATCCCGAATCCCAGGATTTGCAAAATCCAGTCCCGTTTGGCATCCCTAATTTCAAATAAGCAAAACGCAAAAAATTGTGAACTCTTCATGTTTCCTTATATTTTTGGTAATGTACTTTTTTTATTAATCAATAAAAATTTAAACCTTTTCCAAAATTCACCATTTTCGACCAATGCCTAATGTAGGGTGCAAACATAAGTAAGCTTATTTTTTGTTTATCTTGCCAAGCACTTTAAAGAAGTATAAAAGTCTCTAAAATCGGACTTCATTTGTAGAAGTTACGATTTTTTTAAACTTTTACATACTAGAGGTAGTCAATTCTGACACCCTGTAGCTTTTCTTGTCTTATCACAAGGTGACTACAATATGATTTTTCTGAAAGCTTATGTCCTCCTCTGCAACTCTTCCATACATTTCAATTTAATACGAGCAGTAGTTTTGGAGATACAGATTTATTACCAAAAAATTTGCGTTTGACCCCACTGTGTGTTTGTAGGTATCAACATAACATAAAAAATATATATAATTTTACTATATATTTTAAAAGGTCGAAATTTTTATTATTGAAAATATGGGTATTTTCGGAAAATTGCCTCGTGTGACTAATTTTACGGGTAGGCTGTCATAACTTTTTGCAAAACATTTAAGAACATTTTGAGCTATATATAGGGTATTCACTCGAATATTGTTTGTTCGATTAATCGACAAATGAAAATCAAATAATTGTTCGATTAAATTAAAATCAAGAATTTCGAGTAACAATTTATTCGAGCAAATTATGCCGATTAATCGAATAATTCGAGTAAAAAAATATTTTTAATATTTCCTTTCTTAACTACTTTTTAGGATGTTTTAATTTTAGTTTCCTAAAAAGTTTAGCTTAGAAACAATGTTTCAAAATTCAAAAATTGTATAGAATGCTTCGAATCTAAAAGTGGTACCATAAATTGGAGTTTATTAAAAAAATTTTATTTAATAAAAAGAAACGAATATATGCCTAAATTACAATACGTAGTTAAAGGTCCTTTTTTTAATTACAAAATTAAATAAAAATTTAAACGTTACTTTATAAAGTAAAATTCAAATAATTTTAATATAAATATAATAAATAATAAGAAATAAATTGAAGGAATTTAAGCTTGATTTGGAAAAACATATTTTTGGTTCTACGAATCAAAGTACATAGTTTATATACCAATAAGTGCTCAGTCTGGTGTAGAGGATGTGATGGTTTGAATGAAATTTGTAATATAGGAGGAATTTGGACTTAAAATTAAGTTTAGCATGTAAACTCGTTCTTTATGTATAATAGCTGAACCACTTTATCTAAAAAAAAGGATTCAAAGTGCTTTTTCTCATTTTCAAAATGCAATAACTCAGAAACTAATAAATATATTTTCGCATATCTTTCACATCCTAACGGACAAAAATCCAAATAATATTTGTGTAAAATATTATACTGAGTCGTTTTTACTAAATTATAACAAAAATAGGAAGAATCGAGAAATAAAATATTTTATATTTTGGTAGAAATTTTGGTTTAATTCAAAATACCAATAGCCAATTATAATTCCTACGCGTACATTTGGGATAAAGAATTATTTTTTTTTTAAATTTACAATAAATTTGTCCATTAAATGGAGAAAAGTAAGTAGTTCTAACTAAATGTATATTTGACTAATTTATTATACAAGTTTATATAATTTCTTATATTTTTACACTGATATTGTTAAACATTTTTCCACAAATTGGAACTAAGACATTGTCTCGTTATTACTATAAAACAAATAAGAATAAATTATCTTAAAAATTTTATACATTTGTATAATTTTAAATGATCATCTTTTAAATATTGAACATAATTGAACAATGAATTATAAAACCTTACACCCAAAATAAATCTAGGTTTAGTAGATCTTCGATACTTAAAAATATTGTACAAACATTTTGTATATAAATGAAAACCTCTGTTGTACATAGGTTAGTATGTGTCCAAATTAAAAAGCGAGGTTATGAGACAAAATCGTAAATTATTCCAAAATGGATAAAAACTCATCATTAGTTTTAATTTTTATCATAGGTATTGATAATTACCTTTAAATGGGAATAATTTTTTTCACAGTGTAAAAACTAGTCATTTTATAGCGTCACAAAAGTTACAAAAAGCACTTCGGACTATCCTTAATATAAAATTTGGTTCAAATTGATAGATCAAATTTGTTAGACCTATTTATTTAACTATTAATGAATATATTAATTATAGAGAAACAACGGCATTATCAAAGTAAAAGAAACAAGTATATAAATACGCAAATTTTAATTTTATATTATTTTGGAAATACTATTTCTTATTTTAAGCTATATTTTTGTTTTCTTTTTTGATAAGCATTGAAAAATCGAGTAAAATGTTAAGGTATAAATTAATCGAATAACTCGAGTAACTTAAAAGATTTATTCGATTAGATTTATTCGAAAAACTGCATTTTCGAGTTATTTGATTATTCGAACAATGAAAAAGTCGAGTAAAATGAATACTCTAGCTATATAGTTTAATTCACAGAAGTACCGAAATCAACAATAAATTTTTTTACAGACTCAAAAATTTCAACTTCTAATCCAAAATTTATCTTTTTTGATCACTGCTGGATGTAGGGTGAACATTAATTTTTTTTTTTTTTTTTTTTTTTTTTTTTGAGGTTTTATTGAGCTCCCATCTTTTAGGAAATGCCAAAAATATTAATTTATTTTAACTAAATTTTTTAAAAATGATATATATAATGTTACTTTTTTGGCAAAAAATTGCTATTTTTGAGACCTGTTTTGAAATTTTGATTTTGAAAAATTTTTTCTTGTTATCGAATTTATTTATTTTTTATTTATTTATTTACTGAGTATAGTAATACAAAGCCTTCAAGACCAAAATATAAATATGTTTGTATTTCACTGTAATAATAATCTTGAGTCTTAGATATAGATAATATAAAAACTTAAAACTAATACAATATAAATAAAAATGTTTCATTATATATATATAAAAAAAAACAATTGGCTCCACAGCCATAAAATTCAAATTATATGTATCATTAGTAACCAAAAAAAGAAAGAACAATATATGTCCAGCAGCAGTAATAAAATATATAAAGCGGGATAATCAAATGCTTTCAGCTAAGTAGGCAATAAGTTTAAGACGGAGCACATTATTGGGATGAGAAAAAATTCGAAGTTCATAAGGAGGACAATTCCAACCTCGAGCAATCCTCACAATAAACGATCTTTCAAAGCATAGCTTGAAAATTCCCGGGATATAAATTTGTGGATTTCTAGAAGAACGTAAAAAAAATAAACTTATTAGACAATTGAGACAACAAAAAAAAAAAAAAGTATTTAATAGCATAATTTGGAAAATTATAGAGAATTTGAACATATTTTTTAAAAAAAATTTGGAATTTTATTTTAAAAGTTATAGGGCAAAATCGCAAAAAAGTCAAGGCCAAAAATTAGAAATTTGTTAAATATCTTTTAAACCATAAGAGATAATTTAGTACAATAAGAATGTTTTTTTCCTTTTCTTGTTCAGGGGAATTAAAAAATGTAAAAATATTTAAAATCGGTTTATATTTGCAAAAGCTATAGTCTCGATATGTTTTTTACCCTCGAGGTGATCAACTTTGGCCCACTGTGCTGCAGCTACAGACTCTAGCCAACAATATTCTGAAAGCCTCTATCTATGTTGCAAGTTTCACCTAAATGGGTTCAATAATTTCAAAGTTCCAGATCATTTATTTTGCTTTTGGCCCCACTGTGCAGTAGTTTGAAATATAGGGATGCTATTTGTTTAGAAAGCATTTTTCTGTATATATTATGTTCATCGGTAATGGCCTTAAATTTTTTATGAAAATTCCATTGTGAATGCATAATATTGTCGTTAGTGAGACATCATTTTTGTTCTATATTTGAAGTACTGGGCCAAAAGTCTAATGGAAATTACAGCATTCGCAAAAAAATTTCAGTCACCTTATCCATGCTTATAGAAAATTATTGAGAGAAATTTATTCGATATTGTGTTATAATTCTTAAACACGATCGTATTCGCTTAATTCTTCATTAAAGTAATAAGAATTTAAAAAAAGAAGACAAATAGTTGGCTCAATATGTAATAATCTAATATAATAATAATTCAATGCATCTAAGTGGTTTGATAACAATTATTTCCACAAAGTTTTACGACTTTTATTATAATAGTTCTGCATATACTAATATCTCCTCGCCCTTACGACCATTTTTCTATCCAACTTGATATGAAATTATATCACTCCGAAACCATAAGGTTATGCAGGTCAAAGTAATCATTTTAACTATTTAGTAATATTTATTAAGTGCCATTAAGTAACCAAGTTTTCGAATCGAAATGTGATGTGACTTCCTATAGGCTTAAATAATTTTATTTTTCATCCAACTATGAAAAGCGTGAGTACTTTCAATGTAAGGCTCTCTTAATTTACGATTAGTTGATTCTAAGGCAACTGATCACAAATATAAGTAGCATGGGTAAAACTTTTAATATTTAAATTAACTTTTATTTCAATGTTTTTTAATATATTGGAAAATCCGAACAACGCCGGGTAATAAAAGCTAATTAAAATATATATAGGCTTTAAGAAGTATTTTTCTCATCCAACTACGCAATTTAATAGAGTAATTTCTGAAAACCGTGAAAGCTTTTAATGTAAGGCTTTATAAATTTACGATTAGTCGTTGATTCCAAGGGACAACTACTGAAATTTCCCAATATATATTTAGATGCACTGAATAACTGATCGGAAATGTAATTATAATAGGTAAAAGTTGTAATATCCATTTAAATTAACCCAGCAGGAAAATATATTAGTGCTTCCTCCCAACACGCCTTTCTGAATTCCTCTGAACTAACTTTAAACACATTCCTTTTTGCCTTCTGTAAGAATTCCTTAAAAAATGCCTCGACTTCCTTTGAAAAGAAATCCGATACTAATTCTTGTTTCCATTTCATTAGATGCAAAATAGAAACAGAAAAAATTGTAACTACGAGACTAACAAAGCTCAAACTCATTTAGTCTTGTTTTAAGTGTCGACAAAGAAGGTAGTCCGCATGTCTTTTTAATATATTTTCACACTCTTTTTTTAATAGCATTGAAAATATAAGAGAGCATATTTATTTATTTAAGAGTTCTTGCCTTTTCGCTTCTTTTTGGAAGGGAGAAGGGAAGGCCTTGCCTCCAATGACACGCAGTGTAAAAAAGAAATAGTGTTGCAATGCGAGTGGCAGGCCTTGTAGATCCTAAATAAGGCATTTTAGAATGTATCTTTAGCCCTTCTATTTCCGACTGGGAAGTTTTATTTCAATGTGTTTGTATCCGGCCAACGTCGCTAGTATCCTATTCCTATATACATATATATATATAAAAGAGACTGTTTGTTTGTTGGTTTGTTTTCTTATTTGTTTGACAACTACTAAAATTTCCCACTATATACACAGATAGACAAAAGTCACCGTCATTTGCCTTTATGTAAGTTTGAAGGGCCTCTGCGCCCATAAAACAAATGATATATAAATGAAATTGAAAAAAGATTCGGCTGTGCCGAATCTTTGATACCCTTCACCATATTACCAAGGCTTATTTACTATTAGGTTAGAGCAATTCTACAACAAATACAACAATAAAAAAAAGTTCTCTCATTTGTTTTCGTAAAATGTCAAATTTTGTACATTGAAACAATAACAAAAATGATATAAAAAATGTAAACAAAACACACATAGAAACAAACACCATATAAAAAAAAGATTTGACAGTCATAACACATAAAGAAAAAAAAGTCAGTTGTGTTTTCAACTCTACCTAATAGTGAATATACCTTGCATATTACCATCTTACTATCTTATCGACATCATATTACCATATTACCGACAAATAATAAAATTTTCGCCTTAACGTATGCTTTCATATTTTCACATATATAAAACTAAATTTTTTTCAAATTACGAAAATTTGAATATATAAAAAAATACAATCATAGCAGGCTTTGCTTTTAAAAAATAAACAACAACAATTCCATATTTATTTATTTTTTTATGTGTGTATATACAAACTGGCTGCATATACAAAGAACAACAACAACACTGTTATTCATTATATTACTTCTGTTGCTAACTAAACTACGTGTCTTACAAGCAAAAACGTCACTAATAGTCATTACAATGCTTAATATACATGTTTGTGTATGTATTTATGTATATTCTTAACAGATATGTTTTAGTTTTTAAAAATAAACAACAACAATTCCATATCTATTTATTTTTGTACAGACTGCATATACAAAGAACAACAACACTGTTATTCATTATATTACTGCTGTTTCTAACTAAACTACTTGTCTATACAAAAAACAAAAAACGTCACTAATAGTCAATACTTAATATACATGTTTGTATGTGTATTTATATTCTTAACAGATTTGTTTTTGGACCATAACTCTGTTGATTATAAACGAATTTGGTTTATTAAAAAAAACGAAATTTTATAAAAATATTTATGACTGATCTATATAAAAATAAAAATCTGTAGCTTGAACAAGGGCTTTAAAAATAAAAAATTCGTTTTCCCCGATATCTCAGTTATTACTGAACCGATTTATTTCATTTTTTCAGAACACAAATTCAAAAAATAATTTCCGAGCCCCCTTTAAAAATTCGAAGTACCTGGTATACGTAGAGGCTTCAGAAACTGAAAAACCGGTTTTTAAAGCATATCTCCGCCATTTATAAACTGATCCTGCTGATTCAGAAAACCGAAATTTTATAAAAATATTTGTGACCGATTTGTTTAAAAATAAAAATCTATAACTTAAACCAGGGCTTTAAAAAATAAAAAATGCGTTTTGTCCGATATCTCAGTTATTATTGAACCGATTTATTTAATTTTTTCAGAACAAAAATTCAGAAAAAAATGTCCGAGACTTCTTTGTAAAAACGAAGTCCCTAGTATATACAGAGGCTTCAGAAACTGGAAAACCGTTTCTAAAAACCGGTTTTTTTTAACATATCTCCGCATTGTATGAACTGATCTTGCTGAATTCCAATAGCAAAATTCTCGAAAGCATTTCCGATCGTTTGATATATATATTATATATGTCAGTTATCGGTGGGCTTCATAAACGCCATTTCAACCGACACACGGACGGACGGACGGACATGGTCCTATCGTCATCATTTCTTACAAGGATTCCGAAAATGTAAACTTTTTTGCTCTCCGACGAAAATTGTGGGAATTACAAACGGAATGACAAACTTATTATACCCTTTACACCTGTGGTGAAGGGTATAAAAATAGTTTAATTCTGCATAAAATATGGCTTATTTAAAATTTTTTTTAGTTAAAATAGTTTTTCTTTCATTAACCTTGTTAAAAAAAATAAGTATTTATTATTTGAAGTTCATATTTCTTGTGGACAAAAGTCACCGTCACTGCATCGAAATATTAAAGCAACTTTAAGAAATTTCGCTCTTACCAACACTTCTGTCTAAATTCGTGTAATATGGTAACTTTAAGACTGATCTGTCAAAAATTTAATAAAGGAATATACTTTTGGGATAAGGTAATATTCTTCGATGAAAGCAAATTTTCCATATATAAATCAGACGGACGTGTTTTGACATGGAGAAAGAAGGGGGAGGCTTTGCAGGAAAAACACATTCAGTCGACTGTTAAACATGGTGGTGCTGGTGTCATGGTATGGGGTTGTATGTCGGCGGCTGGGGAACTAGTATTTATTTATGAAGTAATGGATAAAAAATATTTATTTGAATATCCTTAAGGATAACTTGCATAAAAGTGCTCAAAAACTTGGCATTGAATCCGACTATTTCTTCCAGCAGGACAATGACCCTAAGCACTCGGCGGAAATTGTTCGATTATGGATCTTATATAACACCCCTCACACTCTTAAAACTCCTCCTCAGTCACCCGACATCAACCCAATAGAGCATTTATGGGACCACTTGGATCCACTTGGACCAGGTGGATTCGAGAACATCACATTACTTCCAAAAATATGTTTAAAGAGAAATTAATGGAGGGATGGGAGAAAATTGATCCGGAAGTGACGAAAAAGTTAGTACATTCTATGCTGAAACGTTTGCAAGAAATTATCAAAAATAATGGCAAACATACCTCATATTAAAATAATAAAAGTTTTTAATTAACTTTACCTGACGGTGAATTTTGTCCAGTAGTTATATGAACTGTTTTGTATATTTTTAATTTGTTTTTTAAAAAGTATAAGAAAAAGGAGTTATTTTAACTGAAATAATATTTGAATAAAATATACTTTTTGTTTAAGTTAACCATTTTTATATTTCAATTGTTTTCTGAGCATGGGGAGCCTTTAAACATTGTACATGATAGATGACGGTGACTTTTGTCCATGTGTGTATACAGATGCACTGAATAACTGATCAAAAATGTAATTATAATAGGGAAAAGTTGTAATATCCACTTAAGTTTTATTTTAATGTATTTTTTTCAATATATCGGAAAACCCGGCCAACGCCGGCTACAAACAGCTAGTATCCTATTCCAATATACTAGGGTATTCACTCGAGTATTGTTTGTTCGATTAATCGGCGAATGAAAATCAAATAATTGTTCGATTAAATTAAAATCAAGAATTTGAGTAACAATTTATTCGAGCAAATTATTCCGATTAATCGAATAATTCGAGCAAAAAAATATTTTAAATATTTCCTTTCTTAACTAATTATTATGATGTTTAAATTTTAGTTTTCTAAAAAATTTAGCTTAAAAACAATATTTCAAAATTTTTGTATAGAATGTTTTGAATATAAAACTGGTACCATAAATTGGAATTTTATTAAAAGAAAATGTATTTAGTAAAAAAATTGAATATATGCCTAAATTGCAATATGTATAGAGGATGTGATAGTTTAAATGAAATTTGTATTATAGTAAGAATTTCGACTTAAAAATAAGTTTAGCATGTAAACTCGAAATGCAATAACTCAGAAACTAATAAATATATTTTCGTAATTCTTTCACAGTCTAACGGAGAAAAATCCAAATAATATATAAAATAAAATATTTTACATTTTGGTAGAAATTGTGGTTTAATTCATAATAGAGCCAATTATAATTCGTACGCGTACATTTGAGAGAAAGAATTATTATTATTCTTTTAAATTCACAATAAATTTGTCTATTAAATGGAGAAAAAAGTAATTATTTCTAACTAATTTCATATTTGACTAATTTGTTATACAAGTTTATATTACGAACTTTATATATTTGTATAATTTTAAATGATCATCTTAAGGCCTTCCAAATATTAAACATAATTAAACAGTGAATTATAAAGGATTATAATACCTTATACTCGAAATAAATCTTTAGTAGATCTCCGATACTTAATAATATTGTACAAATACTTTGAATATAACTGAAAACATCTCATAGGTTAGTATGTGTTCAAATTAAAAAGTGAGGTTATGAGACAAAATCGCAAATATTCCAAAATGGATAAAAACTCTGATTAATTTTAATTTTTATCAATTTAACTATCACTGAATATATTAAATTTAGAGAAGCAACGGCATTATCAAAGCAAACTTAACAAATATTTACAAATATTTAAGCAAAATTTAATTATTATATTATTTTGAGAGACTATTTCTTATTTTAAGCTATATTTTTGTTTTATTTTATTGAAAAATCGAGTAAAATTTTATGGTATAAATTAATCGAATAACTCGAGTAACTTAAAACCTTTATTCGACTATTCGAGTAACTTAAAAACTGCATTTTCGAGTTATTTGATTATTCGAACAATTAAAAAGTCGAGTAAAATGAATACCCTACTATATACATATTTATAAAGGAGACTGTTTGCTTGTATTTTATTCTTTCGCGCCAAAACTACTGGAGCGATTATCATGAAATTTGGCACACAGATATTTCGTTTTCGGAAAGGAGATATGTGGGATCCAAATTGGACGCCACGTCCCTTTTTACGCTCACTTTTTGTAAAAATGATATTTGACTTAGTTTTTTACCCTTTTCCTGGATTGATTCACACAAAATTTGGCACACAAAAATAGTTCCAAAGAAAAATACTAAATGACGTATTTACTGGATGCCACGCCCCTTTTCACGCCCACTTTTTGCAAAAATTATATCCTATTCTATATATAGAAGAGACTGTTTAAAATTCTTTCAAACAAAACTACTGAACAGTTTTTCATGAAATTTCGGGAAGGAACTATAGACTATGTCGAATCCAAATTGGAAGCCACGCTCCTTTTACACCCACTTTTTGCAAAATTTATATTTGACTTAATTTTTCTTAATATTTTACCAATTACCTGAATTGTTTCACACAAAATTTGGCACAGAAAAAATAACTCCCAAGAACAAATACTATATGACCTATTTACTGGATGCTGGATCATATATAAAAGAAACTATTTGTTTGTTTTTCCTTTACGGCAAAATTTCTGGACGGATTAACATGAATTTTGACTCACAAACGGTTCATTTGCAGGGATTAACTATAGACCAAGTCGGATCCTAATGGAAAGCCACTTTTTGTGCCCAATTTTTGTAAAAATTATATTTTACTCAATTTATTGGATGCCTCGCCATCTTCTAGGGATGGCGAATATCCCTAGATATAAAAAATCGAAGATTTATGGTATTGCGTCCCTAATTACAAAAACAAGTATTTAAAAAAGTTTATACGTTCACTTTAAAAAAAATATACAGTTAGGGACAAAACTATTTGTACACCTCATATATTTCGTATACCTTCACGCACATTTTCAACAGATCCGCTGTTTTTATACTTGCTTACAATGTATTGTACTGTGGAATGTTGCAAATTTACTAAATTACTTATATTCCGGAGAGATTTTCCTTTTTTATGTTCATCAATAATTAAATTTTTAATATCCAAACTCAACTCTTTTCGCTTTCCCATTTTTGATGTGCTTATTATTCAAAACGTTAAAACCAACTTCTTATTTTGTAAAATAAAACTCGATTAACGAAGAAAATATAACGGTATTTAAAAAAATAATCATACAAGAGTCCAACGTACAAATAATTGTACAAAGTACTGATGTACAAATACTTTTGTCCCAAAGATTTTTACTTAAATTGTACTTTTTTTTAACAATGTGTTATATATTAATTTATTTTTTATCAAATAATTCAATAAAAATGGACCTGAATTAAAACTACATATAATAATTTTTTATTCTTTATAAATTATTGAAGATATACGAAATGCATGGGTGTACAAATAGTTTTGTCCCTAACTGTATATATATTTTTTTTTAAGCAATGAAATTTGTTAGCGTTTGCTTCATCGCTGGCTAAAGCGAACACAGAAAAAAATATATGAGGATTTTATTTGATAAACATATATTATTAACAAAAAAATAAATTTTAAAAATCTGGCAACACTATGCCTGTGTAGAAGTGATTTTTGTTGTGCAGCTGATCATTTTTTTATTTTTGTTTACTTAACATTTTCCTAACAATAATTTAAATAAGTTTTTGATTCAAAATACAATTTTGAAAGTGTACTCTTCGAAAATACTGAAATAATTGTGTATCAAGGAGAATAAACAAAATCTATGCTATTTTTAATTTTGTGCTGCTGTTGTTGTTGCTGCCGCTTTATTTTTATTATCGCCATATTGCCGCCACATATACATATAAATATACCATCAGCAAAGGTATATAAATGTGGAATTTGCAATGAGAATATTGGTAAGACACAGGCCAGTGTACAATGTTGTCATTGTACGTTATGGCTTCATGCGTCTTTTTGTGGTATTTCTGAAAGGGACCTTACTATTCTTAAAGCCAACAAACAATTTAACTATTCATGTACCAACCACTTGCAGTAAGAATCCCAGGGCTGGCGTTGACAGTACTATCGAGAAAGATAGAAGTGCGGTTACTAGTGTTATTGATAATTTCTTTAACAAAGTTGAGAATGACCTGACCAGGCGTAAGTAATGATTTGAGCAATCTGGATAAGAAAATTGATGATTTTATTGCTAAAGCCGGTAGTGAGCAGCGATTTATGAGACAAGCATTGGAGGATTCTGTTTCAAGCTTCAGGACAGATATGGCTTATCTTAAAGAACTGAAGAATGACATAGTTGACTGTAATAAGCTTATTAGGCACTTAGATGATTTTGCTACTGCTAAAATTTCAGCCTTAGAAGATGAGAACTATATTTTGCATAGAAGTTTAAATCGTATAGATATTGTGATTAGTGGCCTGCCTATTGGTATTTAGAACTTATTTGAAACTATAATTAAATTTGGATCCCACTACAATATTGCAATATCATTTGGTGATATACAACATGTATGCTATATAAAAAAGCGAAAATCTATACTAGTTAAATTCAACAGTGTTTTTATATGTGATAATAATATGGGTGCTTATTTCAGAACACGTTAGGTGGCCAAAATTAATTACACAAAAACTATAAATCGTACAAAAGTGATTTTTGGCACAGTGATTACTTACATATTGAAAAATTATTGGATAAAAAATTAGACAAATCCGCCTACCGCCACGCCCACTATTAATTATCCAATTATGAAAAATAATCAAAATTTCAAAATAGCTTCTTTTATAATTCTTTTTCATTTGAAAATAAGTTTAATTAAAAATACAAAAAAAAAGATTACATAATTCATCATAATTTTTTAATGAAAGTATAAAAAAGTTTAGTAAAAAAAACTAAATCATGTGGAATCTGCATCAATATCACTGTCATTTTCACTATCAGACTATTGTATATTATAACATGCGTTTTTTATTAGTTTCAATTTAACTGGTGGAGTTTTCCTGAAGCTGCAAATATAAGGATCTGATGATATTAATAGCCTTTTTATTAAATCTGCATTAGTCTCGGTCCGTGAAGTTTTCCGCGTGAACTGCAGTCTATAACGTCTATTGTCTTTATTCCTGGATTCTTGATCTTCTTCAGATAATTGACCAATAGGAAGGATGCAATGTTCAATTATAGCTTTTCCGTGCCAAAGAACTTTGTGAACACTGACAGGCATGTAGTACCAGGGATATAGTTTCAAATAAAGATTTCTTGTTTCAAATGTATAACTTTCGAATGCTTCCACGTTTATAGTATACCCAGATGCTAAGCATTCCAATATCTACAATCTTCAAACTCCTTTTTTGGCCTGCCCACCTTATGATCGTCTTTTGCAGTATTTACTGTAAAACTAGAATAATCTATTAAAACTGCTAGCCAATCGTTATTGTCATGTAGGAATCGGGGTATTGTTATTTTAGCTTTTGTCCATCTTTTCTGAAACTCGCTGCACATATTCAAACAAAAAGATTTCAATTTATCAAACTGTATTTTTGTTGTTGAGCCGCTCACCAAATTAGATGAAATAAAGTCAATTAAACGATCGAAACGTTCATTTTTAACACTAGATAGCCATACGTCAAAAAGTTCCATCCGAGAAATATTAACCGAATTCATCACAATTTAAAAAAAAATAATCAGAGGACACACTTAAAAGTTTCTGTTTAAAATGCAGTTTAATTTACACAAAACAGAATAAAAAATATATTGCATTATTACATTTTCCAACAACAATACAGCATAAATTTATTTATCTAAACCAAAACTTCGCTTACAAAGCTAGAATTAATGATTATATTAATAACTTACGTTGTAATTGGTAAAGTCTAAAAATAAACAATAAAATAATATGCAAATTTTTATTTTTAGAAAAAAATAAAAGAAAACGGGACTTCTTTGTGAAAACCATTGATGCACTTTAAAATAACTAGGCAGTACACTGCAGTGGTATAGTGGGTAGAGCAATTGGCTAGCATCCGGATGGTTGTGGGTTCAACTCCTGGCACCGACTATTTTTTTTTTTTTTTATTTTTAATTTTTTAATTCTTGTAAATCGTTCTATAAATAAAGAATTACTTTTGTGACATCTTAAACAAAAATAAGTTCCTTTTCTAGCAAAGAAAAGTTCCACTATGTAACGGTTAATTGCTAGATGGAATTATTCACCCACGATCTTGTAAGCTCACAACTTAAACAAAGGTATTCATTTAAAACATACATTCTTTAAAAGCAACTTACAAATAAAATGGTATTCAATTTTTTGTTCCACTTAGAAGGATGGTGTATCTTTGTTTTGAATACTTTGTTCGGCAGGGGCAGTTTCGGGCAAACAATTTTTTTAGTTTCTATTAAAGGAGTATCCCTAGTTCTCAAAACAATCAAAAGTTGGACCCCAGCTGATAACAGAAAAAAGTATTCGTCTATGCATTTTTGTTTTTGACTTACAATTTTTTTAAGAGCTTCCCTATTATATCTTTCAATATCTAAAACTATCTTCATTCAAATATATACAAAATACCTGTTTTATATTTTAAAGGAATTATATTTTCATATACAAAAAGAAATTTTTAAAAATATGCCATAGAAAATTTTTTATTCATGTTCAAAGTTTGACTAATTTTCGAGCAAAAAAAAAAAATATTTTTCTTTTGTATATTTTACCCATCATTCATGTTATCGTTAGAAGCATTCATTGATCGATTTCAGCTAAAATGAGTACGGAAATGTCTTAACTGAATAGTCTATATTAATACCCGAATATAATTTTTTTCCTCCTTTAAAGTTCATTTTTGGGGTTTTGGCCAGCTAAATTTGAAAATCGAACACTGTGGGTGGTGGTGTTGGTATTTACGTTTCAAAGAACATTAAGTATAACAAAGTCTTTCAGGTTTCTGATTTAGGCATTTGTGAGTCTTAATTTCTTGAACTCTGCTTCAACAATGTAATCTTTCTTTTTGGAGTAGTATATTTACCTCATGGTGATATTATATCATTTGAAAATTCTCATTATAAATTTCTTTCTACTTACTCTAATATTATCATTGTTGGTGATTTTAATTGCAACATGTTTGATGTTGTTAAATCTTTAACAACTTTAACTCCATGGTCTGCTTTCGTGTCAAGCTGACTATGATTTTTCACAGTTTTATTCTAGTAATGCTGATTATCAATGCTCTTTAATTTTTTCACTTTTCGACTTGCTTTTTACACATGTTCCTATTGTCAGACAGATAATTCGTTATGAAGATAATGGTTGGATGTATTCCAGAGAAATTGTACTTGCTAGATCCCTTAGGGATTTATCTTACCACGCTTTTATGTTAGATCGTTCAAATCATAATTGGAGAATTTTTTGTCGTCTACGTAATAGGGCTAAAAAATGTTATACGGAAAGTTAAGAGAAGGCATTTTTCCAAAGTTTTTCAAGATTCACCTAGCATATGGAAAATACTGAAGGGTGGCGGTTGTGTTGGTGGCGATTTATCTTCATTTGCGATTGATGTTAATGAGTTAAATGATTTTTTTGTATCAGGTGGGGTTTCATCTAATGTAGACAATGTCAACTTTGATGACTTTGTTGACCTTGGTTTTTCATTTCGTTGTATTAGTGAGTGTGAGTTGTATCCCAGCGGTAAAATTTGCGAGGCCTCTACCGCGCAGGCCTCCTAGAAGGCCTTTTTTCAGATGCAGTTGCTCATGCTAACACGCCTTCTCTAATAAGGCCTGCATGAATGCCTCATCCCTGCCTTCTAAAAGATCCGACAGACCATCCGATTTCGCTTCTCTTGGAAGGACCATAAGAAGTTGTATTTTTTTGAATATATATTGTTTTAAACAACAACAAATCTATTTATAAAAAGTACATTGTTTTAATTCCTTTCTCTTAGAAGGAAAGAAAGACTACAGTATTTGAAAAAGCAAAATCATGCAGAAACCGTTACAAAAACAATATCAAAATTCAAAGCAGAAATTCCAAAAAAAGAATAATAAATCATTTAGTTGTCTCCAATTCTTTGTTTGAATAGGATGTGATTTTCTAAGTTAATTATATTTTTTATTTATGGTTTTTATTATAAGTATTTTATTAAAAACTTAATCGTTTACATTATATCTTTATATTTTAGACAAAATAATTTAACTAAAATTTTAAGTTTTTTCAGGAATATTAAATAAAAAATCAACAATTTCTATACAAATGTCATTTTCAAATAATTTGTCTTATATCGACTTAAGATGTTTTGTCAAAAGTTAACAGAAATGTTTTTTTAGTATTGAATTTTGTTTTTTAAGTTTTAAACATTTTACAATAATTTAAAATAAAAATAATATATATTTTATATAAATAGAAAAATATTTTATTAATAGTGTAGAAGGCTTTATGTAGAAGGACTCTTTTTAATACTTCTACAGAAGGCCTGCTTGCAGTTTTCAATAAAAAGGTCTTCTAGAAAAGCTGTATCGGGTCGCGAATGTGTAAGGCCTACCTCCCAATGACATCGCGTGTAAAAATGAAATGAACATGGAATGCAGGGAGAAGGTCTTCTGGACATAAAAAAGGCCTTCTAGTAGGGCTCTTTACCCCTTCTTTTTACCACTGGGATGAAGCTTTAGTAAAGTTAAATCTGTATCGGTTGGAATTGATAATATTTCTATTAAATTTATAAAATTAATTTATCCCTTTATCTCTGATTATATTTTAAATTTTGTGAACACCATTCTTAAAACTTCTGCATTCCCTTCATGTTGGAAGGTAGCTAAAGTTGTTCCCATCCCTAAATCAAGAGTGGTTCATGGAGTTGAGGATCTGCGTCCTATTTCTATTCTCCCAGCGTTATCTAAGGTTGTTGAGCATATTATCAAAGATCAAATGATCGAGTCAGTTTCTTATAATATTTGAAAATCAATATAAGTTAATTTTTTTAGATCTGCATGTAAGCTTGTATTTTCTTATTTGGTTGATAGAAGGCAATTTGTTACGTTAAATGGATTCAGTTCTGATTAACGATCACTTTCTTCCGGAGTCCCACAGTGTTCGGTGTTAGGGCCACTTCTGTTTATGTTGTATATTAACAGTTTTCCACTCTTAATCAACTCTGCAATGTGCGAAATGTTATTATTTGCCGATGATGTTTACATCTTGTTTAAAGGTTGTTTTGATTTTAAAGATGTGTTAGTTAACAATATAAACTACTGTTTAGAACGAGTTCTTGAATGGACATCTTGTATTGCTCTTACAATTAATCCTGCTAAGACAAAGGTCATCATGTTTGGCCCTACGAAATGTTTTGTTCTGGATTTGGATGTGTTCTTAGGTGATGTTCGTATTGATTTTGTGAGTAACTTAAAATGTTTAGGTGTTATATTAGATAATAGAGTAACTTTTAATTCTCACATTGATATGTTAAGTTCAAGGCTTTTTGGTGTATTGTGCAGAATTAATTCAGTCAACCTATTTCTGCCGCTTCACATTAGGATTCGTATATCGTGGGCTCCCTTGATGTCACATATCTTATATGGATTCGAAGTTTATTCTGGTACCTATGCAGTTCATATCAGGAAAATTAATTATTTGATTAATGTTGTTGTATGTTTTGTCTACAATATCCGTCGCCGTGAGCATATTTCCCAACATTTCATTTGCTTTTTTGGCTATATCTTCAAATATTTGGTTACATACCGGAATTTGTTGTTCTTCTATAGAGTCATTAGAAATTGTAAACCTGTTACTTTATTTAGAAACTTGGTGTTCTCGCGATCGACTAGAAATCCTCAGATTTGTATACCGAGATTAAATTTTTAATTTTTTGAAAGGTCTTTTATGGTAAGGATTGCACGCTGGTGGAATTTCTTACCTTTTTCTTTGAGGATTTTTTCACACTCCAATAATGTTTTTAGATTAAAACTCCTACAATTATTTACTAGTCAATTTTAATTAACTAATTTATTTATTTTGCTCTTTCTCAAAATCTTCTACTAGCTTTGCTATTTTTACACTTATTTTTTACTTTTTTTAGCTTCTTTTCTATGATAGTAAAGCTAGTATGGGATTTGGGTTGATGAAGTTAATATTACATTACTTTTTTGCTTTAAATGTGTTGATTTCTTATTTCCTAATTAAAGTCGCTACTGAATAGGACTATTTATTATATTATGTGTTTGTGCAGAAGTTGTAACGCAGAGAAAAAATCTTTGGACCCCCACCTTAAAGTATACCGTTCGACTCAGAATCACTTTCTAAGTCGATTTAACAATGTCCGTCCGTCCGTCTGGTATGCTGGATGGCTGGCTGGCTGTCCATGTAAAGCTTGTGCGTAGTAAAGGTTTTTTGAAGATAATTTGATGAAATTTGGTACATAAAATTTTTTTGGCACAAGGACGAAGCCAATTGAATTTGTTATAATCGGTCCATTATTTCACCTAGGCCCCATACAAATGTCCCCCGGAATAGAGTTTTAACACTTATATATGCCTAAAAAATATAAATATTATAATGAAATTTACCACAAATAAGTTTTATATAACCACAAATTTGCCGAATTTCATAAAGATCGGTCCTTAACTGACCATAGCTCCCATATAAACCCCTCTCCCGAAAATCACTTTAACGTGCATAAATCCCATACAAATGTTAGTATTATGTTACTATTTAACACAAGTAAGTTGTATAAAAGTAAAAACAAAATTATGTGGATCGAAATGGTGTAGGGTATCATATAGTCGGGCTTGTTGTTGTTTAAAACAAAACATATTTTCATGAAATTTGGCAGACGGACTTTTGCTTATATAAAACTTATTAGTGCTAAATTTCATTAAAATATTCCTATTTTTAAGGCATCTACATATAAGTGTTAAAACTCTATTCCGGGAGGACATTTGTATGGGGGCTAGGTGAAATAATGGGCCGATCATAACAATAGGCTTCGTCCTTGTATTGAAAAAAGCATATGTACCAAATTTCATCAAATTATCTTGCGACCTGTACTTTGCGCACAATCTTTACATGGACAGCCAGCCAGCCGAAGAGACGGACGGATATCGTTAAATCGACTCAGAAAGTGATTCTGAGTCGAACGGTATACTTTAAGGTGGGGGTCTGAAAATTTTTTTTGGAGGAGGACAGGTTCGTAGCAGGTCTGGGGGACGAGGGGTGGGCCTCCAAAGTTGGTCACCTCGGGTATGAAAATTTTTTAAGAAATCGCCAAAATTTCATTTATGATTTGATTGAAAAAAAATTTTCCACACAGATAGTCCTTATAATTCTCTACAAAAAAATACGTTTACATGTGTGGGTTATTGAAATTGACTTTTTTCAGTAAAATGGTTACCCAGTCGTTATAAGAGGCGTGGCTTATTCAAAATTTTTTATGTGTTTAGCCAACATATGGGGTAGCTTTCTACTGTATTTTTATTTTAATATTAGCTTTGACATTTTTGTGCTCCACAAAAAACTAAAAACTCAAAAATTAAAAATAACGAAATTCTGATAGGGCTAGCGGGGAGACTGTTACCCCAACTGCCCTCGGATTTGTTTTACATGAATTTATACTAAGCATTCTTTTAGAAGCATCTACATTAATTAAGATATCATTGTGAAATTTTAGTATAATATACAAAATTTTGTCCTTAAAAGAAAAAAATAAATAGATTCCCATTTTCTAATTCCGAAATACCCAAAATTTCAGTTCGGGGATGACTTGCTTCAAAAATTAGCTTTCTTCAGTAAAATGGTCACCCTGTCGTTATAAGAGGCTTGGCTTATTAAATTTTTGTTGTTTAGCTAACATATGTAGGTAAGTTTTCAAGGTATTATTTTTTTAATTTCGGCTTTGACATTTTTGTGCTCCACAAAAAACTAAATAAACAAAAATTAAAATTAACGAAATTCTGATAGGGTTAGAGGGGAGACTGTTACCCCAACTGCCCTCAGATTTGATTTGCATGCATTTATGTTAAGTATTCTTTTAGAAACATGAAAAAAGTGGAGGAAAACAACGGATTTTGAATTTGGATTTGAGAATATTTTTGAAAAATTGTAAGACTCAAATTGAGCCCGCCAAGTTTAAAAAAAAAACAAAAAAAAACATGGTAAAAAATGGGTCAAAATTTTACTTTGGTTGAAATATCTCTTAAAGTAAAAGAGATAACCCACACATGTAAGCATATTTTTTGTAGAGAATTATAAGGACTATCTATGATTTTTTTTCAATCAAATCATAAATGAAATGATAAATGGTTTTTTAAAAAATTTTCATATCCGAGGTGACCAACTTTGGAGGTCCACCCCCCGTCCCCCAGACTTGCTAAGAACATGTCCACCTCCAAATCAATTGGCATACACCTCAGGATTGTCCATGTGCAATTTCATTCAAATACATCCGGCAGTTCTAAAGTTACAGAATTATTTCCAAAAAAATTGTTTTGGGACCACTGTGCGTAATATTTAAAGAATTTTGATTTAAATAGGGTTCATATTGTTAAAAATAATTAAATTCTACATTTTTAAGTGAATTTTTAATAAACTCATTTTTCAAAGAGATTTTCCAAGCTAGTGTAAAAATCTTAATCCTAATATATATTATAAAAGTGAGGTGTAAGTTTGTTTGTTTGTGCGTCAATCACGTCTAAAGGACTATCTGTGTGGAAAATTTTTTTTCAATCAAATCATAAATGAAATTTTGGCGATTTCTTAAAAAATTTTCATACCCGAGGTGACCAACTTTGGAGGCCCACCCCTCGTCCCCCAGACCTGCTACGAACCTGTCCTCCTCCAAAAAAAATTTTCAGACCCCCACCTTAAAGTATACCGTTCGACTCAGAATCACTTTCTGAGTCGATTTAACGATATCCGTCCGTCTCTTCGGCTGGCTGGCTGTCCATGTAAAGATTGTGCGCAAAGTACAGGTCGCAAGATAATTTGATGAAATTTGGTACATATGCTTTTTTCAATACAAGGACGAAGCCTATTGTTATGATCGGCCCATTATTTCACCTAGCCCCCATACAAATGTCCTCCCGGAATAGAGTTTTAACACTTATATGTAGATGCCTTAAAAATAGGAATATTTTAATGAAATTTAGCACTAATAAGTTTTATATAAGCAAAAGTCCGTCTGCCAAATTTCATGAAAATATGTTTTGTTTTAAACAACAACAAGCCCGACTATATGATACCCTACACCATTTCGATCCACATAATTTTGTTTTTACTTTTATACAACTTACTTGTGTTAAATAGTAACATAATACTAACATTTGTATGGGATTTATGCACGTTAAAGTGATTTTCGGGAGAGGGGTTTATATGGGAGCTATGGTCAGTTAAGGACCGATCTTTATGAAATTCGGCAAATTTGTGGTTATATAAAACTTATTTGTGGTAAATTTCATTATAATATTTCTATTTTTTAGGCATCTATAAGTGTTAAAACTCTATTCCGGGGGACATTTGTATGGGGCCTAGGTGAAATAATGGACCGATTATAACAAATTCAATTGGCTTCGTCCTTGTGCCAAAAAAATTTTATGTACCAAATTTCATCAAATTATCTTCAAAAAACCTTTACTTTGCGCACAAGCTTTACATGGACAGCCAGCCAGCCATCCAGCATACCAGACGGACGGACGGACATTGTTAAATCGACTTAGAAAGTGATTCTGAGTCGAACGGTATACTTTAAGGTGGGGGTCCAAAGATTTTTTCTCTGCGTTACAACTTCTGCACAAACACATAATATAATAAATAGTCCTATTCAGTAGCGACTTTAATTAGGAAATAAGAAATCAACACATTTAAAGCAAAAAAGTAATGTAATATTAACTTCATCAACCCAAATCCCATACTAGCTTTACTATCATAAAAAAGAAGCTAAAAAAAGTAAAAAATAAGTGTAAAAATAGCAAAGCTAGTAGAAGATTTTGAGAAAGAGCAAAATAAATAAATTAGTTAATTAAAATTGACTAGTAAATAATTGTAGGAGTTTTAATCTAAAAACATTATTGGAGTGTGAAAAAATCCTCAAAGAAAAAGGTAAGAAATTCCACCAGCGTGCAATCCTTACCATAAAAGACCTTTCAAAAAATTAAAAATTTAATCTCGGTATACTAATCTATACTAAAGTAACAGGTTTACAATTTCTAATGACTCTATAGAAGAACAACAAATTCCGGTATGTAACCAAATATTTGAAGATATAGCCAAAAAAGCAAATGAAATGTTGGGAAATATGCTCACGGCGACGGATATTGTAGACAAAACATACAACAACATTAATCAAATAATTAATTTTCCTGATATGAACTGCACAGGTACCAGAATAAACTTCGAATCCATATAAGATATGTGACATCAAGGGAGCCCACGATATACGAATCCTAATGTGAAGCGGCAGAAATAGGTTGACTGAATTAATTCTGCACAATACACCAAAAAGCCTTGAACTTAACATATCAATGTGAGAATTAAAAGTTACTCTATTATCTAATATAACACCTAAACATTTTAAGTTACTCACAAAATCAATACGAACATCACCTAAGAACACATCCAAATCCAGAACAAAACATTTCGTAGGGCCAAACATGATGACCTTTGTCTTAGCAGGATTAATTGTAAGAGCATTACAAGATGTCCATTCAAGAACTCGTTCTAAACAGTAGTTTATATTGTTAACTAACACATCTTTAAAATCAAAACAACCTTTAAACAAGATGTAAACATCATCGGCAAATAATAACATTTCGCACATTGCAGAGTTGATTAAGAGTGGAAAACTGTTAATATACAACATAAACAGAAGTGGCCCTAACACCGAACACTGTGGGACTCCGGAAGAAAGTGATCGTTAATCAGAACTGAATCCATTTAACGTAACAAATTGCCTTCTATCAACCAAATAAGAAAATACAAGCTTACATGCAGATCTAAAAAAATTAACTTATATTGATTTTCAAATATTAGAAGAAACTGACTCGATCATTTGATCTTTGATAATATGCTCAACAACCTTAGATAACGCTGGGAGAATAGAAATAGGACGCAGATCCTCAACTCCATGAACCACTCTTGATTTAGGGATGGGAACAACTTTAGCTACCTTCCAACATGAAGGGAATGCAGAAGTTTTAAGAATGGTGTTCACAAAATTTAAAATATAATCAGAGATAAAGGGATAAATTAATTTTATAAATTTAATAGAAATATTATCAATTCCAACCGATACAGATTTAACTTTACTAAAGCTTCATACAACTCACACTCACTAATACAACGTAATGAAAAACCAAGGTCAACAAAGTCATCAAAGTTGACATTGTCTACATTAGATGAAACCCCACAGGCTATGTAAGAACTGGGTTGGATAACACGCCCACATTTTAGTAAATACATATTTGATATCGCCTAATAAGGGTAGCGAAGCGCACCGGGTTACGCTAGTATTTAAATAAAATGAAATGTCTGAGTAAATATTTTGTTATTTAATTTATATATATATATATATATATATATATATATATATATATATATATATATATATATATATATATATATATATATATATATATGAATAACAACTGTGCGGATATCCAAAAAACGGTTTCACAATATATGTCAGAATTAATCTGATTTAAAAAATCCGTAAAATAACAATTGTTCTAATTTCAATTGTTATTTTACGGATTTTTATGGTTTTAATGGTGTCAAACGCAAACGCGTCAACTTCTTTCGTTTTTCGGAAATAAGTCCTGAGGTATATGAGGTAAAAACTTTTTACAGATATTTTATAATTTTTTATATATTTTAAACCATTTGATACTAACTGTTTCCCGCCGGGCCAAAAACGAATGCAGGAGAGCAGATTTCATCAAAAAGTCAATTATTTAAACGACTTTTTTCGATATAAAAAAGCATATTTGCATATATTTTCGCCATTATTTCTTATGTAGTGTATAAAATATTTATCGATCTTTCATTTCTGCAAAAATCAATTAAAAAGCTTTACAAATAAATTTTTGGTAATTTTTAAAATAGCACATTAATCATTGATTTTTATGTTTATTATATGCACTTATATGATTAACAATGCGAGTGATTCAGGATACCTTCGGGAGCCGTCTTGAAACACGGACCAAGGAGTCTAACATATTTGCAAGATATTGGGAATAAAAACTTAATAGAAAACGAAATTAACATAACTTATATAATGGGATTAGTTTTTAGTCTATTTATAGTCTATTAATACAATCCCGGGGCGTTCTATCAGTTATGCATAATAATATTTACATTATTTATACCTCTAACTAGAGCGCACCTTGTGCTGTGACCCGAAAGATGGTGAACTATACTTGATCAGGTTAAAGTCAGGGGAAACCCTTATGGAAGACCGAAACAGTTCTGACGTGAAAATCGATTGTCAGAATTGAGTATAGGGGCGAAAGACCAATCGAACCATCCAGTAGCTGGTTCCCTCCGAAGTTTCCCTCAGGATAGCTGGTGCATTTAAAAATTATATAAAATAATCTTATCTGGTAAAGCGAATGATTAGAGGCCATAGGGTCGAAACGACCTTAACCTATTCTCAAACTTTAAATGGGTAAGAACCTCACCTTTCTTGGTATGAAGGTTGTGGTTATGATATAATGTGCCCAATGGGCCACTTTTGGTAAGCAGAACTGGCGCTGTGAGATGAACCAAACGTAATGTTACGGTGCCCAAATTAACAACTCATGCAGATACCATGAAAGGTGTTGGTTGCTTAAAAAAGCGGGATGGTGGACATGGCAGTCGTAATCCGCAGTCGTAATAAGGACCCCGTCAGTCGCAGAAAGGGAAAAGGTAGCTGCCAATGCGAAATTGGGAGAAGTTGGTTTGGAGGTGTCCATAAAGGACAAACTTCGTCCGAAAGTGGTGGTGCAAAGGGTGCATCCGGAGATCACCCCGGATGAGTTTATGGAGGAGCTTAATGCTTGAAATTTTAAGCATAAGATGTCTCCTGAGGTGTTTCGCAAATCTGTGTGACTGGTGACTGATCCGTGGAAGCCTACAGGCAATCCTGTTAATGTGGTGCTGGAAGGGTGTATCGAGGCCATACAGCGTTTGGTGGACAATGGCAGGTGCTACATCAAGTGGTTTAGTTTTTAGATTCGCCCACTTTATGCTGTTCCAAGCTGCTACATATGCCTGGGCTTCGACCATATGGTACGGGAGTGTAGAATGAAGAAGGGTGTATGTCGCATTTGTGATGAAAATGCCTTTTGCTTGGCGGTGGATGGTGGCACGTTGTCGGTTGCTGCGGCATGTAGCTCGCCGGATATGGGGGGTTTGCCAAAAAGTGTCTTTTAGGTCGATTGCTGAGATAAAGTGAGTGTCACCTAGCCTAGCTAATAAGCCGTCGATGTTAGGGAGGGGATATCCTTTTTAATGATCTTATTCAGCTCCCTACCATCGAGACATAGCATATTTTTATTCAGTTTTAATACCAGAGTAGTTCTATTATTCCACTCGGAACCTGTGGTGAATTCTATAACGTCTAACTCTAATATCCTATCAAGTTCGGCAAATATTAGTTTTTGAACAGCTGGGCTAACATGAAATTTCTTCTATTATTTCATGTTCTATACAAACATTTAACCCTATAATCGTACCCTAGAATTAGTTCTTGTTTTAAATTTGGTACCAGATATAAAATAGTTTCTATTGACTTATTTCCAAACTCGACTTTCGCTTTAATTTTACCTAAGATTAAATGCTGTTTCCCATCTGCTGTTCTAATAGAGGATTTATAGTCTATTATTTTACTATTCAGTTTCCTAACATTTTCTAGGCAGTTAATATTTTTCTCGGATTAGCTAATAGCATTCTATGTGCTGACCGTTTTGCAATATTTCTCTCGGCTCTTTTACATTCATCTAACAACTGGTCTAAATTATCAATCCTAATTGGGAATACTAATTGGGCTAGACCGTCCTTCTAATTATCTTTTACTATTTTCACCAGCTCTCCTTCATCTACATGGACTCTCATCTGGTTTTTAAGTCGGACTATATCACTTATAAATGCGTCTTCCGATTCATTATGTGCCTGCCTACGTTCCATTATACGTCTCTGGATTTCAAAATCACTTTTTTCTGAATTTTTTTATAAGGTGATATTTGAAAGTGTGCCAGTCACACGTAGGGTATTTCATGCGAAATGACCAAAACCACGTTAGCACTACCTGTCACGTAAAGACTCTCTAATCATATTTTGCACTTCACACATAATTGAGGCTTGAGCAGCTCCAACTGATGCACTTATATATTCCCTAATTGATATGATTTCTCTTTGGACACCTGTGTTCCAATCGTCGTCCTCATCTAGAGTAGGTAAATTTAGTCTTTGGTGGTTCATATGTTCGTTATTACGTCTTATATTATCGCTCCTTTGTCCGCTAATCTCCCTAGCTGTCAAACTATTGTAAGTAGGAGTTGTTATCGTAATCTCGCTTTCCGGTGAGGAATGAGTTTATGGACCAGATCCTGGTGGAAATCTAAAGGACGTAAGAGGTGTAACCGCGTTTGTTGTAATCATAGGAGCGATGTTTTGCGCTGTACAAATTGTTGTTGAAGTTGTTGTATGTATAGAAGTGTTACTATTATCATCACTATTTGCCTGGTTCCTACTCGATGACCTAAGTTGCCTATGACTCATGATCAAAAGCTAACCGGATTGTTGTGCAATAAATTAAAAAAAAAAAAAAACAAAAACTCTACAAGCAGTCGAAAACTTTAACTATGGATGCCTATATCTTTTCCTTTTACAATTTAACTGATATCTCTAAGAAATTTTTTTCTTTGCTATTAAAAAAAAACAATAATTATGGGATTCGAAAACAAATTTTAATTTATGATATATTTGTCAGAATTACCCAACAAGAAAAAAATTTATATATAAAATAATACATAAAAAAAAAATTTCAAAAAAAATTAAAAAAAATAATTAAGTTTATATTTAAGTGTTTAGTTTTAATAATTATAAGTTTTAGTATACTTGAAAAGAAAAATATCTTTATTTATATTTACATACGATAATATCTAAGTAAATAATATTATAAATTGTTAGTTTTAAATATGTTATTTCATAAGTTTACTATTATGATATATAATATATATAAAAAAAATTATCACAATAATAATGTAAAAAAAATAAGATTTAATTGAAATATTTTTTTTTTTTTTTAGTTTTAAGTAATTTTATTAATTTCATGCAAAAATTATATAAAATTGTTATTTATGTTAAGAAATTGTTAATATTAAATAATCATATATTTAAGTGTTCTTATAATTATAATATTATATTTTTATTTTAATATAGTGTATAAATTAGGGTTGAAATATCGTAGCTTTATGTCAAACAAATAGAAAATAGTGGTATAAAAAAAAATGTTTTTGATCCTCATGTTCTGCAATTATTTTAAATAATTCGAACTCATATATATTTTATAAAATTAATTAGAAGATTGAGTTTTATAATTTAAATTGAGAATTTTGGATTTAAAAAAACGTTTTCATTGAAATGAAAACAATAAAATCAAAATCATGTCAGTTATAATTTCCTATTCACTTAATGAATTTTTTGTCGAGTTGTTGTTATTATTTTGTTTACTAAAGACATATTAAGTTAAGACAGGACACTAAACAAACACAACAAAAAGTCAGTATCGTGGAATCCTCTCTCCTCTCCTTCAAAACAGAAACAAATGAACACTTAGCTTTATAGCCTTCAGATCATGCTTTTTGTTTTGAAGTCGATTTGATTAGAAACCACTCGACTCCCCAGTATTCAATTTCATTATCAGATGCCGCCGCAACTCAGGCATGGTACTTTTATGGTACCTTTCCAGGACACTACATCTAGTCCTGATGAAATTGGTCCTCATCATGTCAATTGAGTACTGTTTACTAAAGTCATATGTCCGTCCGTCTGTCTTAGGTTTCTCATTTAGCGAATCTTGTTTTGTTTAGTGTTTTCTGTTTTATTTTGCTTATGACATCCCCGTTTTAATTCCTGCACGATTTATTATTATTTTTTTTTGTGATGGCCTTAGGTGGAAGCGAACCCCCCATTTCCGGCGAGCTACATGCCGCAGCAACAGCCGGTCCACTTAACCTACTCACATTTAATGATGTCGACCTCTTGTCCGGTCTACAGCGCCATAGTCGCCAAAGCGAACGCACGCCACTGAAATGGATCAGGAACTGAAAATCTTGCAGCTCAACTGTCAGCGGTAATATACGATGATCTGTGAACTCGGGCAAGCGATATGCGAATTGGGAGCGACTTTTGCACTCGTGGAAGAGCCGTATACTACGGGTGGTCTAGTTAGAGGTTTGCCGGGGGTATGCGAGTTTTTACGGACAGTGGGGGAAACTCAGTAGTAATTGTGAATGACAGGGACATTGAATGTACAGTTGTTAGTAGTAGTCATTGGGGGGTCTGCGTTTCTGTAGAGGGGGGTTTTGGGAGGATGTTCTTGGCTAGCATCTATTGTAGGTTCGGGGGACCTTTAGAGTCATATTTAAGTCACATGGATTCGGGCCTACTCCTTGCGAGTAGTTATCCTATAATCCTAGGCCTAGACGCAAACGAATGCTCTCGTATGTTGTTCTTTAAGATGGACAGGTTCGCTCCTGCTCATCAGGACTATGTACGAGGAGTAATGCTTAGTGGATGGCTGGTCACCAAGAGCGTCATTGTGTTGAATGAGCCGAGTGATTATACTTTTGATGGTCCGAGAGGAGTTAGTGACATTAATGTGACAGCTGCATATGGGGTAGCGATGACTGTTTTTAGATCTATATGTAGGGTGTGTTAGTGACCATAATCTGATCGAGATTGGGCTCTCTTATAACAGACGGAGTGATAAGAGAGGGCGACTGCTACAATGCAGTCAATTGAAGACTTTAGGGCACTGACGATTGATGACCAGGTCAGTAAGATAGATCAGTGGATGTGTTCGGCAAATGACTCCTTGCTTGGGCATTAGTCTTCTTCCAGAACTTGCAAAAGTGCTGGAAAGAATCATGGTGTCTCGACTGAAGGAAGAAGCAAATGAGGGTCCCTCTGAGTTTCAGTTTGGTTTTAGTTTTAGTGTTGAGGATGCTTGGCTGCATGTACGTAGGAGTGTTAGCGAATTTTCGTCCAAATATGTGTTAGGCATATTTGTGAATTTTAAGGGCAGAGAACCAAGCCAACCGGCTCAAAATCGGTGGCTGGCCGCCGCCAACATATATCGGCTTAAACGGCTGAACTAGCTCAATGTAAGCTGCCGATACAATCGGCTGCGCCAAAGATAAAAATACTATTTTATATTAAATTTTCTGTATTTTTCGATTTAAGACCCATTTTTGCCTTAAATTTAATTTTTTCTGCCAAAATATATTCAAGAAAACGTATTTTTCAGCGTAATGTTCTTTTAGAACACACTTTACTTTTTTGTTTTTTATAATACATTGAATACATTACTACCACATATACGTATGTTTACCGCACTAAATTTTTTTTATTTTTTTGCACCCAAACATTTTTTGTTTTCCTAGGAAAAACGGCAAGCCGAGATATAAGCCGCCTCCGGTACTGTTTTATGAAAGCCGCCGCCTCCGACCAAAATGTGCCATGCAGCCGCCGCCGACAGTTTCGCCTCGGCTTGGTTCTCTGTTTAAGGGTGCTTTTGATTACCTTTCATGGGGTAGTGTTTTTAGGAGGCTAGATGAAGTGGGCTGTCGGGAGTTAGCCCTCTGGAGAAGCTGCTTCAACGACAGAAAGGCTTGTGTCGTCGGTGCCAGCGACACAGTTTAGAAGAATGTTGTTCGTCTGTGGTCCATTTATTTGGAACATTATGATGGATCCTCTGTTGAGGCATCTCGGCCGTTCTTTCAAGGTGTGTGCGTATGTGGATGACTTGCTGATTCTTGTCGAAGGACAGTCTCGTGCTGATCTAGAAAACAAGGGTGAGAAAGTCATACATGATATATGTCAGTGCGGCGATCGTTCAGGTGTCGAAATGGCGATGGACAAAACTGTGATAATGTTGCTCAAGGGCAAATTATCAAAGGATCGTCGTCCACTAATTCGGTCTGGCAACATTAGTCTTAGATATGCGACTCAGGTCAAGTATCTGGGAGTGATGATGGGTGAGAGGATGAACTTTCAAGTTCATCTTACTCATGTCAGCTATAAGTTGACATCTGTTGCAGGTATGGCGTATCCTTAGGAGTAACTAGGGCCTCATCAGACGTGATGTTCGTACAATATATGAGGGTCTTTTCGTTGCTAGTGCAACGTTTGGCTCTCCTATATGATACGAAACGGTTATGTATCTTGTTGGCGGAAACAAGGTCTTATCCTGTCAGAGAATAGCTATGTTGGCGTTCATGCCAGTTTGTAAGACAGTATCGACGGATGCACTACACGTTCTGTTAGATGTAGCACCCCTTGATTTGGAAGTAATAAGTCGTGCTATTACTTTTAAAATCAAGAAGGGACTATCACTTCTTGAGCATGATTGGGTTTCTGTGTCTGATTTGATGAATGAAGATCTTAGGCAAAATAAGGCACTGTTGGATGAGTGTCTTATTTCTAGGTGGAGAACGAGATGGACGAACAGTGACAAAGTGAGGGTGACTTATGAATTTATACGTACAGATTTCGGCTTCGGCTTGAGTCTGGGATTTATACTGACGGGACATGGCTCTCTTAATGCCTTTCTGCAAAAGAGAGGCTTGTCGGATACTCCGAACTGTGGGTTTGGGAGGGGACCTGAGGACGTATGGCATGTACTGACTGAATGCCATTATTATGAAGACATTAGAAGTTTAGATAGTATGGGAATAGCTCATACTAGGGTATGTTGGGATAATAGTAGGGCTTTAGAAGACGTGCGGACATTTGGGAGGTTGGGCGATTTCGCCCGGGAAGTATTTAGTAGGAGAAGAGACATGCTTTTGTTGCTCTTTTTGTCGCTATTGTCTGTCCTCGGTTTGCGGGTATTTATATCAACGTTGCAGTGACTGGACTGATGCTGTGTATTTTGCTCCGTCTTCGCTGTTCCTGCTTTCGTCGTTGCTGTACAGTTCCTCTTCCTGCTCTTCCTAATACTGTTTCCCTACCTTTCCTTATCGACGTTGTATTCTGCAAACCACCCGTGAGGGTGCCGGCGTTGGAAGTTTGTCCTAAGTTTTTGTTCGTTTTGTTCTTTGCAGGTGTCACACCATGTGGCCAATGAATCGCCCGTGAGGGCGATTGTTGATTGTTTGTGTTGTAATTTTTGTCCCTTTATGTTGCTATATGTTGTGTATGTGGCACGTGTCGGGCCACCAGTTCCGAACTGTTTGGAGTTCAACTGTTAAATCTTTGTTTTGATGCTCCGCTGACAAGTTGATGTGAGGTGTCTCAACATCTCCAGCGAAAAGTGAGGTTAAGTTTGAATAACCTGAAGATTGGCCTTGCCACTTTGCATGTGCGCTGTGTAGTATTGCTGATTCGGATTGTCTCTGGTTTTTGGTTTTGGAATTCGGTAATAGGAAATTGTCGCCCCCTATTGGATTTCTTTGTTGACGAACTTGGCTTTCTGATGGTCCGCCGCCAACACCGATGATGCGCGTGGGGCATACGGAGAGTGATCTATCAAGCTCCGACGCGGACGAGGATGGCAAAAGATTTAAGCCGGGAACACCGCTTGCGACCCGTGCTTTGGTGCTATTGGTACGTCGGTGCTATTGGTCTTAGTAGCGCTGCTGCTAGTACTCGTAGTATTGCTGCTTTAGTGCTGTTGACGTTGCTGATGGGGGTACTCGCGAGACCTCTGCCGAGAGTTGTGCTAGGAGAGAGAGTAGGCCCCGCAGAAAGGATCCATGTTCGAGTGCTGAAGGTGTAGATGCAGTGATTTCTGAGATGAAAGCGGTCACTGGTGGCGTAATTGAGGCCGTTTACAGTGATGGGGTTACTGCAGTCCTAGTCAGGTTGCTTATGGGGAGTTGCGGCAAGTAGGAGAGCCTGTTCATAAAGGTGGTAACCGAGGGCGAGGGTGTCTGGATTTCTGCGGAGGGGTGTTTCGGTAGGGTACTCTTATCGAGTATTTATTGTAGGTTAAGCTGCCCATTAGAGCCCTATCTAAGGTATATGGATACGGTGCTACTCAATGCGAGTAGCATACCGCTCATCCTAAGTCTTGACAGAAATGCATCTTCTCGTATGTGGTTCTCTAAGATATCCAGACATTCGTCTGGATATCAGAACTACATGCGAGGCAGGGTTGTCAGATTTTTTTAAGCCTCTGTCGCCAAATTGTTAATCAGAAATCGCCAAAAATCGCCAAAATTAAATTTTATATATTAAAAAAAAATAAAAACAACTAAAATATTTAGTGCTTCAAATGTTACATAATTTTAAAATGTAAATTCAGCATCAATAAAGTCAATGATAATTTCAGTAGCTAATAATAATTTGAATTAAAAAAAAAATATATATTAATTTTAATACACTTTTCTGACATACATAGCTCAATTTTAGGTCAATGAACACCGAATAACAAAATAAAGATCTAATTTATAAATATCTTCAATAAATGTTTGACAATTTGTTTTCCATCATCTTTGAAATATGAATATTAAGATTTTGTGGGCCATAATGAAAACAATTTATCAAATCAGGGATTTTTACAAACTCTTGCTTCGTGTCTTTAAATTTGATAATTTAAAGGTATTTCTGTAAATACGTATGTTGAATTTCAAGTTTGAATAAAAATGAATATTCATTTGAAAAAACTGATACTTTCCCAATTTCATATAAATGTTATTCCTAAATAATTCTTAATCCAAAAATAAATTAATATTAAAAGATTAAAATTAATGGCATATTCCCAATTTGAAATCATATGCCTTTGTTAAATCAGGTTATATTTAGAAAACAGTAAAAACATTTGATTTCAATTAATTATAAATTTAATATAAAACCTTTGTATTTAAAAATGGATTTTAAAATTGCTACTAAGTGTCTTATACCAAGAACGAAATGTCATTAAATGTTTTTTTTTTACAATTTGCAAAAATTACCAGAATGATAATAAAAATCATGCACAAACAATTGTTTTAGAATTTTTGCTCTATATTTTTTGCAACTTTATTTCATAGGCATGGAGAAATTAATATACATACGTGTGTTATCTGTTTAAAGAAATACTTTTAATTTTATGTTCAAGCAAAAGGTCTTAGCGACCATCTAACAATCTTTGTATGGACCCCTTGTTGAGAACCGCCGTTTTTGGATAGAATAATACTAAAAATAAACGTTGGCTAGTAAGAAAACGTAATAGTTTTACTATGCGAATACCTATTTAATAAAATTTTAAAAATTAGCCAAATAAATCGCCACCTTTTTAAAAATCGCCAAAAAATTCGCCATGTCGCAAAACAGAAAATTCAGTCGCCAAGAGCAATTAAAAATCGCCACATCTGACAGCCCTGATGCGAGGTAGGATGCTCAGCGAGTGGATGTTAACGATGAGCGTCGGCGTATTAAATGCGCCGAGTCTTTTGTATACCTTCGATAGCCCTAATGGTGTCAGTGACAGACGTAAAAGCTGAAATGGGGCGGCGCTGACAGCTTTTAGTTTTAGGTGCAGGGTGTGTGACAGCATCTTTTAGAAGGCGCGGAAAATGAGCGTTTGAAGGGGCGTCTTGACATTCTCGATAGTGGTGGTTTTGGTCGGGGCATGGGTGCTGCTCGTGTTCAAGCTATGTGGTTGCCGTGACAGACGTAAAAGCTGAAATGGGGCGGCGCTGACAGCTTTTAGTTTTAGGTGCAGGGTGTGTGACAGCATCTTTTAGAAGGCGCGGAAAATGAGCGTTTGAAGGGGCGTCTTGACATTCTCGATAGTGGTGGTTTTGGTCGGGGCATGGGTGCTGCTCGTGTTCAAGCTATGTGGTTACCGCTGCTGCAGCGCTTCCTGATGTTACGGCTGTTCCTGCTGTGACTGCGGCCAAGCCGGTTGAGACTTGGTCGGTTGTGGTGAAGGGGAAGGATGATGAGACGTCTAAAGAGATCCTTGATAAGATGGAGAAGGAGGTTGGCCCCACTCTTGGAGTTCGGGTACAAGTCAGAGATTCAAGCCGATCGGCTCCAAGCCGGTTTTGCGCCGCCTCCGTGTAATTTTCTACTTCATGCGCCGCCGCCACTTTCATCGGCTCACATCGGCTCAAAATCAGCCGGCGAAATTTTAAAATTTTTATTCAAATTCAACATAAAACATATTTTTCTATCTTATTCGAAGAAGTGAATGTAGTGGCTCCATCTATTATTATAATTTTACTTACATATAATAAATTTATTAGAATTAAGGATAATAGAACGTATAAAAGTGAATTAATAATTAATAAATGATGAAATCCTCACTTCTATTTCAATTGCGCCGCCGCCGCCGAAAATTTTGCCTTGGCTTGTTTCTCTGGTACAAGGCATTAAGCCCATGCGCGACGGTGGTGCGGTTATACACACTCCCTCTGTCGCTGAGAGCGAGAAGATTGCTTTCAATGCCAAGTTTGCGGAAGTTGGTCTGGAGGTTGCCGTACGGTACAAACTGGGTCCTCAAGTCGTCGTACAGCGCGTGCATGCAGAAATCTCGACCGATGACTTTATGGAAGATCTGTATGAGATGAATAGTTTAGGGAATATTTTCCCAGGAGTACTTCGCAAAGAGCGTCCGTCTTGTGAGCAGTACGTATGTGTGCGTACGTATGAAAAAGACAAAGAAAACAAAATAAAAGGAAACGAAATGAATTGTGCAGAGAGTCATAAAAACATTTCAACAATAAATCATTTTGAACTGAATTGAATTAAATGTAAAAAGGCAAAAAATGTTAAAATATTTAAAAAATGTTAAATAATTAAATTTAAAAAATTTAAATAATATAGCTATGTAATTAAAATGATAGACTAATCGTAATAGACTAATCGTAAATTAAGAGAGCCTTACATTAAAAGCACTCACGGTTTTCATAGTTGGATGAAAATTAAATTTATTTAAGCCTATAGGGACTCACATGGAAAAAAAATAACAAAGTTTACATTTTAATTTGAAAACATGGTTTAAAATCACTTAATAAATATTACTAAATAAATAAAATGATTACTTTGACCTGCATAACCTGGTTATGCGAGTGATATAATTTCTTATCAAGTTGGATGGAAAAATGGTCGAATAGGTAAGAAGATATTAGTATCTGTAGAACTGGTCTTAAAACTTCGTGGAAATCATTTTTATCAAACTACTTAGATGCATTGCATTCTTATATTAGATTATTACATATCAAGGCGCGAATAGATTTGTCCCTTAATAATTTTCTATTAAGCATGAATAATGTGACTGAAATTTTTTTTCCGAATGTTGTAATTCCCATCCGACTTTGGCCCAGTAACAAAAATAATGTCTTACTAACGAAAATTGTATGCATTCACAATGAAATTTTTATAAATAAATTAGAGATCATTACCAATAAACATATTCTATACAGAAAAACGCTTTTTAAGAAAATAACATCCCTAAATATTAAAATATTATAATGAACATTAAAAAAAAATAATAATAAATTATTTATTTCTAAAAAAAAGGTTTTCGGTGTAGTTAAATATTGATCTATTATATATTCTCTGCTAATTTAGATATTCGATATTCTCTGTAAGTTGATATATCTTTATTATTTATTATTTGGAATAATTAAATACAAACTTATTTTAGATTTTGATAAAAGCAGATCTCAAATTCCACAAAAATTACCAAAAATAAACACTTTTTTTAATTTTTGTCGTTTTATGTTTGCGAGGAAAAGGCGCTTTTGAAAGCGCATAACTTTTATATCGAATAGTTAAAATTTCGATTCTAGACTGGCTCATATAAAGGAATTACATGATTGTTCTTTAGGAGTAGTCTCCGATAATAAAGCTTTGGGAAATGTGAACGACATGTTTTTAATAAGGGTAATTTTTTACAAAAATTGTAAAATTGGATGAGAATAGAAAATTAGCAAACGATTAAAACTTTCATGTCAAAGGTGAGTATCCATATATCCGTTCCTGAGTAGTCTTTGTAATACCGCATTCAACATTCATAACGGACTTTACTTTTTTACATTTTTTTTATGCTGGTTTGACTGCTCGGGCGAATTCCAGACATTGATATGGCTTTAAACGTGCTACAATTTAATTGCCAACGGGCATACGCAGTGGCTTGCGAACTTGGGCAGGCAATGTGCGCTTTGGACTCGGCTTTTGCCTTGGTGAAGGAGCCATATTCGACGGATGGCTGTATTGGAGGGTTGCCGGGGAGGATGCGAGTGTTAACTGACGTGTGGGGTAACTCTGCGGTTATAGTTAGGGGCAGTGACATTGACTGTACTGTTGTTAGTTGTAGCCAATGGGGGGTCTGCGTTCTCGCGGAAGGGGGGTTTGGGAGGATGTATCTGTATAGTATCTACTGTAGGTTTAGTGATTCTTTGGAGCCTTATCTAAGGTATATGGATACGGTGCTATTACTTGCGAATAGCATACCGCTCATCTTTTGCATGGACGCTAATGCATCGTCTCCCATGTGGTTCTCCAAGGTGTCAGGACGTACGTCTTGTCATCGGAGCCACGTGAGAGATGAGATGCTCAGCGAGAAGAGATGGCTGAAAATGGGGCATCACTTACAGCTTTTGATTTTAGATGGAGGGTGGTATATTATGAGGAACGAACGAAGGATACTGAGTCATGTCGTAAGTGGCACCTGAGATATGTTGATTGGGACGCTGACAGTTTTAGGGCCAATGTTTTAGAGCAGTCGTTGGAGGACTTTAGGGCACTGATGATAGATGACCAGGTCAGTAAGATAGATCAGTGGGTGTGCACGGTTAATGATGCACTCCTTGGCTGGTATCGAAAGACTAGGCTAAGTAAGGTCAAGTGGTGGACCAAGGAGTTAGATATGATGCGGAGGAACCTTAGGCGTCTCCGGAAGCGATTCCAGAGAGCTAGAAGTTCCAATGCTGAAGATCTTCCTCAGCGTGAGGCTGATTATCGAGCTGCCCGTAGGGCGTACAATGACAGAATTGTTAATGTTAAAGAGGACGAGTGGAGAGATTTCGTACATGACAATAGGGTTGAGCCCTTGGGTAAGGTTCACCGTGTGTGCAGGGGTAAAAATACATGTCGGCCTGCTTCGTATTTTTACCCCTGCACACACGGTAAACCTTACCCAAGGGCTCAACCCTATTGTCATGTACGAAATCTCTCCACTCGTCCTCTTTAACATTAACAATTCTGTCATTGTACGCCCTACGGGCAGCTCGATAATCAGCCTCACGCTGAGGAAGATCTTCAGCATTGGAACTTCTAGCTCCATGTCTCCAGGTTGGCAATGTAACATTGTCGACTTGGAGGGAATGTACTGATGAACTATTGTTTTCTTTCCAATATCGGAATCTGTTGATTACTCTCCACTCATTAGGGAGATGGTTGATCCTCCGGTATTGGAAAGTTCGGAATTACTAGACAGTATTTGCCGGGTCAGAATTAGGAAGTCACCGGGTATGGATGGTATGACTGGAGAGATGTGTAAGAGCATCTGGAAACCCATACCTGAGTATCTGGAGGCAATCTTTGGGAAGTGTGTGAGTGAGGGCTATTTCCCTGGGGCTTGGAAGTGTGATCGCGTTGTCGTTCTCCTGATAGAGTAAGGAGTAATCCGCGCTCTTATCGGGGCATCAGTCTCCTTCCGGTACTTGGAAAAGTGCTGGAAAGGGTCATGGTTTATGTAAATAAAAAACACCAATTTCCAAAACGTTATAAAGTTATATGTTTATTGAACTCAATTCTTAGTATAAAAGAACAATTGATTTTAAGTTAGGGTATACTGAATTCAATAAGAATTTTCAAGTTTTTTTTTCACAATTTATTTTAAATTTTATTATTTAAGTAATTGAAGCTTTTCGACACGAACGCTGTTCATGCCAATAAGCATGAAATGACGTAGGTCGATAAGTCAGTCGATGTACTGTTTTTTTTTCTTACTTAATGGTCGTATACAAAAGCTGAAAGCTACAAATGTATTGCTATCTTCCTTCCACATAACGCCTAAAAGATATATGTCAAGTTGGTTAAACGTCAAAAATGCTGCTTCCGTTTTTATCTTCCATTTTTTTCTTTCTTATATTTTCTACCACGAACCAACAAGGTAATCCTAATAGCTCCTCAATAAATTTATTTTTCTACCAAAATCTAATTTGATTGCATTTTTCTTTATTTTCATAAAATTGTCCATTGGGTTTCATCATCAATAAAACAAAATAAAATATTAACTTTATTTCGTTTTATTTACTTGGCTCTGAGATTAATTGATGTTCCATTTCAGTGTGAAAATTCCAACACCTACTCTTCAATCCATCATTTGTTCCATTCGAGCCGGATTGGAATTGATCATAATTAATCTATTCTCAGAGATTTCACGACAATAAATTAATTATCTTCCAATTTACATACATCTTTTACTGGAAAAGAGGTACGTTGTTTAATTTGCTTGATATGTATGGTTGATACGGAGCATTATGGCTTAGTTAGTTTGTGAATTATATATATATATATATATATATATATATATATATATATATATATATATATATATATATATATATATATATATATATATATATATATATATATATTAAAAAAAAAAGATTAAAAAACACAAAAAAAATTATAATTATTTAATATAAAAAAAGCCTAAAAAATAGAAAGATAATTCAATTTAAAGAAATCTAAAATAAAAATAAGAAAAAAATACGTGTAAAAAATAAAGAATAATAAGAGAAAGAACAAAATTCTACACTGCCATAAGTACATGATTGGGGAAATGTTAGTATGAGAAAGGAGTAAACGCATCCCTTTTTAATAAATCACTACCAGCAGCTAAAAGTGAGTTTCTGATAAAATTTATTTTACGAAAGTTTATAATAATTTTATATTTACGATCAACGAATCAGTGTATTCATGTTGTAGGGTATTTCCTTCTTTTGTTCCCTATTCCTATTCCGTTTTTTCTTAAGTCTCCAAAAAAAAAGATTTACATGTATGGTTCCACTCTCTTTCCCTTTTTGTCCCAAAATACATAATTTGATTTAAAAATATATTTATTTAAAATACAATTATAAATTGTAAAACATTTATATGAAATGAAAACAGATTAATAGTCCAATAATAAAATCTATAGTTGAATAAATTTCAGCTTTATCTCTTAAAAAATAAATACTTTTTTGTTGTTTGTCCCAAATAAAAATTTGAATATTCTCTTAATATTTATCATTATCATTCTCTCTGATTTTAACTAGTTTCTCTTTTTCTCCAAATGGTAATATATTTTAGTTACTAAAAGCTCATGTATATTTTATTATATTTCTGAATTACTGAGAAATAATTTCCAAAATTTGTTTTTATCATATTCTAACAAAGAAAAAAAGTGTTGCCGAGGTTGGTATATTTATTCTTAACCTAAAAGTAAAATCTAAATCAAAAATTTTATGAAATTAGTTGCAACTTTAAAATAAATGAATTATACAGGAGTTTCTACTGAGAAAAAAATACTGTGGCTACCTGGAAAATGATTAAAAATTAAATATATATATTTTTTTGTAGTTCTTTTTTTTACATATTAATACCTTATAATACAAATTTTGTGTTAAATCCCAACAAATTTACTTAAATACTAACGAAACAAATTATTTTCTGATCCCCAAGAACAACTTCTCGGCAACACTATACATATTAAACATTAATTTGGAAAGTGAATGAGTGTGCAAATTAAATTTACTCTTCCTATGAGTATATATTAGGCGTGTTCGTTTACGTCCGAGGTATTTAGCATTGCATATTTAATCGATGGAAAAATCTTATTTGATTAAGTATAATTGAATTGTATATTATTGAAGAACATTTATTCTAATTTTGCCTCCTTTTTTTGATAACTATTGATTCTCTCTTTTATCATCGGGATATTTTCGCATTTACCTCAATTATACGTAGGTTTGCTTAAATATCATTTCAATTTATATATATTCGTACGCGTTTCCTTACGCTTCTAGGTTTTCCTTTTCGTAGTTGCGACAACTTCTGTTTTTATGCACATGTAGCAACGAACGCGACTATTATCTTTAAGGTTTTCCAAATTTAATATTAACATTCCAGTTAAACTAAGGTTATTGACCTTTTTACTTCATTGGAAATTAGTCTCAGCTGTTTCGTAGTCAGTGATCTAAATTATTATAACAATTTTTGCAGCCAGAGAATTAAATGAATGAATTCTTCTTTTTTTTGTTTGTTTAATCTTTATATATAAACCGAGCAGACTTGTTTAATTGGTATACATCTAATCAAGTGTTGAATTCCGCAATTTTTCTTCTTTTTAATATCGAATTTCTTATAACAGCTCGTGTAATAACTTTTGGAATCTGCAGTTTTTTTTTTGAAAATTTTAATTTATATAAGTAGGCGCGATTATTACACGATGTCATTGGATAGCTTCATACGTTTAGCGGACAGTATTGTCGAATTTGAGGCCGATCTCAATGACAATCAGTACCCTACAACATCCACTCATGCACTTGAGGTCCATAGGTACGAACTTAAATCTAACTGGTCACGTATAAAAGCGGCTTATGAAAATTTCTTAGTTGAAGCTGAGAAAGAAGCTGCTGATAGCGATGATCCAATTGACATTGAATCATTTAAGCTCAAGTATAAAAGCACTTATACTACTTATTGTAATTGCCTTACGAAACTTTCCGATATGGTTGATTCTTTGAGACAACAGACGACCTATCATTCTGACACACGTCCAGTAGAAAGTACTTCACGTCCTAGTAATTCCCGAGATATCGGGATTCCCAGTTCAAGGTCCAATGAGTTCCAAAGCCTTCACTTACCTCCCATTGAAATCGATACATTCACTGGAGATTACGCACACTGGCCTACTTTCCGTGACATGTTCACTGCAATAATTAGCAATTCCAAAGCCAGTAATGTCGAAAAGCTTTTCTATTTAACCCAGAAGACCAAAGGTGAAGCAAAAGAGATTGTTTCCAAATGTCCTCTCACTCATCAGGGTTTTGAATCAGCCTGGAAAGATCTGTGCTCTCGGTATGAAAATCGAAGAGTTATAGTGAATGATCAATTGAAGCTTCTTTTTAACTTACAATCTATTACTTCAGAAACGGGTAAGGCATTGAAACAGATCCAAAGGGATATAAACTCATGCATTTCCATTTTGAAACTATATAGTATTGATGTTGCAAACTGGGATCCAATATTTGTTTTTATTTGCACAAACTGTCTTCCTGAGAATACTTTAACTTTATGGGAGCAAGGCCTTGCAGATAAGACTGCAATACCAAAGTGGTCAGATCTGGATATCTTTTTGACCAACAGATATCGAACCTTAGAATCCGTTTCAGAGATTCGAGGTTCAAATAGTTCCAAGTCTGACGGAAAATATAAAAATTCTGATTCCAAAGTCAGAAATAATTCCAATCCCAATTACGGAAAAAGAGTTCATAGTTTCCAAGCAAATATAAGTGGCCCCAAATGTCAGTTATGTGTTAATGAAATCATGCTATTCGTAAGTGTCCGAAATTTTTGAAAATGGAACACCAACAAAGGCTCAAAGAAGTTAAAAGGGAAGGCCTATGCTTAAATTGTTTTTCTAAAACCCATAGTGTTAATAATTGCACAAGCAAGCATAGTTGCTTTAAATGTAATAAGAGGCACAAGGAAGTTGTAAATACAAATTCGTCAGTGCCAATTTCAAGTAATCTCAATCCTAACTCAGCAACTTTCCCTTGCACATCTTCCGCGCAGGTACAGTCCACTACTAGTTCTAATATTATTCAATCTTGTTTCGCTTCGAATTTTAAAGGTGTTTTATTAGGAACGGTTTGGGTGAATGTTTCTCATTTAGGTATGAAATATACTGCTCGTGCTCTGATCGATTCTGGATAAGAGGGCACATTTATTTCTGAGAGCTTATTCAATATTCTTAAGCTTCCTTTTAAGAATACTAATGCTCAGATTTCCGGGCTAAATAATTCCATTTCCGCTAAAGTCCAACGGCAATGCTCTTTTCTACTTGGTTCTCAGCTAAACGAAAATGTTCAACTCCCTGTGACCGCTTTAGTAGTTCCTCAATTGTCAGCAAATCTCCCTTCCCGAACTATTCCAGGTTCTGCATTTATAGATCTTCTAGAGATTATATTAGCAGACCCAAAAATTTATTGTAGCTCCAAAATAGATATTTTGATAGGAGGAGATTTTTTCCCGTCGATTGTATGTTCGGGTATAAGACACAATATTTGTGGATCCTTGATTGCCCAAGAAACTATTTTTGGTTGGATACTAACAGGTCCTGTTTTTCCCGGTTCTAGTACAAATTCTACTGTCATTTCCTATTTTTGTGAAATTTCTTTAGACAAAGAAATTTCTCGATTTTGGGAGGTGGAGAATCTTCCACGAAGAAATTTCATGCCTCCTTCCGACCAAGCATGTGAGGATTTGTATAAGCGATCCACACATAGAAATTCAGAAGGTAGATACATAATATCACTTCCTTTTAAAGAAGGGTTTCCAGAACGTCATAGTATTGGACACTCCAGAGATGGGGCTGTAGCTCAGTATTTCCGTAATGAAGCCAGATTATTGCGTTCTCCAGATTTAAAATCTGAATATGATAAAGTCGTTCAGGAATATGAAGATCTGGGTCACATGACTAGAATAAAATCTCCGTCTAATTCAAAAATAACAAATGTTTATTACCTTCCACATCATGCTGTATTAAAACCTGAAAGCATTAGTACCAAAGTCCGCGTCGTGTTTAATGCCTCATCGCCGTCTTCCAATGGTTTTAGCTTAAATTCAGTACTTCACACTGGTCCAATCCTTCAGACTGATTTAACTCTTCTGATTCTAAAATGGCGATTTTTTAGATATGTTTTCAATGCAGACATCCAGAAGATGTACAGGCAAATTCTGGTTAATCCTGATCATACGCCTTATCAGAGAATTATTTTTTGTAAAGATCCTCTGGGACCATTATGTGATTACGAATTGAAAACGGTGACCTTTGGCGTAAACTGCGCTCCATATCTCGCAATTCGGATATTATTGCAGCTCGCAGACGATGTTGAAACTATTTTTCCGAAGGCCAGTCGAATTCTAAGAAACTCGATGTACGTTGACGATGTGTTAGCCGGAGAGCATACAATTCATAATGCGATTAGTGCTAAGAAAGAGATAATTGCGGCTTTGCAATCAGCAAGATTTTCGCTTAGAAAGTGGACATCAAATTCCCAAGCTATAGTAGCTGATATCCCCTCAGACCATTTACTTAATGATGATTTTTTAAAGTTCGAAGACAGTAGTTCTGCAAAGACTTTGGGGATACGTTGGAATGCGTGCTCAGATCAATTCTATTTTAATTTAAATCAATTCCAGGGATCAACAAACTACACTAAAAGGGAGGTTCTCTAGCAAATAGCGAAGCTGGATGGGATGAAATCATTTCTGCTGATGCGCTTCAGCAATGGAAAACATTCCAGTCCAATTACCCTTATTTCAATTCCATTCGGATTCCACGATGGATAAACTTCACTCCAGATGTTGAAATTCAATTTCACGGATTTTGCGATGCATCAGAGAAAGCATACGCCGCTATATTGTATGTTCGAATAGCAGATGGTAATTCCATATATACTCATCTAATTGCCTCCAAAACAAAAGTTGCTCCTATTAAGACCCTCTCGATTCCTAGATTAGAACTTTGTAGTGCTCTTCTTTTGGCAGAAATGGTGGACAGCATAGTTCCAAGGTTAGATATAGAAAACTATTCGCTTTTCTGTTGGACTGACTCAACTATTGTACTATCCTGGCTGGCGAAATCTCCTTGTTATTGGTTAACGTTCGTAGCAAACAGAGTATCGAATATTACTCAAATTACAAATTTCTCCCAATGGAATCACGTAAATTCGGAAACGAATACCGCAGATTTAGCTAACAGGGGTCTTTCCCCACAAGAACTTTTAGAGTGTGATTTAAGGTGGTTTGGTCCAAATTGGCTTTGAAAGCTCATTGGCCTAGTATATATATGGCAGATCTCCCAAATACAGAGCTCGAAATTAAGAACGTAAGAGTGCATTTCTTTTATTTCCACGATTTCGAAGACATATTAGAAAGGTTTTCCTCTTTTACCAAGGCCTTGCGTGTCATGGCATACGTTTACAGATTTTTCTTTCAGACTCATCCCCGCTATCGTCATAGTTTCTTTAAAGCGTTTGTGTCTCTTTCAAGCTCTGAAATAAATTCCGTCCGGGATCGTCTAGTATCTATTTGTCAGAAAGCCCATTTTCCTTATGAATACAACATTCTTTCTGACGGACATGATGTCCCACAATCAAGTGATATATTACCTCTGAATCCATTTCTTGATCCTGAGGGAATTATTCGCTCATGTGGCAGACTAGAATCATCACCAGGATTGACATATAATGAAAGATATCCGATTATCCTTCCATATAATTGTCAATATTCAAGGCTCCTGGTCAAATTTGTACACGATATCAGTCTACATGGAGGGAATCAGCTAGTCCTTCGGCTTCTAAGAACGCAGTATTGGATCCCACGGGCAAAGAACCTAATAAAAACAACCATTAACAAATGTAAACCGTGTATTATTTATAAGAAAAGGTGCCAAAAGCAATTAATGGCAGCTTTGCCTCCTGAACGGGTAGAATTGACACGTCCATTCGCACACACGGGCCTAGATTTTGCGGGACCATTCGACATTAAAAGCATGTCGAATTTCTAAAGGTTATGTTTGCATATTCATCTGCTTTTCAACGAAAGCGATACACCTTGAAGCCACCACTGATTTGTCCACGTCAGCATTCCTAGCAGCTTTCAGTCGTTTTGTTTCACGTAGAGGATGCCCATTACACTTACATTCCGATAACGGTACAACCTTTGTTGGGGCATCCCGAATCCTTGCCAAAGAGTTTATTAAATCAGCACAACAATCCGTATTGGCAAATTATGCTCACCAGAATATATCGTGGCATTTTATTCCAGCAGGAGCTCCTCATATGGGAGGACTATGGGAAGCTGGAGTAAAAAGCTTTTAAGCTCATTTTAGAAAGGTTACAGGATGTCATAAGTATACCTACGAAGAATTATCAACCTTAATATCCAAAATTGAGGCTTGCTTGAACTCACGACCTATTTCTCCTATGTCCACCGATAAAACAGATTTAGCTGCCTTAAATCCAGGTCATTTTCTAATTGGCTCGCCTATTATAGTACCTGTCGATCCGCAGGTACATGATGCATCAATTTCCTTAGCAAATAGATGGCAAAAACTAAAGATAATTAATCACAACTTTTGCCAGAGATGGAAAAATGAGTACTTAAAAGAGCTTCACAAAAGAAATAAATGGCAGAGACCTGAGCAAAATATAAAAGAAGGTTCGCTGGTAGTGATTAAGGACGAAAATCTTTCCCCCAATGCATGGCGGCTCGGCAGAGTGGATAAAACATATTATGGCTCTGACAATCGTGTTCGTGTTGCCGATGTAAACACGCAACGTGGTTTAGTTACACGGCCTATAGTAAAGCTTGTACTTTTGTTTACAGATTCCTAGGTTTCCATTAATTCGTTTTTTAAATATTTCATTTCTTTTATTTTTAGGAAATCATGCCAAAAATTTCGAGTGTCACTGCCAAAACCAAAACCACTTCAAAACTTTTTCAAAAAAATACAAATCTTATCCATGTCGTATTTGCAACCGCCAACACCCTCTTAGAACATGTAGGAAATTCCTTGCGATGAATACAACGGATCGTATCCGTGCCGTACGTAATAAGAAATACTGTCCTAATTGCCTCGCGCATGATCATTCCCAAGGAACATGTTTCTCAAAACACGGATGTAAACAATGTAAAAATTTTCATCACACATTATTACACATTAATCCTAGGTTGTTCGATAAATTTTTGCCATCTCCTTCACGCTCCCGATCAACTTCTCCTAAACCATCATCTTCGTCAAATAAATGTCACGCTTCCGTGGCCTCAAATAAAAAGGAACTGGAACCATCTACATCCTCGACTTCGTCTTTGACATCGATGTTACGACAGAATACTATCATACTTCTACCAACGGTATTAGTAAAAATTTCGAATACTTCGTACGCCCGTTGTCTACTTGACTCGGGCTCAACGATCAGTCGCGTTTCTAGCAAATTGATCGATCAGTTAAATCTAACTGCGTTCTCCCTTCATAAGGAAACCGTCTGCCCCATCAACCTAAAATCTAGGCTCGACAGCTCTTCAATGATTGAATGCACCTTCAGAGTAGATAATCGAATTGCTCTTCGAACCCCTTCCCTATCTCTTCCAAAATCATACAAAAAAACTTCCGAGATCTTTTCCTTGCTGATTCCGAAATTTATGAGTCAGCTCCCATTGATATTGTAATTGGAGTTGATCTTTACCCAAAAATCATTTGTGAAGGAATTATTTCCCGAAAGGGTTTTCCCACTGCTCATAGCACCATATTTGGCTGGACTATTTATGGTCCCTGTTCATTATAAATATTTCTTAAATTCACTTGTAGGCAATGTTCAAGCAAAATACATAACGTAACTTTTTATACATATAATTATTATTTAAGTTTAATGAATTTTAAATGAATTTATGTTACCCATATTGTCATTAGTATAAGTATAAATGAAAAAAGAAATGAATTTATATATTACTATTTGATTTTAATAATATAATCTATTTTTCTCTATCTTTATTTCAGAAGTAGCATCTTTGACTAAACCAAATTGACAATTCCGTTATTCAATTGCATAGATCCTGCAAGGCGGGCGGCAATGTTCGCCTAAAAGATATATGTCAAGTTGGTTAAACGTCAAAAATGCTGCTTCCGTTTTTATCTTCCATTTTTTTCTTTCTTGTATTTTCTACCACAAACCAACAAGGTAATCCTAATAGCTCCTCAATAAATTTATTTTTCTACCAAAATCTAATTTGATTGCATTTTTCTTTATTTTCATAAAATTGTCCATTGGGTTTCATCATCAATAAAACAAAATAAAATATTAACTTTATTTCGTTTTATTTACTTGGCTCTGAGATTAATTGATGTTCCATTTCAGTGTGAAAATTCCAACACCTACTCTTCAATCCATCATTTGTTCCATTCGAGCCGGATTGGAATTGATCATAATTAATCTATTCTCAGAGATTTCACGACAATAAATTAATTATCTTCCAATTTACATACATCTTTTACTGGAAAAGAGGTACGTTGTTTAATTTGCTTGATATGTATGGTTGATACGGAGCATTATGGCTTAGTTAGTTTGTGAATTATATATATATATATATATATATATATATATATATATATATATATATATTAAAAAAAAAAGATTAAAAAACACAAAAAAAATTATAATTATTTAATATAAAAAAAGCCTAAAAAATAGAAAGATAATTCAATTTAAAGAAATCTAAAATAAAAATAAGAAAAAAATACGTGTAAAAAATAAAGAATAATAAGAGAAAGAACAAAATTCTACACTGCCATAAGTACATGATTGGGGAAATGTTAGTATGAGAAAGGAGTAAACGCATCCCTTTTTAATAAATCACTACCAGCTGCTAAAAGTGAGTTTCTGATAAAATTTATTTTACGAAAGTTTATAATAATTTTATATTTACGATCAACGAATCAGTGTATTCATGTTGTAGGGTATTTCCTTCTTTTGTTCCCTATTCCTATTCCGTTTTTTCTTAAGTCTCCAAAAAAAAAGATTTACATGTATGGTTCCACTCTCTTTCCCTTTTTGTCCCAAAATACATAATTTGATTTAAAAATATATTTATTTAAAATACAATTATAAATTGTAAAACATTTATATGAAATGAAAACAGATTAATAGTCCAATAATAAAATCTATAGTTGAATAAATTTCAGCTTTATCTCTTAAAAAATAAATACTTTTTTGTTGTTTGTCCCAAATAAAAATTTGAATATTCTCTTAATATTTATCATTATCATTCTCTCTGATTTTAACTAGTTTCTCTTTTTCTCCAAATGGTAATATATTTTAGTTACTAAAAGCTCATGTATATTTTATTATATTTCTGAATTACTGAGAAATAATTTCCAAAATTTGTTTTTATCATATTCTAACAAAGAAAAAAAGTGTTGCCGAGGTTGGTATATTTATTCTTAACCTAAAAGTAAAATCTAAATCAAAAATTTTATGAAATTAGTTGCAACTTTAAAATAAATGAATTATACAGGAGTTTCTACTGAGAAAAAAATACTGTGGCTACCTGGAAAATGATTAAAAATTAAATATATATATTTTTTTGTAGTTCTTTTTTTTACATATTAATACCTTATAATACAAATTTTGTGTTAAATCCCAACAAATTTACTTAAATACTAACGAAACAAATTATTTTCTGATCCCCAAGAACAACTTCTCGGCAACACTATACATATTAAACATTAATTTGGAAAGTGAATGAGTGTGCAAATTAAATTTACTCTTCCTATGAGTATATATTAGGCGTGTTCGTTTACGTCCGAGGTATTTAGCATTGCATATTTAATCGATGGAAAAATCTTATTTGATTAAGTATAATTGAATTGTATATTATTGAAGAACATTTATTCTAATTTTGCCTCCTTTTTTTGATAACTATTGATTCTCTCTTTTATCATCGGGATATTTTCGCATTTACCTCAATTATACGTAGGTTTGCTTAAATATCATTTCAATTTATATATATTCGTACGCGTTTCCTTACGCTTCTAGGTTTTCCTTTTCGTAGTTGCGACAACTTATTTAAGTAATTGAAGCTTTTCGACACGAACGCTGTTCATGCCAATAAGCATGAAATGACGTAGGTCGATAAGTCAGTCGATGTACTGTTTTTTTTCCTTACTTAATGGTCGTATACAAAAGCTGAAAACTACAAATGTATTGCTATCTTCCTTCCACATAACGCCTAAAAGATATATGTCAAGTTGGTTAAACGTCAAAAATGCTGCTTCCGTTTTTATCTTCCATTTTTTTCTTTCTTGTATTTTCTACCACAAACCAACAAGGTAATCCTAATAGCTCCTCAATAAATTTATTTTTCTACCAAAATCTAATTTGATTGCATTTTTCTTTATTTTCATAAAATTGTCCATTGGGTTTCATCATCAATAAAACAAAATAAAATATTAATTTTATTTCGTTTTATTTACTTGGCTCTGAGATTAATTGATGTTCCATTTCAGTGTGAAAATTCCAACACCTACTCTTCAATCCATCAAACGCTATGCTGTGGATTTACGAGAGTGAGTTATATTTGTTGATGGTAGATTGTGGCTAAAGTTGGTTGTGGTTTGGGGGCATTGCTTCAGGGCTGGAAATTTCGTTGTTAATTGAAATGAACATCCTCCCGTTCCTGGCAACCTGTGAAGTAAAAGGACAATTATTTTTATGTGTTCAAAGAAATGGGGTTAGTGTAAATTAGGTTAATAAAATATATGTAAAGTACTTCATCACATATTTAATTGGTTAATGATCCCATGGTCAACCGTTCAAGGGTGGAGTCTTGTGCTATAAGGGATCCTCCATAAAAATGGATTACATTTGGCGGGATTACACTAGTGTACATATCACCTCCAATCTCCATTGCTACTGGTGTATTCGGTCGGCAAGGGAGATCCTACTCACTTTGTTTTTAATGGACTCATCCATTGCATTCTGGTAAGGGGTTTTTGGCAAATCGTTCACCACTTGCATGCAGATTTCATACCTTACATTTAAAGCGACGCTTGAAGTTATCAAGGCTTTGACGTAAATTTCGTCATCAATTTTAAACGGGGTTTAACCAGCTATCTTTCACAATTGCCAGAGAAATACGAGATTTTGTTAGGGTAGGATTTAATATGGCCCTCGCTTGTTTATTTTCTTCCTCCATAATCACTTCAACCATTACCGTGGTTATTATAGTTGTCGAAATTGGTTTGGTTAATGATCGTCTGGGAGCAGGTATGGGTGTAGTGCTCGTGGCAGGGGGTGTTGCAGATCATTCTTTGGCCAAATCTTTTAAAATGCATTCTGGCACATGCAATATAGAGTGATGTTTTCCACTGCATTTGTGTCAACGGGCCTTGCTAGAACACTTCCCAATTAAATGATTTCTGGCCAAAGAATTCACACAATAGCGAAGACTTACTGCGGTTTTGTACTTCTGTGCCAAGTTCATTTTAATCTGCCTGACAAATACCACAACCAAAATAACGTTTTGATTGAGATTGTTTTGGTTTGAGTAGCGCAAGTGAGAAGTGTTGTGGTTCTGTGAACGAACTGACTTGCGGCTAGAACGCTGGTAACGCTTGTTGTTGTTATGTACCATTCTCTGTGAAAAATAATATGCATATGAATGATTAAAATTATGGAATGAGTTAGTGGGTTAGAGTGAGGGCTATTCAAAATAGTTATATAAGTGGTTAGTATATTTAGTTGGTTAATTAGTTGAAGATAGGGTTATACTAGAAGTACTACACTTACTAGTGGGTAAGATGACAATTTTGGTTATTGGTCGAGTCATAATTCCAGTTGAATTTCGTAGGTCAACAACTCGGTTTCTTTGAGGGTAATATTCTCATTACTTAAATCGGGTTCTGCAAGGGTTAATATAGGTGAGCCAATTAAAAAATTACCTGGGGTTAACGGGTTTAAATCTAGTGGGTTTTCACTTGACGGGCTTAAGGGTCTTGAATTCAAGCATCCTTCAATTCTTGATAGAAGTGTAGCAAGCTCTTCAAATGTATATTCATTCAATTTCTTTAAATGTGATTTAAAACATTTAACGCCTACTTCCCAGAGTCCGCCCATGTGTGGAGCTCCGGGGGGTATAAAATGCCACGTCAAATTTTGTAGACTGTTCATGTATGTGACAGTTCCTTTTAGTTGTTTGATGAATTCCTGTCGCTCTTTTTTTAACAACTTACTAGCTCCAATAAAAAATCCCCGCCTCGAAAAAAAACGGGCAAATGCAAATGGGGTTAGGGTAAGTAGGTTACTATGTTTGGGTATTGGGTTTTTCCTTTTCAGACAATTATATTCGTCTTTAAAATATTAAGTTTTGCATATAATAATTAGTCTATCACGGGTTGGTTTTATTTCAGTCACATCAAGTTCAATACTTGGGTTGGTAAGTAATTTATCAAGCTTTTCTTTGACTGATTGAGTATTTCGATCAAGAATAATTCTATCATTTATAATTGTATTTCTACGGGTATATTATGCGCGATCACAAAATCGGTAGAAATAACTCTTAAAGCTTTAGATAATTTTGAAAATCGTGACAAAATATCTGGGTTAGGGTTATTCGTATTTTCCAAGAAAGGGTTATAAGGGTGAGTATTAACTGTTGTAGAAAACGATTGACTAATTTTAGCTTTAGCTTGAGTTATAAAGGTTTTATCTGTTGTTGGCCATTTCGATGCAGATTCTTTTAACCATGAGGGACCATTCCACCATAGATTGTCATCCTTCATCTGCATTGCATCCTCTGCTAGCAACATCAGCTGGGTTGTCGTATGAGGCAACATGATTCCAGTTATTAACGCCTACTGTTGTCAAAATTGTAGAAACGCGGTTAGCTACAAATGTGTTCCATGAGTTGGGTTGTTTATTGAGCCAAGCTAACACAATTGAGGAATCTGTCCAAAAATAGGTTTGATGCAGGGGTAATTTTAACTGAGTAAATTATGTGTCATTTAGTCAGCAACACAGCACCAAAAAGTTCTAGTTTGGGTAACGAGATAACTTTGATTGGTGCAACTCACGTCTTAGCGAAGAGTAGGGTAACGGTATTTGGACCGTTTATGGGTGTGACTTGTGCGTATAAAACTGCAGGCTTTTTCAGAAGCATCTGAAAACCATGAAACTAAATTTTTGCTGAAGGTGAAAAATTAATCCATCTTGGAATACGAATTTTATTTATATCATCATAGAACTGCAAAAACTTTTGCCATTTTATTAGGGTTAGTAGGTGTAAGACATTCATCCCAAGCTGTGCTATCTTGCCAAATTTACTGCATGATAATTTTAGCAGTAATTACAACCGGCGCTAGCCAACCAGCTGGGTCAAAAAGACGAGCTATATCTGATAAAACATTTCGTTTAGTGTAAGCTGATTTTCTCTCTATTAAGGGTACACTAAAGAAAAATGCGTCCTCTTTCACATTCAATCGAATGGCTAATGTCTTTGCTTTTTTGGATTCTGATAGGGTAAGCAAATCCACATCAAGTAAATGATCTTCGAGTAAATTGTTTAAAAGTTCCTTAGTGTTTAAAATCCATTTCCTTAGAGGAAAACAAGCAGAATAAAGAGCTTGGATCAACTGTGTTTGAGCCTCTTTAGCTTCTTCGACAGTATGACCACCAGCTAAAACATCGTTTACATACATATTATTTCGCAACACTTTTGAAGCGATTGGGTGGGTATTTTGAATGTCTTTAGCTAATTCGTGTAGGGTTCTAATAGCCTGTTTGCAGTTCATATTCTTGAATGAATATTCTTCACTTGTTTGCAGTTCATATTCTTGAATGGGTTCATTGACGCTTTTACGGAATAGTATACGTTGAAAGGGTATGTGGGTAGGGTTTAACAAAATTTGCCTGTACATTTTTGTAATAACGGCGTTAAATACTATCTTAAAAACGCGCCATTTCAAAATGAGTACAACTAAATCTTGTTGCAGGGTAGGACCAGTGTATAGAGCATCATTTAAGCTGTTACTATTTGATGTCTTGCTTGAAGCATTAAAAACAACTCGAACTTTCTTTGTGACACGATCGAGTTTAACAACAGAATGATGGGGTAAGTAATGTGGGTATTACTTCAATTTCCCAAAATTTGGTCAAACATGTATCAAGTGTGACAGAACTGAAATATGAAACTATGGGTTGGGTATTGTGTGATTTTTGAACAGGTCCTGTTAAAATCCATCCAAACTCAGTTTTCTGAGCTATTAAAGTGTTGAGAAAATATTTCTTAACACCGGCTAATTGAATATTTTCCAAGTCTTTTATGAGGGTGGGGTCTAAATTTTGGGTGGGTAAATTTTTTGTAAGGGTTTTGACAACAATTGCTTGGATATTCAATTTGAAATTATTTTGGGTGTTGGATTTCAACACAACTGCAAAGTTTATTAGAGCGAGCTGATACCACTTCATTCAATCCTGAAATTTCAGCAACAATGGGTGTAGTGGGTAAGTGTAATTTTCATCTAAGTTTATCAGAAACAAAGGAAAAATCGGAAGCTGGATCAATAAGCGCTCTTGCTGGGAATAATTCTCCATGGACATCAACGTTCAGTACTACTGTTCCTATTAACTTTGTTCTATCATCTAATATGGGTTTGTTTGACAGGGTTTGGGTTGAGAAAGACTGACCTGCATTTCGTGATGTTGACGGCTGATTATCGTCAACTTGTGGGTTTGGGTTTGAATTGGGTTTGTGCAAAAGAGTATTATGCCTTCCACCACAATATCTACAGGTAAATGTGCTTTGACAATCTTTGATTACATGAGCAATGGCTAAACAATTGTAACAAATTCCATTCTTTTTTACAAATTCTATCCTCTCGCTTACTTCTAATGAAGTAAACGTTGAACATTCTCTAAGTGTATGATTATTTTTGCATAGTTTGCAAATAGACCCATCGGGTTTATTTTGGGTATTTGGGTGATTTTGATTATTTGGATACTTTTGAGTATTTGGGTTATTTTGGGTATTAAATTTAGAGATTTTGTTCTCATTTTGAGGTTTGTTCTTCGGATGTGTATCATTTGTAGAATGAGTTACATTGTGAAATGCTCTGCATCTTCTATCGAAAATATTTCTATTTTCTTGAGAATTTTTGGGTCTTGGGTGTGTATTTGGGTTAGTGTTAGGATCTACAATATCATTAACTGATGTTAGTTCCTTGAAAGTGTTTGTCAAAAACAGATCAAAGTCTGTCCATGAAGGCATTTCAGCACAATCTTGCGGGGTTTTTTCAAACTCTCTTCGGGTTTCTCTGGGTAGTTTCGTTTAACAGAGATATACAAAGATAGGATCCCAATTATCCGTATCAATCTCTAACGAATTTAAGTTTGAAATGCAGTAGTTTATCTTTCTTTGGAGTTATTATAGAAGCACTGCACATAGTGTTTACCGCGGGTAAATTGAAAAGGGTCTTTAATTGTGCATTAATTTGCATTCTTCTGTTCTCATATTGAGACACTAGTTTTGTCCAAGCTATAAGAAAACCTTCATTTGTTAGAGGAGCATTGTCTACAATTCCTTTAGCTTCGCCGCTAGTTTTTTGCTTTAAATAAAAAAGTTTTTCAACTCCATTTAGACGTGTGTTGTTTCCATAAATTGCCTTAAAAAGGTCTTAAAACTAAACTTAAAATCACCAATAAAAGTGGGCATATCGCAAGGGGGTACATTAAAGGCTACGGAATTATTGTTTTGTGAAACCGGAGGTTCGGGTAAAGAGGATCGGGTGTTAGTACGGGTAACTTCCTCAATTGATTCATCAATTGAAATCATGCTTGTTCTGAAAAAGTTCTTAGCAGATCTAACGTGTTTTAAATTTTCCGTAAAATTAATATTTTCCGCCTTTTCTGGTTTATTAAATTCAGAAGACTCCCTAATTTGCCTAAATTTATTCTTCCATAAATCTTCAAGCTCGTGTTTTGGGAACTCTCTGGGGTAGCGCGATAATCCTCATCGAAATCTTCCAAATCGATTTGGATGTAGCGCATTAAATAGGTTTTTATTATTTTGTAATTTTAGTACACTTGCTGATATTTTTAGTGGAGGTTTTTAGTTCAAAAGAAATATTGTTATGAATATGTTTTTGTTAATTTAGTATAATTTGTTTATTTATATTTTGTTTTATAGTTTATGTATTTTTAACAAAATTTAGTATTTTTAAGGGTATGTTTTAAATTTTATTAATAATTTTTATTTTTTGAAATATTTATTTTGTTTTTTAGAGTAAATGTATATATTTATTTTTTGTTTACAATATTAGTTATTTTGTGTTGTTTTCACTGTTTTGTTTTTATTCTTTGTTTATTGTGAAAAAAATGTTATATATTTGTTGTTTGTAATTATTGTGTATTTATTTTTAAACTTTTAATTTGTGTTTATATATTTTTATTTGTGCACGATTTTATGTTTTAAACTTTGTTTTGTTTTTAAATTTTCTTTTGTACTCTGTTTAGAACTTGTTTGTTGGTTTTTGTTTTAGAATTTTGTGTAGTTTTTTGATTTTATGTAAACTTTTATTTAGTTTTTATGTTTACAAGTATATTTATGTTTTATTTGTTTATATATTTTAAAAAAAATTTTTTATTTATTCTTTATTTTGTATTGTGGACTGTATTTTACTGTTTTATTTTTTTTTACTTAAGGTTCGAAAAGGACCATGTACACACGAGTTAAAGGGTAAGAGAGTAGAATAATATAACGGACATTTTATGTAAATAAAAAACACCAATTTCCAAAACATTATAATGTTATATGTTTATTGAACTCAATTCTTAGTATATAAGAACAATTGATTTTATGTTAGGGTATAGTGAATTCAATAAGAAATTTCAAGTTTTTTCACAATTTATAAATTTTAAAATGTTGAATATTATTTAGGAAATTTAGGAACTTTAGGGTAAGTATTTTTACTAATTTTCTGATTAATAATTCACAAATTTTAGGAAAATTATTTTTGTAAATTTAAGGTAAGTAGGTTTAACAATTTTAGGGTAAGTTATATTTACACTTTATATTTTATTTTAAATTTTATTATTTAAGTAATTGAAGCTCTTTGACACGAACGCTATGCTGTTTTACGAGAGTGAGTTATATTTGTTGATGGTAGATTGTGGCTGAAGTTTGTTGTGGTTTGGGGGCATTAATAATTAGCACACTTTCAAGGTGTGTGCATATGCGGATGATTTGCTCATTCTTGTTGAAGGTCAGTCTCATGCTGAGTTGGAGGCTAAGGGTGAGGAAGTCATGCATTGTGTATGTGATTGGGTCGAAAGTGCAGGTGTCGAAGTGGCAATGGACAAAACCGTGATGATGCTGCTTAAGGGCAGATTATCACGGAGTCGTCCCCCTCTCATACGGTCTGGTAACGTTAGTCACAGTTACGTGACTGATGTCAAGGATACACTATTAGATGAGTGTCTTGTTTTTAGGTGGAGGACGAGATGGACGAATAGTGACAAAGGTAGGGTAACGTATGAATTTATACGTAACGTGGACTTCATACGTCAACGTCCAGATTTCGGCTTCGGCTTGAGTCTGGAATTTATACTGAAGGGACATGGCTCTCTTAATGCCTTTTTGCATAAGAGAGGCTTGTCAGATACTCCGAACTGTAGGTGTGGGAGGGGACCTGAGGCACATACTGACAGAATGCCCGTACTATGATGACATTAGGAGTTTAGATAGTATGGGAATAGCTCGTACTATCATGGGTTGGGTTTTCAGTAGGGCCTTAGAGAACGAGCGGACATTTGAGAGGTTGGGCGTTTTTGCGAGTGGAGTATTTAATAGAAGAAGGTTGGGACATGTTAGCGGAGGCAACAATCCGTTACAATCATCTGCGTAATTGAGTCGATCTACTGCCGTTGACTGCCGTTTATGTTCGTGGGCCACTGTGTTGGTTGCCCAGTTTGGTTGGTGCGTTCCTGGTAGCTGTTGTTGGTTGCTGCTGTCGCTGCTGAATTTTCTTCGCTGCCTTCGCATATTTTTTGGTGCCCTTTCCCTTAGTCTATTTCGTTGTTTATGTTGTAGTTGTACAAAGTGTGTGATGTCTTTGCCGGTGTCATTATGTGGCCAAGGAGTAACTCCGTGAGGGGTACTGTTGTAAATTGTTGTCTTTGTTGTATGAGTTCGTGTTGTCCTTTTCCGGTGTAGGGCGATTCATTGGCCACATGGTGTATGTGAACTGTCGTCCATTCATGTTTTATTTTTTTGTGTGTTGGTTTGTGGCAGCTGTGGGCCACCAGTCTCGAACTGTTTGGAGTTCAACTGGTAATAATCATGTTTGACTACGAATTTCGACTGGAGATTTTAATCTGGTACCATGGGTGTCAGAAGACCCTGGAACTTCGGTTCCAGCCTGACTACAGTTTGGCTCCTTGGGGAGCAACCTGGTGGCTGTGATTTATACCCATATCGCGTTTAGGACTTAGTTTAAGTCCGGCCAGGTTGCCAGAGTGTATACAAACTACAGTATCGGTAAGGCAGTGTAAGGTAAAGCAGTTCAGCTTTTAATTTTAGACATCGGTAAAACAGTACTTAATTTCATTACCATGGTTTTTGGTAAGACAGTGCTGTTGCAGCTGCAGTTGCAGATAGTGCAGTGTAAATTTTTGTTTTCCTCCCAGTTGAAGTTTGGTAAGGACTTTTAAATCTTTTTACAATTTCTTCGTTTTCTAGGTCGGCTATGTCGGCTTCCAAGATGAGGAAAGGGAAGGGCAATGCTTCCGATCATTCGGAGGCCGCCACGGACGCTACCATGGGTCCACCGACTCTGTGCGCGTAAGGCACACGGCGATTGAGCTCTCTAGCTCTGAGGCGGACGAAGACGGTAAGCGCTTCAAGCCGGGTACGCCGCATGTTGCCCTTCAGCTGCTGTTGATGCTGCGCCTGCTGTTGTCAGTATGGAAAGGCGCGAAGGCAGATCCAGGAAGAGGGGTTTGTTTTGGAGCCGGGTATAATTGCCGAGATGTAGGCTGTCACGACGAGCCTCCTGGAAAAATAGAAAAAATTTTCAAAGTCAAAATTTCAAAACAGGTCTCAAAAATTGCAATTTTTGCCAAAAAAAAGTATCTATATATTTAACTGTTAAAAAAAAAAATAATATTTTTTAGCATTTTCTGAAAAACGGCACCGCAAGAAAACGTATAAGTGTAATTTTGAGAAGTTTTGAACTTTCACACTACATCCAGCAATGGTCAAGTATGATCAATTTTGAATGAGAAGTTAAACTTTTTGAGTCTGTAATAAAAATTGATTGTTGATTTCGGTACTTCTGTGAATTAAACTATGTAGCTTAATATGTTCTTAAAGGTTTTTCAAAAAATTATGTCAGCCTACTGGTAAACTTAGTCACACGAGGCAATTTTCCAAAAATATCCATAATTTCAATAACAGAAATTTCGACCTTTATAAATACAGACTCAAAAAATTCTACTTCTCATCCAAAATTTATCATTTTTGACCACTGCTGGATGTATGGTGAACGTTCAGAACTTCTCAAAATTACACTTACACATTTTCTTGAGGTCCCGTCTTTCAGAAAATGCCAATAAATATAAAACTTTTTTAACTAATCATTTTTGATTTTTTTGTTTTTTTTTATTAATTCAAGTTCATTATTGTAATAATTTTTTAGATACAGAAAAATATTTATTAGACACTAGCAGGATGGAATGCATTTTCTGATCCGCTACGATCTTCGTCAGCGGATCAGAAAATGAAAGATCTTTACGATTAGCCTTTTTGTGCTAATCGTAAAGAACTTTCATCTAACTCACACTTTTGAAGAATTAGAACACGTAACTTCATCACTTTACATATTCTAAATTCTTACAGCCGTATTCTAAAAATTTTTTTAATTTATGTTTTATATACTTACTAGCTAATACACAATTTGGCTCTTAATGTATTTATTAAGAAAATCGTATTCAAAAAACTATTTACTATCTAAATTAACTAATAAACTGATTTTTGTTTATGTAGGCAACCCTTCTCAGTTTCTCTCCCATTCTTATTGTTAGTGTCGTTAGCAGTAAGAATAAATTATTAGTTAACTGTTTTATTATATTATTATTTTTAATGTTCTACGAAGTTTTTGATAATATACAAGTTTTTTTATTTTGGAAAAAACCTTTCTTTTGCTTGTATAAATATACTAATGTATTAAAGAAATAATTTTATTTAATCTTTGTTTGATGTAATTATAAGTATCCGAATAACGAGTATTCTGTGATAAAATCAGCATCACTATTTCATATTTTGTTTTGTTTACATCATTTTTGTTGAAATTTTGATAAAATTTTACTATTTTTATCGTTTTTTCTGTTAAATTGCATAAATTTTAACCCGGAGTTGATATGATAGATTAATTACACCTTAATCTAAGACGTATATATATTAATGTATTATTTTGATTTACGTGGAAACAACAAATAATGAAAATGTTAAAAATATACGATTGTGGCGAACATTGGGTTGACATGCCGGCAGCCGGAATGATGATATTTTAATCCAAAAGCACACAAAATAAACTTTTTCTTGTTTATGTGTATGATTTTAATTCAAATAGTTTAAAATATGTATATAGTTTAAAAATAATTACAGAAAATATTATTCTGTCCCGGAATTCATTTAATACGTTATTAAATACATTTCTGAAACATTTTTTATTTTATTAAAAAATGTTTCAGAATATATATTTTAACATTCGGGCATTTTAAAATACGTCGTTTTTGTCAAAATTAATCAAAAAATGTATCATTATTTTTTTTTTTTTTTTTCTTGAAAAATGTAACGGAAATAATTTTAAAATATGGTCTTAAAGTAGGGTCGAACCATTATTAAAATTTTTAAAGTTTACAAGGCTTTACCAAAGGTATAGTAAGCAAATCAACGCTTTTGAATACAACTTTAAGGAATTTTGCTTATAAATGGTTAGTAAAGCTGTGTTAAGTTTTTGTGAATACGGCTGTTAAATATTAAGCTGAAATAACTTTTTTGTAAATGATGAATATTTTTCGAACTCTTTATGAATTAATCATTTTTGATTTTTTTTTTTTCAGGCTCAAGTTCATTATCGTAATAATTTTTTTTTTTTAGAATACAGAAAAAGATTTATTAGACACTCCTGCTTAGTGCTGATCGTAAAGATCTTTCATTTAACTCACACTTTTGAAGAGTTTAAAAAAAAAAAACAATATTGTAATAATGAATAATACAATAAATATAAGAAAAAGCTTTTGTAAAGTTATTTCAACTTATTATTAGGAAAATGAAAGATCTTTACTATTTGCCTTTTTGTGCTAATCGTAAAGATCTTTCATTTAACTCACACTTTTCAGTTCGAAAAATATTCATCATTTACAAAAAACTTTTGTAACTGTCAAGGTTGCCAGAGGGTAACCAGACTGCGGTGTCAGTAAGGCAATATAAGGCTGTATCTGTAAGTCAGTCGTACCTTGAGCGTAATTTTCAGGTCGTTAAGGCAGTATATAACTGCATTACTATTATAGGTAAAGCGGTTCGTGTCGTTACGGAACTTTTAACGTCGGTAAGGCAGTGTAAATATTTAATTACATTACCATCTTTTGTCCGTAAATTTTCAAAAACTGCAAAACGCAAAACTGTGCGACTGGTGACTTGTCCGTGGAAGCCTACAAGCAATCCTGTTAATGTGGTGTTGGAAGGGTATAGCGAGGCATTGGTGGACAATGGTCGGTGCTACATCGGCCATTTTGGGTTCGCCCACATGATGCTGTCCCGAGCTGCTATAGATGCCTGGGCTTCGACCATATGGTACGGGAATGTAGGATGAAGGAGGGTGTGTGTAGCATTTGTGGACAAGCTGGCCATCTGGCATCACGCTGCACAAATAAAGTTAACTGCGCTTTTAGGGGACTCCCGTCAGGACACTTAATGAAAGGGTGAGGAGTAATCCCTGCTCTTATCGGGGCATCAGTCTCCTTCCAGTATTTGCAAAAGTGCTGGAAAGAATCAAGAAAGAACTGGAAACTTTTCATGGGGTAGTGTTTTTAGGAGGCTAGAAGAAGTGGGCTGTCGGGAGTTATTTCTCTGAAGGAGCTACTTCAGCAACAGAAAGGCTTGTGTCATCGGTGCCAGCAACACAGTTTGGAAGGATGTTGTTCGTGGATGTCCGCAGGGTTCTATCTATGGTCCATTTATTTGGAACATTATGATGGATCCTCTGTTGAGGATCTCGACCGTTCTTTTAAGCTGTGTGCGTATACGGATGACTTGCTGATTCTTGTCGAAGGACAGTCTCGTGCTGATCTAGAAAACAAAGGTGAGAAAGTCAGGCGTGATGTATGTGAGTGAGGTGATCGTTTAGGCGTCGAAGTGGTGATGGACAAAACTGTGATAATGTTGCTCCATGCAAATTATCGCGGGGTCGTCGTCCACTCATTCGGTTTGGCAATATTAGTATTAGATATGCGACTCAGGTGAAGTATCTGGGAGTGAGTGATGGGTGAGATGATAAATTTTTTAGTTCATCTTACTCATGTTAGGTTCTTGCATTATATGAGGGTCTTTTCGTTGCTTGTGCAACGTTTGACCCTCCTATATGATACGAAACGGTTATGTATCTTGTTGGCAGAAACAAAGTCCTATCCTGTCAGAGAGTGGCTATGTTGGCGGTCATGCCAGTTTGTAGGACAGTATTGACGGACGCACTACAGGCTCTGTTAGGTATAGCACCCCTTGATATGGAAGTAATGCGTCGTGCTGTTACTTTTAAAATCAAGAAGGGACTACCACTGCTTGAGCATGATTGGGTTTCTGTGTCTGATTTGATGAATGAAGATCTTAGACAAAATAAGGCTTTCTTAGAAGAGTGTCTTATTTCTAGGTGGAGGACGAGATGGACGAACAGTGACAAATGGAGAGTGACGTGACGCGGACTTCGTACAGTAATATCCAGATTTCGGTTTCGGCTTGAGTCTGGGATTTATACTGACGGGACATGGCTCTCTTAATGCCTTTCTGCATAAGAGAGGCTTGTCGGATACTCCGAACTGTGGGTTTGGGAGGGGACTTGAGGACGTATGGCATGTACTGACTGAATGCCATTATTATGAAGACATTAGAAGTTAAGATAGTATGGGAATAGCTCATACTAGGGTATGTTGGGATAATAGTAGGGCTTTAGAAGACGTGCGGACATTTGGAGGTTGGACGATTTCGCCCGGGAAGTATTTAATAGGAGAAGAAGGAGACATGAGAAGTGGAGGTGGCTTCTACGTGATCAACTATAGTGGAGTTCTTGGCCGTATTGCTTTTGTTGCTCGTTTTGTCGCTATTGTCAGTCCTCGGTTTGCGGGTATGTATATGATCGTTGCTGGACTGATGCGGTGTATTTTGCTCCGTTTTCGCTGTTCCTGCTTTCGTCGTTGCTGTACAGTTCCTGTTCCTGCTGTCTATTCCTGTTCTTCATCATGCTGTTCCCTACCTTACCTTATCGACGTTGTTTTCTGTAAACCTCCCGTGTGGGTGCCGGCGTTGAAAGTTTGTCCTGAGTTGTTGTTCGTTTTTGTCCTTTGCAGGTGTCATGCCATGTGGCTAATGAATCTCCCGTGAGGTCGATTGTTGTGTTGTAATTGTTGTCCCTTTATGTTGTGTATATTTTGTTTGGTAATAGTCATTTTTGGCTACGAAGTCCGACCGGAGACTTAATTCTGGTACCGCGGGTGTCAGAAACCACTGGAACTTCGGTTCCAGCCCGACTTTGAGGTGGGCCCTTGGGAAGCTTTCGTGGTGGCTGTGGTTTAAACCCAAATCGCGGGTAGAGCGCAAGCTCGGTGTGGAGTTGCATTGCAACCGGGTGCCGTGACCCATAGAACGGATGGAGTTTTAGATGGGCTCCGCTTCTAACCAAGGGGGAGGTCATGTCCAAATACATGACTTGAAATTGGTACTCGAGGATGACTTTTGTCAGACTTGGGGGCGTTGGTAGACGCATTGTATTCACCCTGTACGAAGAGCACCGTGAGGTTGAGTCTACATAGACAGGTACTCACGATAAACATGGACATTTCCGCCAACTTATACAGATTTGTTATCTTGACGTTGAAACGTGCAGACGTGTTTTAATACGTTCTGCATCGAGTAAAATCGGATAGCTGTTTTTTTCGGGGGAATTCAGGTAAGTGTTAGTGAAAGTTATACTTTGGATTGTTGCGCACATTTTGGACATATTGGTTGGTGAGCGTTGGTAATTTTAATAAAATCATCAATTTTCATTTATCAGTGTTTTTGGGTGTGGTCCGTAACTTTTGACGCCGCACAGTGAGCGACTCAAAAAATGAAATGGATATAATTATGGAACTTCGGAACGGCAGTTCCGATTTCCTTGAAATGGTGATAGTAGAGAAGTAGGCGAGTTTAAGTTTTGAACTTGGACCATATACACCTATAGGGGGCGAGTCCACAGGGTCCCAAAGTTGAACAACTCGGGTATATAATTTTTTTAAAACGACCCGTGTTTCCTTATATCTGAACCGATTTTATATAGGAGAATTCTGCTAGTAGAGATCTACAGAAAACATGGTCGTATGCATATATTATCTCTTTAATTTAAGAGATGTTAAGGTTCAAATATTAAAATTTTTACTCTTTTGCCCATATTGGGGGATTTTTTTTCACTACAGCGGGTTAAATTTCTACCCGATTTTTCTTAATTTTTTTTTTATGTCATTAACAACAAATAGAAAAATTGTGCAATATTTCAAAAAATATTTACGTAGTCAAAAGTTGCATTCATTAAAGTTGAACTTTGAAAAAAAGTTTTTTTTTTTTTTTTTAGTTTTTTTGCTAAAAAGTGGTCATATTCTTTTTCGGTTATATACAAATTTTCTTAAGTAACATATATAATATTTATATTTTATAAAAGATAACTAAACGCAAAATACTTTAAAGGAAAAAAACTTGTTAAAATTGATTTTTGCTAGAATCAGGGTTTCCAAAATTTTACCTATTTTTCTATCAAATTTCGAATTTTCGCCTTATTTTCTCTAATCGCAAAGCTGGAATCAAAAAAAAGTTATGTGTCTTTATTTTTTTGTAATAGAAATTTTTGCTCCGTATATCGGTTGGAAAATCTCATTTTTGGAAATTTCTTAAAGTTTTTTTTGGGAATTAAGGTTTTTTTTTTGTAGACAAATATGTAAAAGTGAATAGCGTTCTTAATTAAGCATCAAAAAATCTATTTAGGTGTAAAACATCTTTCAAAAATATTTACTAACCAGAATTTTATTGCATAATTAAAAATGAGAAATATGCAAAAAATCACAAATCAGTCCTTTCTCAGTGTTTTTTTGCAAAAAGTCTTCAAGAAATTCCAGCTTTGCGATTTGAGAAATTAAGGCTAAAATTCGAAATTTGTTAGAAAAATTGGTCATATTTGAGAAACACTGGTACTCGCAAAGATCAATTTTAGCAAGTTTTTTTTTTCCTTTAAAGTATTTTGCGTTTAGTTATATTTTATAAAAACATAAATATTATATATGTTACTTAAGAAAATTTTTATATAACAGAAAAAGAATATGACCACTTTTTTAGCAAAAAAAAACGGGAAATCTTACAAATCGGTTCAGATATAAGGAATCAGGATCGTTTTAAAAAAAATTATACCCGATGTGTCTAACTTTGGGACTCTGTGTACTCGCCCCGTGTAGGTCTATATGGTGCAAGATTAAAACTTTAGCTCGTGAAATTTCACTGAAATTGGAGCAGTCGTTCCAAAGTTCCATAATTATTTCCTTTTTTGAATCGCACACTGTGCGGCGGTGAGTGTTGCCATATAAGATAGGACTATCGAGGTTGCCAGAAGGTAATCAGACTGCTTGTATCGGTAATGCAGTGTAAAGCCGAGTCTGTAAGGCAGCACAATGCCGAAATTCCCCTTGTAGTTGATAAGGTACTGTCAAGTCAAGTCAGCAACACGTTTCGTATCTATATCGGATTTTTGGTGTCGGTAAGGCAATACCTAACTACATTACCATTTCATTTTTCGGATATTCTGCGTCGATAAGGCAGTAATGAACTACATAATCACGTCTGCAGTATCTGGTTGGGGTAATACAGTACCCGTTTTGTATTTCTGCCAGTTGCAGTTTGGTAAGGTAGGTTAATTTTGCATTCATTTCCACAACTTCGTTGTCTTTTTCTGGATTGGCTATGCCGCCTGCTAGGAGGAGAAAGGAAAAGAGCGATGCCTCCGATCATTCGGAAGCCGCCTCTTCCGTTGCACGTAAGGCACACGGAAAGTGAGCTCTCTAGCTCTGAGGCGGACGAAGACGGTAAGCCTTTCAAGCCGGGTACGCCACTTGCTGCCCGTGCTGCTGCCGCTACTGACGCAGGTGCTGCACCTTCTGCTGCTACGGATGCTGTGTCTGCTGCTTGCAGTAAGGAAAGGCGTGAAGGCAGGTCCAGGAAGAGAGGTTTGTTTTGGAGCCGGATATAATTCGCGAGATGTAGGATGTAACGACGAGCCTCCTGGAAAAAAAGAAACAATTTTCAAAGTCAAAATTTTAAAACAGGTCTCAAAAATTGCAATTATTTGCTAGAAAACTATCTTTATATATTTAACTGTTTTAAAAAATTTAGTAAAAAAAGTTTAATAATTTTTTGCATTTTCTGAAAAACGGGACCTCAAGAAAACGTGTAAGTGTAACTTTCACCCTACATCCAGCAATGGTCAAAAATTATCAATTTTGGATGAAAAGTTTAAGTTTTTGAGTCTGTAATAAAAATTGATTGTTAATTTCAGTACTTCTGTGAATTAAACTATATAGCTCAATATGTTCTTAAAGGTTTTGCAAAAAAATTATGACAGCCTACCGGTAAACTTAGTCACACGAGACAATTTTCCGAAAATACCCATATTTTCAATAATAAAAATTTCGACCTTTAAAAATATATAATAAAACTATATTTTTCTGATTTTTTGCATTTATCAATTATCCATTAAATATTTTACATCACGTGCAAAAATTATGTTGATACCTATAATCATTTAGAAAATATTCAGTCTACAGTTTATGAAATATGTCAATGTAAACATAATTTGGATTTATTCGCTTTGTTTAAAGAAAAGTGTGCTAAACATTTTTAATTTTTGCAAAACCTTTAAATATTGAGCTATATAGTTTAATTCACAGTAGTACCGAAATCAACAATAAATTTTTTTACAGACTCAAAAAATGCAACTTCTCATCCAAAATTGATCATTTTTGACCACTGCTGGATGTAAGGTGAACATTCAGAACTTCTCAAAATTATACTTACACATTTTCTTGAGGTGCCGTCTTTCAGAAAACGCCAAAAAAATATAAAACCTTTTTAGCTAATTTTTTTTAAAAAATTAAGTATATAAAGTTACTTTTTTGAAAAAAAAAAAAAAAAATACAATTTTTGAGACCTGTACCACAATCAGTGTTGCCAGTTTAGACTTTTTAAGGCTAGATCTAGCCTTTTTATTTTGATTTTAGCCTCAAAATTTTCGTTTTAGCTTCTAGCTTTTTTGTTAGCCTTTTTTATTTTTAATATAGCCTTAAAAAGGCTAAAATTTTACAAATTTTATTTTTACAAAATCATCAATTTAAGCATTTGTGTATATTAATTCTTACAAAAAATATCGAAATTATTTATATTTAATGAACATTTTCGGCTGCGGCGCTTCATTCTACAAAAATATTACAATTATTTTTTGACAAACTTTATTACCCATATAAACTAATTACTTTATATTTACAAATTCACTAAAATATATTTAACAAATACATAAATCTAATGAGAACAAACAAATTAATGCTTTTTTAAATAAACAAATATGTTAGCTTTTTCTGGCTTTATTTTTTGGGGCATTTAGCCTTTTCTGACCTTTTTTTAAGTCTAATTTAGCTTATTTTTTTCTAAAGTAGAAGATGGTAAGCCTTTCAAGCCGGGTTATTGGCTTAGTTTTAAGAAAAGTGTGCTAAACATTGTTAAGCGAATAAATCCAAACTATGTTTACATTGACATATTTCATAAACTGGAGACTGAATATTTTCTAAATGATTATAGGTATCAACATAATTTTTGCACGTGATACAAATGATGCAAAAAATCAGAAAAATATATATAATTTTACTATATATTTTTAAAGGTCGAAATTTTTATTATTGAAAATATGGGTATTTTAGGAAAATTTGCCTAGTGTGACTGAGATTGTCATAATTTTCTGCGTAGTCTTTAAGAACATATTAGGCTATATAGTTTAATTCAGTACCGAAATCAACAATAAATTTTTTTACAGACTCAAAGAATGCAACTTCTCATCCAAAATTTATCATTTATCATTTCATCTTTACTTAAATTTTTTGAAGTTTAATAGTTTATTATTCGTTTTTTATTTAACTTTTTGCTGGTTTTGAGCATAATTTGGTTTTTTAATTTTACTTTGATTTGAAAGTAATTTTTGAGAAAATGAAAACTTGATCCCTAAAGACAAATGCTGTCCCAGTTATCTATGTCCTGAAGACAGTCTCAATGATGGGTGCATGATTTGTCGTAGAATATAATGGCAACAGATTTCTTCAAATCTTGACAACTTTTTTGAACAAAGGGCATATTCTGCACAGAAAGCAGTGTGACATTGTTATAAGTCATATATAATGAAATTGAAAAAAGATTCGGCTGTGCCGAATCTTTGATACCCTTCACCATATTACCATATTACCATCTTACTATCTTATCGACATCATATTACCATATTACCGACAAATAATAAAATTTTCGCCTTAACGTATGCTTTCATATTTTCAAATATATAAATCTAAATTTTGTTCAAACTACGAAAATTTGAATATATAAAAAAAAAAAACAATCATAGCAGGCTTTGCTTTTAAAAAATAAACAACAACAACAATTCCATATTTATTTAATTTTTTATGTGTGTATATACAAACTGGCTGCATATACAAAGAACAACAACAACAACACTGTTATTCATTATATTACTTCTGTTGCTAACTAAACTACTTGTCTTATAGGCAAAAACGTCACTAATAGTCATTACAATGCTTAATATACATGTTTGTGTATGTATTTATGTATATTCTTAACAGATATGTTTTAGTTTTTAAAAATAAACAACTACAAGTCCATATCTATTTATGTTTGTACAGACTGCATATACAAAGAACAACAACAACACTGTTATTCATTATATTACTGCTGTTTCTAACTAAACTACTTGTCTATACAAAAAACAAAAAACGTCACTAATAGTCATTACAATGCTTAATATACATGTTTGTGTGTGTATTTATATTCTTAACAGATTTGTTTTTGGGCCATAACTCTGTTGATTATGAACGAATTTGGTTTATTAAAAAAAACGAAATTTTGTAAAAACATTTATGACTGATCTATATAAAAATAAAAATCTGTAGCTTGAACAAGGGCTTCAAAAATAAAAAATGCGTTTTGTCCGATATCTCAGTTATTATTGAACCGATTTATTTAATTTTTTCAGAACAAAAATTCATAAAAAAATGTCCGAGACTTCTTTGTAAAAACGAAGTCCCTAGTATATACAGAGGCTTCAGAAACTGGAAAACCCTTTCTAAAAACCGGTTTTTTAACATATCTCCGCATTGTATGAACCGATCTTGCTGAATTCCAATAGCAAAATTCTCGAAAGCATTTCCGATCGTTTGATATATATGTTATATATGTCAGTTATCGGTGGGCTTCATAAACGTCATTTCAACCGACACACGGACGGACGGACATGGTCCTATCATCATCATTTCTTACAAGGATCCCGAAAATGTAAACTTTTTTGCTCTCCGACGAAAATTGTGGGAATTACAAACGGAATGACAAACTTATATATACCCTTTACACCTGTGGTGAAGGGTATAAAAATTAATGTGTGTTTGTATGTATGTATGTTTGTTTGAAGTCTATAGCCGCCTAAACGGCTAAACCGATTTTCTTGAATTTTTCACAGTGTGTTTCTATATACCTGGAAGGAAAAATAGGCTACTTTTTATTTTGAAATTCCATGTGGGCGAGGTGCCACGCCCACTTACTTAATAACTATCTTCTTCAAATTTTGCACGAACAACTTTGACACCTATATGAACATTCTGGAAAAAAATAGGCGAACTAGCAATAGGGGGTGTGGCACATCCCACGCCTAATATTGCTTGTCAATACCGTAAATTTAGGAAACTATAACGGTTACAATTTCCCAAATTTTGTACAATAAACTTAAGTGTCAATGTGAACATTTTATGCAAAAATGGGCGGAAAAGAAATAGTGGGCGTGTCATCTCTCATATAAAGTTAATACCAAAATTTTTATATCTGGGAAACTATAAAAGATAGAGAGCTCAAATTTTGTACGACTAGCATTAGCTTCAATATGAATATTTTTGACAAAAATTGGTACACTAGCAATAGTGGGCGTGGCACCTCCCATATAAAGAAAATATTAAATTATCATATCTGAGAAAATATAACAGTTAGAGTTCTAAAATTTTATCGGATCCACTTTGGTATCAATATTAATATTTAAGAAAAATATGGGCAGACTAGAAGTAGGGGTCATGGTATCTCCCATATGAATTAAATGCAAAAATTCGTATATCTGGGAAACTACTGGAGTTGGAATGCTCAAATTTTGCACAAAGAATTTTGACATCCATGAAAACATTTGTCTAATAAATTAGCGGATTATGGGGGTATGGTCCCTCCCATAAAAATTAAATACAAAAATTAGTATATTTGGGATACTATTAGAGCTTGAATTTTAAAATTTTGCACGGGAAACATCTATCTATCTATCTATCTATCTATCTATCTATCTATCTATCTATCTATCTATCTATCTATCTATCTATCTATCTATCTATCTATCTATCTATCTATCTATCTATCTATCTATCTATCTATCTATCTAATTTTTAAGAAAAATTTTATATTTTAATTACTAAATAAATATATTTTTTTAATCCTCTAATTACTACGTATTTCATTTCGGGGAATGGCGAAACACACCGGGTATTAGCTAGTAAGTCATATAAAAGAAAGTAGTAAGGTGCTGCTAAGGATCGAGGCCACGAATATCATTTTCCCAAGTTAATCCCTGTTCTTTTTAAATGACAACATATGTAGATGACTTTGTTGTTAAACATGTCCTCAACATGTTTTTAATTTTTAAAATTTCATGGAAAATCGTTTGTAAAAATGCTGTTGAAAGAAGTCTGACCCTTAGCCAATTAAGAGATGATTTTTTCGCGTACGAAAAATAAAAACGAAGAGAAGCTAACTGTACCCATAAATTCGATTTCATGATATCATAATTTATTGCAAATAATGTCTAAATGAAAATGCAAAACGTCGTTTGCCGCAGAAGAAAAGAAAAAAAGAAACTACAGTTGTTAGTTTTTTTGCTTTAAAATTGAGCTATTAAGTGACATTTTTCAAACGTTAACTTAATGCAAAAATAGATAAATCATAAAACACTTTTTAAATAAAATATTTATTAAATGAAACAAATTTTATGACTGATGCGTTTATGAAGTTAATGTTACGATCTTTTGACTTTCGTCAATATTGATGTAATTTTTGAAGATGTGAAAATGGAATTTTTTGTATAAATGTAGTTTGGGTCAGTAAACTAAAATCAAATAAATAAAACAAACATTTGATTTTTAAGTGGTTACTGCCTTTTGCATTTTAGTTGACGATATATATGTATAAATAAAAATATGTAACAGCCGTATTCAAAAAAATTAATGTAGGTTTGATAAAGAGTTACTAACTTTTTCTTATGGAAATTTACATACAAAAAGTTAGTAACTCGTTATCAAGCATACATAATGTTTTTTTTTTTTTTTGGGAATACGGCAGTAAATCTATAAGTTAACTTATTACGAGCAATCTTTAATGTTGAAATAAACAGATATAGTAATGACTATACCCCCTTAAAAAAATATATTATGTACCATATCCCATAGACGGACATCTCCCGATAACGGAAAAAATCAGCGTGACGAACGCTGTAAACCTATGGGAGCTTTCAATGTATATGTATGGTATATTGTTGGAAATATTTGTGAAATTAATTTGATATTAAATATTTCTTATATTAGGCCCGTTCATTAAAAATTTCTATTAAAATTTTAAATAACATAACTATGTGAAATTTATTTTTAAAAATTCCTAAATATTTTTCGTTTAAAAAAATTATTCAGATATTTTAGTTGTTCTAAAAATTTTCTCTAAAAGTACCAATTCTCGCAAAAAATTCTAATTTTTAAAAAATCCCATTTTTTTCAAATAAATCCCAATTTTCTGAAAAAGGAGACGTTTTTAAGAAGAACCTAAATTTTTTAAAAATTCTAAACTTTTACTTAAAATTTAGTTTTTCATTAAAAATTTTAACATTTTCCAAAATTCTGCATTTTCAGTAAAATTAAATTTTTTCACTAAAAAAATATCCACTAAGAACTGAACGTTATTAAAACTTAATAATAACAAATCTGTTTCAAAATTATAAATATTCAGTTAACTCTCATTTTAATCTCTAAATTTTTGCCAATATTGAGGAAAAACATGGTAAAGGAAAACTATGTAAAACCTTTTACGTAATCGAACGCACTTATTAATCATTATATTTTTCAAATTACATTATTTATAAAACAATGTTATGAAAATTAAAAAAAAGGTATTTGATAGCCAAAATCAGCTTCTTTATAATACATTTTCAAAAACATAACAACATTTCTTTTTATTATTATTTATTTATAATTCAAAATAGTATATATAATTATTTACAATTCAGTAGTTTAAAATATAATTTAAACAATTTTAACATTTTAAAAGAAAAAATAAAATTTTAAATACTGTTAAGTTGTCCTCGGCAGATGTTGTAGTTTGCATTCATCTTTTGTAATCACATCTCCAGGTATTGAAGTTTTAGTTTTCGGGTAATTAAATATTTTTATTTCATTTTAATTTAATTATGTTATTTTTAGTTTGTGGTTTACATTTTAAATTTGTGAGTTTTATTTTTTAATTCATTAAATTTTTATATTACAAACCCGCAAAGCTCTTCAGCTTGTCTGCAGAAAATTGTAGTAAAAAAATTTTATTTGATATTAAATTCTACGAGTGTTCATTGCAGTGTTCATTGCAAATTTATTAGGTAGTTTCTAATTTCTTTTTTTTTTTTATACCCTTCACCACAGGTGTAAAGGGTATATATAAGTTTGTCATTCCGTTTGTAATTTCTACAATATTCATCTAAGACCCCAAAAAGTATATATATTCTGGATCCTTATTGATAGAAGAGTCGATATAAAGATGTCCGTCTGTCTGTTGAAATCAGTTTTTAGAAAGCCCCAATTATCGGATATATATGTTTTATACATCAAATTGTATAAAATATTCCTTAGAAAATCGCTAATAAAAATGAACAAAATCGGTTGATAAATAACTGAGATATCGGCAAAAACCGTATTTGTTGTGGGCATGTTAAGGTATGTTGTTGTTGTGATACTTTCTCTTAATAAATCAATATTTACGTCTCCTACTAGTATAATATCTTGTTTTTCTTTATGTTGTTTATTATTATATCTAGTTCTTTTATAAACGATGGAATGTTAGTGTAAATAGATAAGAGAGTATTTGTTTTGTTATTTATATTTATGTCTAATTGTATAATTTCCAAAGAGCCAGTTGTTACAACAATTTGATCAAACGTTAAATCTTCTGAAATGTACACAGCAATCCCTCCACCTCTATTCTCTCTATTGAGAAACACGGAATTGAAACCTTTAATATTGTAGAATGTATTTTCGTTATCGGTTATATTTGTTTCTACCAAGACTATTATTTTTATTTTGTTTATTATATTGTTAATTGTTGAGAGAAAGATTGTGAAGTTAAGCATAAGTGAACGAATGTTCATGCATATAAGTGATATGGGATATCTTAAAAAGTCTTTTTTAGTATCATTGAAATAATTTAATGTTTGTTTTAATATATCATTCATTTTTATTTAAAAGAAAAGAAAAAAAAAATAAGTAAAAGAAATAGTTTTTTTTTATTTTATTTCTAATGCACAATCGCATCAAATTTACATTGTGTTGTTGATTGATTTGATATCGGCAGTGTTGTTAATGATGAAAAAGGTAGAGTTCTTGTTTTTGCGGGCAAATATGTTCCCATTACGAACCCAAACAAATTTCCAATTCGCCTCTTTGGCTTTAATTTTTGCAAGCCATAAAAGACGTCTTTTTTTAAATGTCATCTCATCATTGACATATATGTATTTGGGGTTTGAGAATCATTATTTTCTGTTTCCATATTTAATGATTTGTAATCCACTCTATGTTTTACAATATTATTCATGAATTCTTCCTTTTTGTTTAATGTTGAAAACGCTACTATTATTTTTTTTTTTTTTTTATACGATACGCTTTGTGTACATCTTCTTTGTTTATGTTGATCGATCGATACGCCAATTGCTTTAACAACGTCATAGGCAGAGATTTGTGTGTTTGTTATATTTTTTATTTCGATATTTTGACATATCATTTGTTGTTCTAGCTTATTGATTCCTTTTTCCATCGTGCAAATTTGATCACTTGCTCTGTTAACGTGTTGATTGTGTTATAGTTGCTATAGCATTATTTGCGTTGGCTACGAATGAATTCGTCGTGTTTTTCATTTCTTTTAAATCTGACCTGAATTCTTCAATCTCAGCACACAGCTTAGAGTTGACCAAGGTCGTTGACATTGATTCCTTGAATTTTTTGTTTGTTTATTTTTGTTGTTATTGTTATCAAAAACCACTGCTTGATACAGTGTATTTGGTGATCGGCTGCGGGGTTTGCAGATATGACATTTCCACGACGTTTTTCTCTCTCCATACATGCCCAAATATGTACTCTCGGACAATGGGGAACAAGTTGAAAAGTGATAATTCGAGTTGCATAATTTGTTGTTGTGATTTCTTTTTTGCATTGATTGCATAGCACTATTTGACTCATGTTTTTATTTTTTATGTTTTTACACAAGTAATTCATATTTGTTTATTAATTTATTTGCTTGTAAAATAGTTTGTTTTAAACGTTTTTTTTTTAATAACTTTTTCACACAATTATTGGTGATGGTTTAGATTTTTTTTTCACTTTTTTATTGTTTTTATTTTGCACTTTTAAATAGTTTTTGGATATTTTTTTAGAGAAGCTTATGTAAAACACGACCGTTTGCAATGAACACTAGAACTGAACTAGAATTATTATTATCGTTATGGTTTTACGACAGCTCTATTTTTGTAGGTAGCTTACCGAAACTTTTCGTTAACTACCGATGTGTTTAACGACAAAAATCGGTAAAATTTTACTACAGAATAGCACTTAACGACAAAATTTGTTAACCAACGAATTTTCGTTTGTCGAATTTTTTTGTCGTTAAAAAGTTACGGAATTGCGGTACTGTTTTGAAATTTTAACTTTGAAATTTTTTTTCTTAATATCGAATTGAGATAACGAAAAAATTTAAAAGTATTTAAAATCGGTTTATATTTGTAAAATGTTTTTCACCCTCGTTGTGGTCAACACTTTCAAAAATCACTTTTAAATTTTTGATAATACTCTTTCGGTGGTCACTGTAAAATTTAAAATTCCTTTTTTTTTTTTGGGTATTGTAACTTTCACAAAGAAAAACTTTTATATTTACACTTTTTATTTTTATTTTTTATATTCACTCACATTTTTGGCACCCACTGTAAAATTCGAAATTTTTAAATATATTATAATTTCACACTTGAAACAAATTAAAATTAAACTATTTCATATAATAATTAATTTTTTTCACTTTTGACAATCACTGTATTTTCTATTTTTTTAATTTTGTCCAAAACATTTATTTTAAATCCCGTACGACATTTTATTTTTCACTAAATCACTCAAATCTAGATTTTATTAAATTTTGGGCATAACGTCACGTTACGTTATGTACCCGTGTTGAGTAAAACCGATTACATTTCAGAATTATTACAAAATTCTGAAAAGTAATTCCCGACACGTCACGTTACGCGCGCATAATCACCGTCACGATAATCTATTTCTTCACTTTTAATTCATTAATTTATTTGCACTTACCTCATCATCCGGAAATATCTGCAATCCCTCACTTATCCGTCCATATATGGCCAAAAATTGCGTTTGCTGAAAAGAAAAATCGGAAATAAATATATTGTTTTATTTAACAAAAATTTCTAAAAACATATTTACCAAGACTCCATTAGCTGTAGAATTTTTTTTGTTAATGCTTCTTCACCCACGCGTAGTATTTTCTTCGTTCCTTTTGTTTACACATTCTTCCATTCATACATCTGTTCATTCACAATCGATTAGGGTTGCCATAATCTTCAAAAAATACATTCCACACAGGGTTGTATTTATTAATAAAAATGAAAAAGTGTTGCCAGAGGGTAATTTTTCGTTCCCAGAAAATATTTAAAAAACACCTTTTAAGAAATGTTGAAAACTTAACTTCGCTCCCATCCTGTATCCACTGATGGACTACAGGAGTGGTTGGGTTTATCATGTGCACCCTGTGTGCGATGTAAAATCTTTGGCATGGTAACAGCTGTCAAATCTGACAGACTTATCTTTGTAAACAAAATGGGGAGAAAAATATAAACCCAACAAAGAAAAAGAAAATATTACATAACAGCTTATAGCTGAAAATCGATTTTGGAGAACAATTTTGGGCGTGGGCGAGGCAATGTGGAGACAAAAAGGGAAAATGTCGGTCTCTTTTGATTTCCAAAAACCCAAGAGGTTAGATGAAGCATGTGGCTTAACACCAGAAAAGCGGCTCAAATTAAAATTAAAAAATGTATAAAAAAAGAAGAAATTAACGAAAAACAATACAACAAAAACATTTTTAAATAAAGCTATTTATATAAATAAAACTGTAAATAAAAAAATATATATAAGAATTGTGGTTTGAAATTAAACATAAATAAAAAGACAATTTCTAAAGTTAAAAGAATAAAATTTTGCAATAAAAAAATTTCAAGTTTAAAACTAAAATTTAACAATTAAAAAAAAAAAAAAAAATATACTAAAAAATATAAAATTAAAAATTTTAAGAAGTTAAATGTATATATATAAAAAAAAAAAAAAACTAAGAGTAAAAAAGAAGGTTGAATTTTAAAAAGGGGAAATAAAAAGAACCAGTAAAATATAAAAAAAAAAAACATAAAAAATATTTAACCATGAAAAGAAAAGGAAAAAATTTTAAACAAAACTTAAAAAAATTAAAGCCGTGGAAATGAAAGAAAATAAGAAAAACAAGCTACATGAAAAATAAGTGAACATAAACTAGAAACAAAAACTAAAATCAAATAAAGAAAAGCAAAAACATCAGCCTGCCACCACTGCCACATCCAACGCGGGAGACTACCATTTGGGCCAGCATCTATAGAGCCTCCATACACCAGAGGCGGCAGGTATACTGCCATTAGACTGTGACCTTGACGTACGACCCAAACGGACACTCTATATTAACACATTCTATTTCTTTTTTTAGTTTTGAAAAAACATTATTTTTATTGAAAAAAAGAAAAATCAGTCTCTTACATAATTAGTTTTCAAGTAAGGTGCGCAAAAAGGGTTGAGGAACCGTGAGGTAGGGTAATTTGCCCCAACGAGCCTAGTTTTCCTTACCATAGAAAAAATAAAAAATATAAAACGGGAAGGTCTATAATTTACAATTGTTTTATTGTACTTACCTGAACAGGACCAATATTAAGACTTAGGACTAGGGTTTTTAATTTCCCGACAATATTCAACTCCCGGGAATCGGGATTTTATTTTGGGCATTCCCTGGAATTCTCGGGTATTCGGGAAAAATACAATATTGTTCAAAAAGTATCAAAACTAAACACAAAAAACTATATTTTTCATATAATTTGCCCACAAATTTATAAATCTATTTCTCAATTAGAAATATATGTTTGAAGACCACTTTTAATATTGTACTAGAAGAATTTCTAATAGATATTGAAAATTGTTTTCTATAAATACTTCTGCTGGATAATTAATAAGTAAATTTATTTCCAAATCCCATAAATATTTTTCAGATTACTCGGAGTTGTACTCGATTTTGTGTACATTATTTCTTGTTGATTAGGATTTAATTTGTATAGAAAAATATTGATTTGGATTGAGAGAAAATTGTACATTTTTTTAAACTCTTGTTTATACTATACTTATCTGAAGCAAGAAACAAGAAATACGTAAAATACGATACATTTGTTGGTTTGTTGTATTGAAAAATTAGACCTTTTTGCTTGGCGGTGGATGGTTTGGCACGCTGGCTGTTGCTGCGGCATGTAGCTCGCCGGAAATGGGGGGTTCGATTCCACCCGAGGCCATCACTTGATGTTATAAGCAAATAAAACATAAAACACTAAACAAAACAAGATTCGCTAAAAGAGAAACCTATGACAGACAGACGGACATATGACTTTAGTAAACAACACTCAAATTGACATGATGAGGACCAATGTCATCAGGACTCGATGATATGTCCTGGAAAGGCTGCCCACCCCTATATAGCATATTTCAGCTACCCGTGGCATTATTATAGCCTTAATGAAAATTTAAATTAATAATTTTTAAATATTTTAATTATTTTTTATTTTAATGTACTTATTTTTTTATTAAAATATTTTAATTTAAATTTATTTTTAATTAATTTTATCAAAATATTTTAATTTATTTTTATTTTAATTTAAATTAATTTTTTTTATTAAAATTATTTTAGTTTACTTTTATTAAAATATTTTAATTTATTTTAATTTAATAATTTTAATTAATTTATTAAAATATTTTAATTTTATTTATTTTTAATTTTATTAAAATATTTTAATTTTATTTTAATTAAAACTATTATTTCATTTTCATTTTTATAATTATTATTATTATTATTATTATTTTAAATTATTTTTATTTCAAAAAAAAAAAAAAAAAAAAATTAAAAATTATTTTTTTTTATTTAATAAATTTATTTAAAAAAAATATATATTTTATTTATTCATTTAATTTTATATTTAAAATATTTTATTTATTTTTAGTTAGATTAATTTTATATTTAAAATATTTTAAATTAATTTATATTTAATTTAAAATATTTTATTTAATTTTTATTTAATTTTATTTAATTTAATTAAATTAATTTTATTTTTATTTTTGTTAAAAATATTTTAAATTATATTAATTTTCTTTTAATTAAATTTTTAATTTTAATTTGAAATATTTTATTTAATTTTTAATTTAATTTAATGGATTTAATTTTTTTATTTAAAATATTTTCTTTTTAATTATTTTTATTTTTAATTTAAAATATTTAATTTAATTTAATTAAAGTAATTTTATTTTCATTTAAAATATTTTTAATTATTTTATTATTATTAATATTATTATTTTTTTTTTTGATAATCTTAATTTTATTTATATTTTTATTATTAATTTTATTTAGAATAGTTATATTTTTTTATTAAATTAATTAAATTTTTAATTTGAAATTTAATTAAATTAATTTTATTTTTATTTTTGCTTAAAAATATATTAAATTATTTTTATTTAAAATTAAATTTATTTACTTTTAATTTAATTAAATTAATTTTGTTTTTATTTGGAAATATTTTATTTTAAACTTATTTTTGATTTAAAATATTTTAATTTTATTTTCAAATTAAATTTATTTATTTGAAAATTAAATTATATTTATATTTATTTTTAATTTAGTTTTTAAATTAATTTTATATTTTATTTTTAATTTAAAATATTTTGTTATTTTAATTCAAAATTAATTTTTAATTTAATTAAAAATATTTATATTTCAGTTAGTTTAAAATTTATAATTTACTTTATTTTTAGAAATTCTACTTTAAATTAATGTTATTTTAATTTCAAAACTCATATTCAATTTGTTTTATTTTATTTTAATTTAGTTTCTTTTTTTTTTTAAATTAATTTAATTTTATTTAATCTTCTTTCTATTAAATTCTTTTCGTAACTGAGACCGTCTAACGGTTACCTGTGGTAACGGGTTTCATCACGTTACTCTTAATACCGTTTATTTCCTCGTTTTTTCTTAAATGTTAAACTAAACACTTTTGCCCTTCTTTCCTCAGTCTTGTCCCACTGTCCCTTCGTTAAAAATGAGCTTTCCACAAAAAAAGCTCTTTTAATGCAGATGGTTGTTGAATCTGTTAAAACTGTCTTCTTGCCTTTGTAGTGTTCCCAACTTTACCAACAGATGGCTTTTGGATACTCTATAGGGTGGAATATAATATTTATTACAATTATCTTTTCTTTAAATTAATTATTTTTATTTCATATTGGAATTCTATTTTATAAAAGTTTGCAATATAAATATTCTTATTGGTAATTTTAACTTTCATAAATTAGAATTCTAACTATGAACTATATGTTTTATTTTCGCAATATCCATTATAATTTTTTTTATTTTATATAAATTTTTGCAATTTTTTTTTTTATTTTATTACAATTTTTTTTTTTTTTTTTTTTTTTTTTATAAAACAAAAAAAATTTTATTATGGATATGACTAAAAATTATTATTAATAATACCTAATAATATTTGCATCCAAATATATGTTAAATATTTTTTTTTTTATGCATATTTTTAAAGATTATTTAATACTATTAATAATAAATTTTCTTTTTAAATTATTTTAAAACTCACATTTTCTTACCTTATATTTTGATGCACACCACTATTGCTTATTTTCTTCTCTCTTCTGTACTGTACCAAGTCACTGTCTGAAACGTAATGATTGGTTTCAAACGATAAATGCACGTGCAGACTGCACTGTATTCGATGACTTGGTTAGAATTTTTTGTTGTTGTTATCGAGTGTATTTCACGGTTGATTTTATGCTTGAAAACTCGATACAACCCTGCATTACTGTGAATGAATTTATAATGTAACCGCCCCCTATAGGTTATCAGAGGCAATTACATTATGTCATTTTACGAACATATGCAATAGATGGCGTTATCAGTAAGAAAATGTAGCAACTTTACCCTATTAGTACGAGAAAATACAACATTTTTACACTGTGACAGCTTAATACATAAAAATACAACGCTGATTACAATTGATTTGACACTTGTTTAAAATTAACGCTCGATATTCTTGTTCATTCTTGCACAGCAAACAAACTAAAATAAAATAACTTTCTCGAAATTGAAATGTCTTTGTTTTAAATATAGTAAAGACTATAAAAATTTAAGTTTTAAAATTAATCAGATATAAAATATTTATAATTTATAGAAAGAAAATAATAAATAAATATTAATTCAATGTGTCCGTCACATTGTGTAATTAATCACTTGACTTTTGCTTTGTTTATTTTTAGAGTTTATAACTTAAATTTTACGTAGAGAATTTCTTTAGATCTCCCTTATTTCTTTAAATCTCCTTAATTTTTTTCATACACGTTTTTTAAAATTAACAAAATTATGTATACAAATATTTTCGAAGCGAGATGAAATGATGATTTAAAACAACTAATGCAGTAACTGTAATATCAAATAATTGATTTCTGAATATTCTATAATAGAAATACCGTTTCGCATTCCACAAATGTAGTTCTAAGTTAGTAATGCATTGACAAAGTTTTCTAAGATAAAGAATTGCATGCTGTCAAACAAATTCAGATTTTTCAAATATTTTGGAAGTGTTTTAGTATTTATATACATCGAACTGAATGCACCACAATATTGTATTTGCTTAAACATGATAAAACAACGTTTTTTACGGAAATTTTGATTTTTAAAAATGGAAAAATTGCGCATTTTTAGTAGTTTTTAATTCCCGGGAATCCCGACGAAAAATCCCGGGAATCGGGAACTGAAAAATTGCTGAAATTCCCGGGAAATTCGTCCCGTTAATTCTCGGGATAAAAACCCTGCTTAGGACACGTGACGGACGGACGGCAGAAAATAGAAGAAGAAAACATATTGTAATAGTAAATGGAAATAATTGATTTTGAATTTCTGTAATTTGCTTAAATTTTATTAAATAATTTAAATATTGTAATTATTATATTAATTAATTAGATTTTTGTTATTTCTATATCAATTTGGTAATTTTCTGGAATATAATTTATTTTTATAATGAATTAATCTACCTTTTTATTTATTTTTTTTTTTTAATAAAAATTTAATTTTCAAAATGTTTTATTTTTATTTTTTTAAAGTGGATAAATAATTTCGGGGTAAGACAATAGGAGGGTTAAGTCAAGGAGAGTTTGGGATGACTCAGAAGATTGTTTTCATGCTAATTTTGGTTTGAAGGTATTAAGAGTTCACTTCGGGTACCCAATTATTTAATATTGTTGTATTTATTTTTAGCTGGTATGATTTTATTTGGTGTGGGGACATATACCCAGCTCTGACGGCAAGGACCACCCCATCCGGCAAGCTCCAGCCCGGCACAAGCGAGCTTACCAGCGCCGCCGTCAGTCTGGTAACATCGTTAGCTGGATGAAAACCAGTTTAATATTAGCTTCGACATTTTTGTGCTCCACAAAAAACTAAAAACACAAAAATTAAAATTAACGAAATTCTGATAGGGCTAGCGGGGAGACTGTCCCCGGATTTGTTTTACACGCATTTATGTTATGTATTCTTTTAGAATCATGAAAAAAATTTATGGTCCAGAGGAAAATAATGGATTTTAAAGTGAAGAAATGTTACCACCTTTTTGAAAAAAATCACAATTTATTTCAAATTTTCTAATTCAAAATAATATAACCACACAGGTATATGATCCTTGCACGAAAATTGTTTAGAATTTTGTACAGAATCCAGAGATTTTAAAAAAATTATAGGTATTAAATTTAGCCCGCCAAGTTCAAAAAACTTAAAAAAACATGTCCAAAAATGGGTCAAAATTTTACTTTGGTCCAAATATCTCTTAAAGTAAAAGAGATAACCCACACATGTAAGCATATTTTTTGTAGAGAATTATAAGAACTATCTGTGTTCAAAATTTTTTTTCAGTCAAATCATAAATGAAATTTTGGCGATTTTGTAAAAAATGTTCATACCCGAGGTGACCAACTTTGGAGGTCCACCCCTCGTCCTCCAGACCCGCTACGAATCTGTCTTCCTCCAAATCAATTGCCATACACCTCAGGATAACCCATGTGAAATTTCATTCAAATACATCCAGCAGTTCTAAAGTTACAGAATTATTTCCAAAAAATTCCGTTTTGGGACCACTGTGCATTGTCGAGTAACTGAAGCTCAGTAAGGTTGTTGGCTACGACAATATAACAACAAAAACTTTGTTGATTAGGAAAAATTTAGTATCTGGTGTACTGCATAAAATTATTCCAATACCAAAAAAAAAAAAAAAAAATCATGCTTCAAAATATATGGCAGACTTTCGACCTGTGTCGATACTATCAACCATTGATAATATTTTCGAAAAAATAATATCTGACAAATTGTCAAACTATCTACATTCAAAAAATTTATTGTATGAGTGTCAATAGGGCTTCACAAAAGATTCTGGAACGCAAGAAGCATTAATAAATGTCATATAATATGTTTGTAGTGGAATCGATGATGGGTTTAAGGGTGTGACCGGTGTATTTTTTGATCTTCAAGAATTTTTGATTTAGTTCAAAATGATACTTTAATCAACAAATTAGGAATCATTACAGAAATTCTATATAAATTTAGAAACATACTGAGCACTGAAGCCAAGTTAATGATTTATCAATCTCTCACACACTATCATTTAATTTATTTGCCATTAATATATGAATGGCGTATGAGAAGTTCCTAAAGATACTTACAATCAGCACAGAACAAGCCACTTAAAACAGCTTATAACCTACCATTACGATTCTACTGCCAACTTATACTCATTCTCTTGTGAGTTTTTTGAGTGAATGGACGTGTCATAAAATCGCTTGCGATTTGGTAAATTTTAAAAAGTGTTAATAAAAGTGCTAAAAGTGAAAAGTGCCTTTTTTGCTGAATCATCATTGTTTTGGTGCTCCGCTGACAAGTGGCTGTGTACGCAGCATAAGTGCTGCGTAATATTACCACATTGTTGCTGACTAGTCTCCTGCGCAAGATGATTTGAAAAGCAAACACACTTGAATTTCAAGTGTGTGTTTCATAGCCAACATGTGCAAAAACAACAATAAATACTGTTCGTACTGTTCGCTGCCCGAAGCAAAGCAAGTGTGTACTGTGTATGAGCGACTGCAAATCCGTGCGTTCAAATCATTTATCGTAAACAAGTGGTGCAAGTGGTGTGGCAAAAAAAAAGCAAATCATACAAGACGTTGAGAAATGATTTAAAGATTTCAAGTGGGCTTAATGATTTGTTTGTTTTTTGTAATACGTAGTTGCTGTGTGTGGCAAAAAATCTTCATAATGTGTAAAAAGTGGTTGTTTATAAATATTCTTGCATACACACACATATATACAGTATGTCTATATTTTATTGTTGGTTCTTCTTTTCTAAATAAATGTAAAAGGGTGAATTCATAAAGTTATTAAAAAATACTCTTTATTAAGAGTTAAAAAAGTAAAAAAATTAAAGTTGACATTTGAAACTGTCAGTTACATATGTAAGTTAGAAAATTTTTATCTTTAGTATTTATTTATATTTTAAATAAAGTTAGTCTTATAATTAATTGTATGTTTATAAAAAATTTTAAAACTGTACTTATTTATATTATGATAGATTTTATTGCATTTAATTTATATTTACTAAGTAATCATTCTATTTTAAAACTCAACTCAACTCAACCATCTTTTCACAGATTATGTTTCTTCACATGAATACAGACAACATTATTATCTGTGATATAGTTTAAGTATTTATATACATATGTATAAGAAAGTAGTATATAAGTAATTAAGTATATATTTGTTTTAAGTAATAATATAAAAAAACCTTGTAAAAAACTTTAAATATTTAATAAAATCTGTTTACTAATAAAACTTAATGCATGTTTCTTTAAATTGTTATAACTAGTAACATTAATAATTTATTTGATCGTAAATAACAATAAGTTTATAAACAATACTTTTAAACGACTGTTTTACTTACGAAATTACTTTATACAGTCATGAACGGACACACACACACACATATAATTTTAATAAAAAAGAAAACACAATTTTTTTCCTTATTGAAACAAACAAGTGGTCAAAAGGCTTGTATTTTTTTATACAAGCCTTTGAGAGGCTTGTTTGGTCGCTATCATAGCACACTCATGATTTGTTCATAAAGTTGAAGCACACACGCAGTATTTGTATGGTTTTAAGTGCCTGCAGAACAGTATTTATTACTCCGCACACACACTGATAACAACACTTGAAAAATATCAAGTGGCTTGTACAGCCTTATAAGACACAGTTTGCAGGGCTCTATTGCTGACCTGGTTTGTCTTTGGCTTATGGTTTGGGAATTGTCGCCTCCCTATCGGATTCCTTGTTGACGTTTTGGTTCTTGTACCCGGTAATTATTTTGGATATATAAGGTAAGTGTCGCTTGAGTTAATTTATAATTAGTGATAGTACGATGCCGCCTGAGCAACGCCGTAAAAAGGGGAAGGGCGATGCGTCCGACCTCTCAGAGTCGCCGACGGATGCCACTATGGGTCCGGTGCCACGCGTTCGGTGGGAGCTAGGGAGCATATGATACCCTCTGCTCCCAATGGTGCGTCTCGTCCGGCGGCGCGTACGGCTCTTGTCGCTCCTCCAGTGGCTGCGCAGGCCCCCTTTAAGGCGGTGGAGACCTGGTCGGTGGTTGTCAGGTACAAAGGTGGTTCAACTGCTAAGGAGGTGCTAAATAAGGTGGTTGAAGAGGTAGGTCCTACTCTCGGCGTGAGGATCCATGAGATCCGGCTGAACTATAGATGACCAATTTGAACAGATAGATCAGTGGATGTGTTCAGCTAACGACACTTTGCTTGGCCGATGTCGTAAGACGAAGCACGGCAAATTTAGTTGGTGGACCCGTGAGCTTGATCAGATGCGAAGGACCGTCAGGCGACTCCGGATTCGTTTCCAGAGGGCCAGGCGTACCGGCGCTGATGATCTTGCTCAGCGAGAAACTGACTATCGGTCCAACTTGAGAACGTACAAGGACATGATTTTTAGAGTTAAAGAGGACGATTGGAAGAGTTTCGTACGGGACAATAGGAATGATCCCTGGGGTACGGTTTATCGTATTTGTAGGGGTAAGAATAGTAGGCAGGCTGACATAGAATCTCTACAGGTTGGTTTATCAACTTGTACTAACGAACTATTGGGGGTTTTCTTTCCCAAGGCGGAATCGGATGACTACTCTCCTCTATTAGGGAGGAGAGCTTGGATAGATCGGAAGTTGCGGACAGTATTTGCCGAGTCAGAAGCAGAAAGTCTCCAGGTATGGACGGTATGACTGGAGAGATGTGTAAAAGCATCTGGAAAGCCATACCTGAGTACTTGGAGACAATCTTCGGGAAGTGTATTAGTGAGGGCTATTTTCCTGGGGTTTGGAAATGTACTTGCGTTGTCGTGCTCCTGAAGTCTCCTGATAGGGTGAGGAGAACGATAGGACATTTAAAATGTTGGGTGCGTTTGCGCGTGAAGTGTTTGTTAGGTGAAGTAGGCTTAGTGGAGGTAGTCACCTATAAAGCAACTCTTAGTTGTTGGACTCGGATGACACCGATGCTCCCTCTTTTGTGCTTGATGTCTGCTCCAGCTGTTGCGCGAATTTTACAATCTACTTGTTTAACAGATTTAAAAAAAAAAAAAGCTTTTGGGAGGAACTACTGTTCTCAACCATGGATTATTACCAACTCCTTTATTGTTGTTTTTCATAGTTACAATGAAACTTATGTTAATACATAATTGTCTTAATTTAGCATTTTACAATATTGCTGATTTATATTAAATATTACAAATAATTTTACAATATTGCTGATTTAGATTAAATATTATTTTGATTTTTTAAATTTGGAAATGGTTTTGGGTTACATCTTATTTATTGCTTACAATGCTATTTATAAAATTATCAATAACGTCTGTCTTCATATAAGTGTTTGTGTTAGTGTTTGTTTATGTAACTTCTCCCACCCCCCTTTAAATTAGAATTCTCTTGAATTCTATTGTTTAATTTTATTTTAATATGTTTATGTTTGGTAACAATTATTAAAAATAAGGTAAGTACAAAAATTATGATTAAAATATTACAACTATATGTGATTCTTTTGTGGAAATTCAATTCTTTGATATTTTTTTACATTTACTTTATGTTCTTCTTTAATTTGTTCAAATGTTATCTTATTATTAAAATTTCTTAATATTTCAATATTATATATTTGTTTTTGTTCCATAGTACAATATTTGAAAAGAAATAATCCTTTATTCTTATTGAACAGTTATTATAATTAATTAAATAGTTTCCATTTAAGATAATTTTTTCAGAATTACATGTTTGATTTATATTTATATTGGTTGCACTTTTAACAATAATTGTGTCTATATCTAATTCAAATATTTCAAATTCGTTATGTTTTATTAGTTGACAATTATTTTTGATTACACAATGTGTGCTTATTTTTAAGTCTTTTAAATATTTATTTTCTTCAAATTTATAAATTTTGTTTTCAAATTCAAAAATATTTTCAATATGATAATCTATTTCACTACTTTCATTATTTGAAATGGGTACAATTGATCTTAATTTTACTATTTCAAATGTTTTAGGTATTTTTATGCCAAATACTAAATGAGAGTCGTTTAAAAATGTTGTTCCAAGTTGTATATATTTTAATTTATTATAGTCTATTTTATATTTCTCAATTTCGTTAAAAGTTAGAATACTTGGATGTCCCATACCATATTTTGCGGAAATAACATTATTCTGCAAGTGTTCTATTTTATTTTTTTTAAAGTTGTTTGATAATTGTTCTAAATATATATGATTGTCATTTTCAACTTCTAAAAATTTATTTATGGACTTTATTTTTGTTTCTATTATTTTTATTTGTTATTATCATTTTGAAATGGTTTATGGTTTCATTAAAATAGTTATTAATTACAATTTGTTGATTATTATTGTTAATTATTTCATTAATATTAAAAAGGTGTTTTTGAATGTTCTGTCTGTCTTCGTCGTCCATAGTCCCGAATAACCATTTCGTCATACCACCTACTCGTTAATTAGTCCGCTTCGTTGTCTGTTTTGTTTTGGTTTTAAAGTAAATAATTTATTCCTTGCATCTAACAACTCTAGTTGAAGTATGTCTTTATTTTTCGTCTTCAATAAAATAATGTTTTCTGTCATTTGGTCCAGAATGTTCTATTTCTTGTAAGTTTGTTATATGTAGTATTATATCTGATTCTTTAACTATCTCCTGATTTTTCGTAAAGATGTCTACAAGTCTGATTGTTCTGTAAGTCGTTTAGTTGTCATTATTCCCATACTCGACGGTGTCAGTATGATTGTCATCAGTATTGTCCAAATCTGAAAATTTTAAAGGTCTTTTAATATTACACTAGTGTATTTTTTCGAATTTAGCTTTTTTATATTTTGGTTGTTTCTTATGTCTAACTGCCTTGCAGTTTTTATAAATCCTTCTCTTGGTTCTCTATAGTCTTCTCTAGATTTGTTTAGTTTTTCTATTATTATACCCTTCACCACAGGTGTAAAGGGTATATATAAGTTTGTCATTCCGTTTGTAATTCTCACAATTTTCGTTGGAGAGCAAAAAAGTTTGAATTTTCTGGATCCTTGTAAGAAATGATGACGATAGGACCATGTCCGTCCGTCCGTCCGACCGTCCGTCAGTGTGTCGGTTGAAATGGCGTTTATGAAGCCCACCGATAACTGACATATATAATATATATGTCAAACGATCGGAAATGCTTTCGAGAATTTTGCTATTGGAATTCAGTAATATCGGTTCATACAATGCGGAGATATGTTGAAAAAAACCGGTTTTTAGAACCGGTTTTCCAGTTTCTGAAGCCTCTGTATATACTAGGGACTTCGTTTTTACAAAGAAGTCTCGGACATTTTTTTCTGAATTTTTGTTCTAAAAAAATTAAATAAATCGGTTCAATAATAACTGAGATATCGGACAAAACGCATTTTTTATTTTTTGAAGCCCTGGTTTAAGCTGTAGATTTTTATTTTTAAACAGATCGGCCACAAATATTTTTATAAAATTTCGGTTTTTCGAATCAGCAGGATCGGTTTATAAATGGCGGAGATATGCTTTAAAAACCGGTTTTTGGAACCGGTTTTTCAGTTTCTGAAGCCTCTACATATACCAGGTACTTCGAATTTTTTAAGGGGGCTCGGAAATTATTTTCTGAATTTTTGTTCTGAAAAAATGAATTAAATCGGTTCAGTAATAACTGAGATATCGGGGAAAACTAATTTTTTATTTTTGAAGCCCTTGTTCAAGCTACAGATTTTTATTTTTATATAGATCAGTCATAAATGTTTTTACAAAATTTCGTTTTTTTTAATAAACCAAATTCGTTCATAATCAACAGAGTTATGGCCCAAAAACAAATATGTTAAGAATATAAATACACACACAAACATGTATATTAAGCATTGTAATGACTATTAGTGACGTTTTTTTGTTTTTTGTATAGACAAGTAGTTTAGTTAGAAATAGCAGTAATATAATGAATAACAGTGTTGTTGTTGTTCTTTGTATATGCAGTCTGTACAAAAATAAATAGATATGGAATTGTTGTTGTTTATTTTTAAAAACTAAAACATATCTGTTAAGAATATACATAAATACATACACAAACCTATAAGACAAGTAGTTTAGTTAGCAACAGAAGTGCTAACTAACAGTATAATGAATAACAGTGTTGTTGTTGTTCTTTGTATATGTAGCCAGTTTGTATACACACACATAAAAAAATAAATAAATATGGAATTGTTGTTGTTGTTTATTTTTTAAAAGCAAAGCCTGCTATGATTGTTTTTTTTATATATTCAAATTTTCGTAGTTTAAAAAAAAATTTAGATTTATATATGTGAAAATATGAAAGCATACGTTAAGGCGAAAATTTTATTATTTGTCGGTAATATGGTAATATGATGTCGATAAGATAGTAAGATGGTAATATGGTGAAGGGTATCAAAGATTCGGCACAGCCGAATCTTTTTTCAATTTCATTTTTCTTTTATTTTCTTCTAAATTCTGTTTAACTATGCTATTTTCAATTTTTCCTAAATGTACATCCATAGGTGTGCATTTAATGCTGGAATGGTAACGTTCATTATAATTTCTTACTGTCTTCTGAATCGATTGCTTTATAAGAAGATTTCTTTCTGTTTTATATAATATCCTGAATTTTTCGGCTATTGTATTGTGAAAACGTTCTATGTCTGCATTACCTGTATGAATGTTGGGTTTATTTAAATGCAATTCTATATTTTCCTTTTGCAAAAATTCTTTTATTCTGACTGCCTTGAATTCATTGTCCGCTACTATTTTATTTTTTTGGTTTTCCTATTTTTGAAAAGTGGTCTTCTAATTGCTCGATAATAGTTAAATGGTTTCTATCGTTTAAAGGGTAAGCTGCTCCAAATTTGAAAAACTATCTTTTACTGTTAAAAAATGATTTCTTTTCATTACATAAGTATCTAGATGAGCAATATGATTTGGTTCCGATGGGGTTTCTGTGAATGAAAATTTTGGTTTTATTGTGTTTCTGTCGTATTTTATTTCCTGGCATATCTCACATTGGTTAATTACCAATTGAATTAACTCCATGAGTTTTGGATAGTAAATTTTGTTTTTAAGTTGGTTATAAGTTTCAGTTATACCTGAATGCATGCTTTCCTTAACGTGGAACAATGATATTTGCTTTACTGCTTCTACTTCTGTATCTATATCCTGTGCTCTTCTAGTGCATTTAGTAAACTTTATTTGGCTGTCATTTGAATACATCTCTATTAGCTTTTCCTGTACTATATTATACTTTCTATCTGGTAGTTCTGAATAAATTCCAATTTTACCTTTTATATATCTCCTAAAGATTTCTCCCATGTGCTCAAAATAGTTTTCAGCAATAAAAATAATCGTTTACCATGTGAATTCTTCTACCTTATTATTTGTTAAAATTATTTGAGTTTTGTATTTATTAACAATTTCGTCTTTAATGAAAAAATAATCTCCTAATTTTTCTTCGGCAGAATGTATGGTTGCCATGGTTACATTGTCTTCTATGAGATTAATGGGGAAAGAAATATCGCTATTGGTGTTTTCACCCCCCTCATTTTCTAAAATAGTGTCCTCACTATTCTCAATTCTGCTTAGAAAGTCTGCTACTCTATTTTCTTTACCTTTTAAGTATTCTATCTCAAATTGATATTCTCCTAGTTTTAATAACCATCTCTGATGTCTGAGAGACATATCTTTCCCTCTGTACTTGGAATGTAAATATTTAATTGGTTGGTGATCGGTAAGAATTTTAAATTTTCTACCGTTAAGGTAAGGTCTGAAATAATTGACACTCCACATTATTGCTAGAAATTCTTTATCTGTTGCAGAATAGTTTCTTTCATGGTTGTTCAAAGTTCTGGATGCATAGCATACTGGATGCCCCTCTTGTGATAACACTGCACCGATTGCATAATTGAATGCATCTGTTGTTAATGTAAACTGTTTTTCGAAGTTAGGGAAACGTAATATCGGATGAGTACTTATTAGGTTTTTAATTTTTCAAAAGCTTCAATATAAGTAGGACCTTTGGTATTTATTTTCACCCCTTTTTTCAAATACTTAATATTTGGTTGTGCTACTTGTATAAATTTTCTGTAGTGGCCTGTAATTCCTAAAAAAAACTTTTAATCTGCCTTTCTGTTCTAGGTACTTCTAACTTTTCTATTGCTTTAATTTTATTTGGATTGGGTTTTATTCCATGTTTCGTTAAAATATGTCCTAAAAATTCCGTCTCTTTCTTTAAAAAATTACATTTATCTATTTGGACTTTAAAATTTTTCTTCTCCAACACATCAAAAATCTCACGTATTGCATTTAAGTGTTCTTGTAATGAGGTGCTAAATATTAGAATATCATCCAAATATACGACGCAAGTTTTGTTAATATAATCTCTTAAGATTTCATTCATTAGCCGTTGGAATGTGGCTGGGGCATTTTTAGGCCAAAAGGCATCCTAATGAATTCATATCACCCTCTTTAAAAAATAGTTTCTTATAACGTTTCAATAACTTTATAATTTCTCTACACTCTTCTTCGTTTAAGTGGTCTAATGAAAGTCTTTAAAAATTCGGATCAATATCTTAAAGTGTACATATGTGGTTAAAATCGTAAGGCTTGTTCAAAAATTTACATGTTTTTCTGTTAAATATTATTTCTCCTTTTTCTATGTTTATTTGAGCTTTCAGCGAATTTAATGTATCTATTCCTATAATAAAATCATATAGTCTTCCTCTTAATGGTGTAACTTTCCAACGTACTCTTACGTTGTTGGGTAAGTTAAACTCGTCCGGTCCTTTTGTATGTACTTCGTAGTTAATTGTGTCTTTATTTGCTATAGTACTAAATATTATTGGTCTATCTTATTTAATTTTCATAAAGTCCGTTATTTTGCTGTTAATTATAATAAAACTAGCTCCTGTATCTATTAATGCAACGTATTTTTTATGTTCAATATTCAATTCTATCCTGGGTAAACATTCTGAGGTTGCCTCATAAAAAAAAAAAATATTATTGTTTCCTTCTTCATAACTTCCTGTTATGTTATTGTTTCTTTCTTCATAATTTATTGTTGGCCCCTCTGGGCTTAGCCTATCAACAATTAAGCGATCTTGGCTAATTGTGTGATTAGGGTGTCTTGCCACTTGAAATTTACCATAATTCCTTCTTAATCCTTTCTGGATTTGCCTATAGAGGTTTAAGCGATCTTGGCCAAACCTACGGTTAGGGTGTCCTGCTACTTGAGGATTACTATAATTTACTTCTATATTATCTACTTCCATAGGTTCGATTGGTCTAGGCGGATTCCAACGAACTTGATTAGAACTAGGCTTGGGATACCCTGCCTGTTGGAATTGTCCTACGTTATTATTTCCTAACTGATTTTGGGTTCTGTATCTTCCCGAATTATAAGCAAAATTATTATTTCTATTATTATTAGTATTACTTGTAGTATTATGTTTAAAATCTGATAATTTTGGTTTCTATTATAACCATTATTAGTATTATTATGTTTGCTTGTTTGTGTAGGATGAAAAGCTCCCCGGAACTTCCTGAATTCTTGCCTAATGCAGCTGTTCTCATACCTTTTTTTCGTCATTATATCTATTATGGTCCCTAGATCCTGTTCTTCGTATATCTTGTCTAGTAGTATTCCCTGTGTCAGTTCCATTGCTATGTTCGTTAATAAGCTGTCGACATTAGTCAAGTCTATTCCTTGATCGTCTCGATAGTAAATACTTAATTCATCACTTTTATACTTAAGATTTTGTAACTCTACAGCTAGTTCACTTACGCTATTTACTCTTAATTCATTCATCCTTCTGTATATTTGGTGTGGCTCCACGTCTGGTCTATATCTAAGCTTTAATGTTTTCTTTATAGTTGCCCAATTATCAGGTTGCTGTATGTTGATCACGACGTTTTTTGCTTCTCCTTGGATGTTGCGGTAAAAGATAGCCTTAATAGCTTCCTTCTTTAAACCTTCCTCTCCTATTGTAGATAACAAGTACTCCACACTGCTCAAGAATGTGTTTATGGTGATATCTCCAACACCCGTAAATACTGGTAAATATGACACATTTTTTAAAATTCTGTCCAACTGGTTATGTTGCTGAGGTTGTTGTTACTGGAGTTCTAGATATGCATTACGCAGCTGTTCTAGTTGCTGTTCCCGTCTGGCTAATTGTTCTAGCACTGATGCATCTATTGGTTGAGTTGGTTCCATTCTTCTTTGATCAAACTCCCTGTTTCTTCTTTTCTTGGTTTTATTTATAATTTGAAGAATTAACTTCTTTTATTTAGTGCTGTAAAATTGGCTTAAACGTTCACTGCACTAATAGTTTTATTTAGTGGTGTCGACTTGCTTTAAATGTTCACTGCGCTATTTATTTTAGTGGTGTTTAAATCATTTTTTTTTTAATTATTCACTGCACTTTTTATTTTAGTGGTGTTTAATTAAATTTATTTTTACTTATTCACTGCACTTTTTATTTTAGTGGTGTTTAATTATTTTTTTTTTATTATTCACTGCACTTTTTATTTTAATATTTTATAACTTTACAATCCTGAAGGATTCGTAGGATTACTTTAGTTATTTATTTCTTTTAGGTACGTTTCACTAGATTCCGTTCACTGACTTTGGAATCCTACCGACTGCACCAATTTTATAATCTACTTGTTTAATAGATTAAAAAAAAAGGTTTTGGGAGGAACTACTGTTCTTAACCATGGATTATTACCAACTCCTTTATTGTTATTTGTCATAGTTACAATGAAACTTATGTTACTACATAATTGTCTTCATTTAGCATTTTACAATATTGCTGATTTATATTAAATATTACAAATAATTTTACAATATTGCTGATTTAGATTAAATATTACAAATATTATAAGCATAATTATTCTTTTATTTTAACGGTTGAAATTCCTGGAATTGCGACCGTGAAATAGTTTTGATTTTTTAAATTTGTAAATGGTCTTGGGTTACATTTTATTTATTGCTTACAATGCTATTTATAAAATTATCAATAACGTCTGTCTTCATATAAGTGTTTGTGTTAGTATTTGTATATGTAACTCGCGTGTTCCTGCTGATCCCGGATGCTGATAAGCTGTGGTTCCATTGGACTTCGTCTAGTACATCGTTGTTGGTTGTATGTCCTGTGTGTTCCTCTTTGCTTGCTTTCCCTTCTGGAGTTGCAGGGTCACCCGTGAGAGTGGCTTAGTCAAGTGTCGTGAGTGTTCGTCTCTCGTGATGTCCCTTGCTGGTGTCACACCATGTGGCCAATGAGTCGCCCGTGAGGGCGATTGTTAATTGTCAGTGTGTGAATTTGTGTATGTCCTTAAATGTCGATGTTTGTTTGATGTGTGGCGCGTGGCAGGCCACCAGTCCCGAACTATTTGGAGTTCAACTGGTAGTCATCTTTGGCTACGAAGTCTGACCGGAGACTTAATTCTGGTACCACGGGAGCCAGGAGCCCCTGGAACCTCGGTTCCAGCCTGACTGTTGGTGTGGCCCCTTGGGGAGCCAAATCGCGGGGAGGACTTAAGCTTAAGTCCGGTGTGGAGTTGCATTTTGCAACCGTGTGCTGTAACCCATAGAATGGCAGGAGTTTTAGATGGACTGCGCCACTAACCAAATTGGTACTCAGTTGTGGCAATATGCTGCATCTGGGGGCGTTGGTAGGCGCATTGTACTCACCCGGTGTTAAGACCACCGTGGGGTAGGGCCGCAAGGCAGGTACCCACGTAAATCTGTAACACATGTGCCAACTTATACAGAGTTGTTATCTTGACGTTGAAACGTGCAGACGTGTTTTGGTTGAGTAAAATCAGTTGTTTTTAGGTGGAAATTCGATTATTAAATTCGCGAGGGACTGTGAAAGTTAATATTTGGATTGTTACGGATATTCTGAATATATTGTTTGGTGAGTGTTGGTGATTTTAATTACAAAATTATCAATTTAATTTTTCGATACATTTGAGTGTGGTCGATTGTCGGCTATTTGCATTTCTTACCGGCGTTACTTCTGGAATTTTATCGCTGTTTCTGTCCGGTGTGGGGCATAGCTTGAGATTTGTCTTGTGTGGGGAAAAGCGGATATTTTTCTGTCAGAAATTTTTTGCAGTTTTTTCTTATTTTTCGTTGTTTTTTGATATTTTCGCTGATTTTTGTTATTTTTGGTGAATTCGGCGTTGTCTGAGACTATGTCGTCCGATAAGGGGACAGGTCGAAGCGGTGGAGGAGTGAGAAGCCTCGGAAGAAGGGGGATGACGTGATGTTGTCGGTACCTTCTATGGTGTGACAGTTCGAGGGGGACTCCTTCAACTTGGAGGTGAATGAGGAGGACTTGGGCAAGCAGTTCAAGCCGGGATCGCCCAAGTTGGTGAAGGGGATGGTTAATGGCGCTGCTAAGGCTGCTGGTGATGCAGGTGTGGCAAAAAGTGCTGGTGCATCTTCTGCCAAGGCTGCTAGAGCTGCTGGTAAGACGGCGCGTCCTAGGAAGATGGCCACCGCGTCGGTTGAGTCTGACGGATGGGTCGGCTAGATGAAGAAGATCATTGAGGATCTTATGGATGTGGTGTCTGGGAAGTCGGCTGTTGGCTTCCTAAAGAAGGTGTTGGAGCCGATATGAGGCTCTCTTGATGAAGCTAGTCGCTGAGAACGAGCGTTTGAAGGGGCGTCTTGACGTTCTCGATGGTGGCGGTTTTGGTCGGGGTATGGATGCTGCTCGTGTTCAAGCTATGCCTTTGCTGCAGCGGTTCCTGATGTTACGGCTGTTCCTGCTGTGACTGTGGCCAAGCCAGTTGAGACTTGGTCGGTTGTGGTGAAGGGAAAGGGTGATGTGACGTCGAAAGAGATCGTCGAGAAAATGGAAAAGGAGGTTTGCCCAACTATTGGAGTTCGAATACAAGGCAGAGATTCAAGCTGATCGGCTCCAAGCCGATTTTGCGCCGCCTCCATGTAATTTTCTACTTCATGCGCCGCCGCCACTTTCATCGGCTCAAAATCAGCTGGCGAAATTTTTAAATTGTTATTCAAATTCAACAAAAAACATATTTTTCTATCTTATTAGAAGAAGTTATTGTAGTGGCTCCATCTATTATTATAATTTTACTTACATATGATAGTGTTGCGCCGCCGCCGCCGAAAATTTTGCCTTGGCTTGTTTCTCTGGTACAAGGCATTCAGACCATGCGTGACGGTGGTGCGGTTATACGCACTCCCTCTGTCGCTGAGAGCGAGAAGATTGCTGCCTATGCCAAGTTTGCGGAAGTTGGTCTGGAGGTTGCCGTACGGTACAAACTGGGTCCTCAAGTCGTCGTACAGCGCGTGCATGCGGAAATCTCGAAGTAAATAAAAATATCAAAAATAAAATAAATATTATTTCATTTAAGATATAAATAAATATAATTAAAATAAAAAATAATCAAATTTTCTGAGCGAAAAAATTTAAATCAAACGTAATTATTATCTGTTTTTTATTTAACAGTACATAATTGTTACGTTCTCTGCATTTGTTGTATTAGATGTAAGGGAATGACAGTAATTCACAGTTTTGATTTTTGACAGTACATAATTGTTACGTTCTCTGCATTTGTTGTATTAGATGTAAGGGAATGACAGTAATTCACAGTTTTGATTTGATGTTTTTTTATTTAACATTATTGTTTTTGTAAAAATCTCTTATAAGTTATAACTTCTCAAAGACAACATAACATGTTTTGTTTTTATTTCATCGTTTCAATTCAACTCAAATTCAAATATATTTTTTTTTACATGGTTTGGTTTGTATTGTTTTCTTTTTTTATTTTAGCAGTAATGTGAGAGCTTGCATTAAAAAACATTACTGTGAATGTTTTTTCACAGTAAGGATGCGATTCAAGCCTGTCATAGGTGTTTGAGTTTTGACGTGAGTGTCGCATGACACATGATGTTTGCGTCATTGTGGTCTGACTGATCATATCGCAGCTAGATGCCCGAATCCAATGCGTTGCAGGGCTTCCCAACGGATCATATGATGTTGGCGCCTGCGTGTCGGGTGTATGCTGGTTTGACTGCTCGGGCGAATTCCAGACATTGATATGGTTTTGAACGTGCTACAATTTAATTGTCAACGGGCATACGCAGTGGTTTGCGAACTTGGGCAGGCAATGTGCGCTTTGGACGCGGCTTTTGCCTTGGTGCAGCCATATACGATGGATGGCTGTATTAGAGGGTTGCCGGGGAGGATGCGAGTGTTTACTGACGTGGTGGGGGGGGGTAACTCTGCGGTTATAGTTAGGGGCAGTGACATTGACTGTACTGTTGTTAGTTGTAGACAGTGGGGGGTCTGCTTTCTCGCGGAAGGGAGGTTTTGGAGCATGTATCTGGCTAAGTATGCGAATAGCATACCACTCATCTTTTGCATGGACGCTAATGCATCGTCTCCCATGTGGTTCTCCAAGGTGTCAGGACGTACGTTTTGTCATCGGAGCCACGTGAGAGATGAGATTCTCAGCGAATGGATGTTGACTATGAGCGTCGGTGTCTTTAACGAGCCGTGTATTTTGTATACTTTCGATGGTCCTGGAGGTGTCAGTGACATTGACTTAACGGCTGCAAGTGGGGCGGCACTTGCTGCTTTTGATTTTAGGTGGAGGGTGTGTGACGGGTGGGGCGTAAGTGATCATAATCTCATTGAGATTAAGGTCTCTTATGAGGAACGAACGAAGGATACTGAGTCAGTTTGTAAGTGGCGCATGGGACATGTGGATTAGGATGCTGACAATTTTGGGGCCACTGCTTTAGAACTGTCGTTGGAGGACTTTAGGGCACTGACGATAGATGACCAGTTCAGTAAGATAGATCAGTGAATGTGCACGGTTAATGATGCACTCCTTGGCCGGTGTCGAAAGACTAGGCTAAGTAAGGTCAAGTGGTGGACCAAGGAGTTAGATATGATGCGGAGGAATGTTAGGCGTTTCCGGAAGCAATTCCAGAGAGGTAGAAGTTCCAATGCTGAAGATCTTCCTCAGCGTGAGGCTGATTATCGAGCTGCCCGCAAGATGTACAAAGAGGACGAGTGGAGTGATTTCGTACGTGACAATAAGGATGGCCCCTGGGATAAAGTTTACCGTGTGTGCAGGGGTAAGAATAAGAGGCAGGCCAACATACCATGTCTCTAGGTTGGCGATGTTACATTGCCGACTTGGAGGGAATGTAAATATGAACTATTGTGGGTTTTCTTTCCTAGGGCGGAATCGGTTGATTACTCTCCTCTCATTAGGGAGATGGTTGATCCTCCTGTCTTGGAAAGTTCGGAATTAGTGAACAGTATTTGCCGGGTCAGAAGTAGGAAGTCGCCGGGTATGGATGGTATGGCTGGAGAGATGTGTAAGAGCATCTGAAAAGCCATACCTGAGTATCTGGAGGCAATCTTCGGGAAGTGTGTGAGTGAGGGCTATTTCCCTGGGGCTTGGAAATGTGTTCGCGTTGTCGTGCTCCTGAAGTCTCCTTATAGGGTGAGGACTAATCCACGCTCTTATCGGGGCATCAGTCTCCTTCCGGTACTTGGAAAAGTGTTGGAAGGGGACATGGTGAATCGACTGAAGGAGGACGCCAACGAGGGTAATTCCGAGTTCCAATTTGGTTTTAGGGAAGGTAGAAGTGTGGACGATGCTTAGGTGCATGTGCATAGGTGTGTTGGTGACCTTCATTTGTGATCACTTATATTTCTTAGGAAAAATCAAAATTTTATATGAAAATTGAAAAAAATCTTTAACCCTCGATATTTTGGTAAATAAGCGTTTAAATGGAAAAAGGGCCCTCATTTGTGATCACTTATAAAATTTCAAAAATTCTTTAACCCTCGATATCTTGGTAAATAAGCGTTTAAATGGATAAAGGGCCTTCATTTGCGATCACTTATACTATTTCAAAAAATCTTTAACCCTCGATATCTAGGTAAATAAGCGTTTAAATGGAAAAAGGGTCTTCATTTGTGATCACTTATAAGTCTTAGGCATATTTGTTGATTTTAAGGGTGTATTTGACCAGCTCTCTTGGGGTAGTGTCATGAGGAGGTTATAGGAAATGGGCTCTCTGGTAGGAAGGCTTGTGTGATTGGTACCAGCTATACAGTTTGGAGGGATGTTGTTCGTGGTTGTCCGCAGGGTTCCATCTGTGGTGCATTTATTTGGAACATCCTCTGTTGAGGCAGCTCGGCCATACTTTCAAGGTGTGTGCATATGCGGATGATTTGCTCATTCTTTTTGAAGGTCACTCCCGTGCTGAGTTGGAGGCTAAGGGTGAGGAAGTTAGGTGTTGTGCATGTGAGTTGGGTGAAAGTGCAGGCATCAAAGTGGCGATGGACAAAACCGTGATAATGCTGCTTAAGGGCAGATTATCACGGGGTCGTCCCCCTCTCATACGGTCTGACAACGTTAGCCTCAGATACATACGTGACTGAGGTCAAGTAGACACTATTAGATGAGTGTCTTGTTTCTAGGTGGCTGATGAGATGGACGAACAGTGACAAAAGTAGGGTAACGTATGAATTTATACGTGACTTGGACTTCGTACGTCAACGTCCAGATTTCGGCTTCGGCTTGGGTCTGGGATTTGTACTGACGGGACATGGCTTTCTCGATGCCTTTTTGTATAAGAGAGGCTTATCAGATACTCCGAACTGTGGGTGTGGGAGGGGACCTGAGGCACATACTGACATAATGCCCGTACTATGATGACATTAGGAGTTTAGATAGTATGGGAATAGCTCGTACTATCATGGGTTGGGTTTTCAGTAGTGCCTTAGAGAACGAACGGACATTTGAGAGGTTGGGCGTTTTTGCGCTTGGAGTATTTAATAGAAGAAGGTTGGGACATGTTAGCGGAGGCAACCTGCCGTTGACTGCCGTTTATGTTCGTGGGCCACTGTGTTGGTTGCCCAGTTTGGTTGACAACACGTCATGGTGCTTTCCTGGTAGCTGTAGCTGGTTGCTGCTGTCGCTGTTGAATTTTCTTCGCTGCCTTCGCTGTTTATTTTTCGTTGTTTATGTTGCAGTTGTACGAAGTGTGTGATGTCTTTGCGGGTGTCACTATGTGGCCAAGGAGTAAATCCGTGAGGGGTACTGTTGTAAATTGTTGTCTGTGCTGTATGAGTTCGTGTTGTCCTTTGCCGGTGTAGGGCGATTCATTGGCCACATGGTGTATGTGAACTGTTGTCCATTCATGTTTTTGTGTGTTGGTTTGTGGTAGCTGTGGGATACCAGTCTCGAACTATTTGGAGTTCAACTGGTAGTAGTCATGTTTGACTACGAATTTCGAACGGAGATTTTAATCTGGTACCTCGGGTGTCAAAAGCCCCTGGAACTTCGGTTCCAGCCTGACTACGGTTTGGCTCCTTGGGGAGCAACCTGGTGGCTGTGATTTATACCCATATCGCGTTTAGGACTTAGTTTAAGTCCGGCCAGGTTGCCAGAGTGTAAACAAACTACAGTGTCGGTAAGGCAGTGTAAGGACGTGTTGGTAAAGCAGTTCATCTTTTAATTTTAGACATCGGTAAAACAGTACTTAATTGCATTATCATGATTTTTGGTAATACAGTGCTGTTGCAACTGCAGTTGCTGATAGTACAGTGTAAATTTTTGTTTTCCTGCCAGTTGCAGTTTGGTAAGGTCTTTCAAATCTTTTTACAATTTCGTCGTTCTCTAGGTCGGCTATTCCGCCTGCCAAGAGGAGGAAGGGGAAGGGCAATGCTTCCGATCATTCGGAGGCCGCCACGGACGCTACCATGGGTTCGCCGACTCTGTGCGCGTAAGGCACACGGAGATTGAGCTCTCTAGCTCTGAGGCGGACGAAGACGGTAAGCGCTTCAAGCCGGGTACGCCGCTTGTTGCGCTTCAGCTGCTGTTGATGCTGCGCCTGCTGTTGTCAGTATGGAAAGGCGCGAAGGCAGATCCAGGAAGAGGGGTTTGTTTTGGAGCCGGGTATAATTGCCGAGATATAGGCTATCACGACGAGCTTCCTGGAAAAAAAGAAAAAAAATTTCAAAGTCAAAATTTCAAAACAGGTCTCAAAAATTGCAATTTCTTGCCAAAAAAGTATCTTTATATGTTATAAAAATTGATTGTTAATTTCGGTACTTCTGTAAATTAAACTATATAGCTTAATATGTTCTTAAAGGTTTTTCAAAAAATTATATCAGCCTACTGGTACACTTAGTCACACGAGGCAATTTTCCAAAAATACCCATATTTTCAATAATAGAAATTTCGACGTTTATAAATACAGACCCAAAAAATTCAACTTCTCATCCAAAATTTATAATTTTTAACCACTGCTGGATGTAGGGTGAACGTTCAGAACTTCTCAAAATTACATTTACACATTTTCTTGAGGTCCCGTCTTTCAGAAAATCCCAATAAATATAAAACTTTTTTAACTAATCATTTTTGATTTTTTTTTTTATTCATTCAAGTTCATTATTGTAATAATTTTTTAGAATACAGAAAAAGATTTATTAGACACTAGCAGGATGGAATGCATTTTCTGATCTGCTGACGAAGATCGTAGCGGATGAAAATGAAAGAAAATTAAAGATCTTTACGATTAGCCTTTTTGTGCTAATCGTAAAGATCTTTCATTTAACTCACAATTTTGAAGAATTAGAATACGTAACTTCGTCACTTTACAAATTCTAAATTCTTAAATATTGTTTGTTTTGTCTGTTACATTGTTCGTTCTATACTAGAATTCCAACATACAATCAGTAAACAAGTTACAGTGTGCCCTCTGTAGTATTAATTTTTGTAAATGAAGAATATTTTTCGAACTCTTTATGAATTAATCATTTTTGATTTTTTTTTTCAGGCTCAAGTTCATTATCGTAATAATTTTTTTTTTTTAGAATACAGAAAAAGATTTATTAGACACTCATGCTTAGTGCTAATCGTAAAGATCTTTCATTTAACTCACACTTTTGAAGAGTTTAAAAAAAAAACAATATTGTAATAATGAAGAATACAATAAATATAAGAAAAAGTTTTTGTAAAGTTATTTCAACTTATTATTAGGAAAATGAAAGATCTTTACTATTTGCCTTTTTGTGCTAATCGTAAAGATCATTCATTTAACTCACACTTTTGAGTTTGAAAAATATTCATCATTTACAAAAAACTTGTTTAACTACATTTTCTTAAATAGTTAAGTTTATAAATTTACTTTTTTGGAAAAAAATTGCAATTTTTGATACCTGTTTTGAAATTTTGATTTTTGAAAAATTTTTTAATATCGAATTGAGATAACGAAAAGAATTGTTTATTAGCATAATTTAGAAATGTATGGAGAATTTCAACATTAAAAAAAAATATATATAAATTTTACTTTAAAAGTTATAGGACAAAATCACAAAAAAGTCAAGGCCAAAAATGAGACATTTATTCTTTGAAGTTAAATATATTTTAAACCATACGAAATACTTTAGCACAATAAGAATGTTTTTTCCATGTCTTGCTTAGGAGAATTTAAAAATATTTAAAATCGGTTTATATTTCTAAAAGTTATAAGACCCGATATGATTTTCACCCTCGTTATGATCAACAACCAAATCACAAACAGGTTATTTTAACACTTTTAAAAATCACTTTTAAATTTTTGATCATACTCTTTCGGTGGTCATTTTTGGCACCCACTGTTAAATTCGAAATTTTTAAATTTATTATAATTTCACACTTGAAACAAATTAAAATTAAACTATTTCATATTATAACTAATTTTTTTTCACTTTTGACAATCACTGTATTTTCTAATTTTTTAATTTTGTCCAAAACATTTATTTTAAATCCCGTACGAAATTTTATTTTTCACTAAATCCCTCAAATCCCGATTTTATTGAATTTTGGGCATAACGTCACGTTACGTTATGTACCCGTGTTGAGTATAACCGATGAAAACACTTTTATCAAAAATTTTTTTTATTATTACAAAATTCTGAAAAGTAATTCCCGATACATCACGTTATGCGCTCAAAATCACCGATAATCTATTTCCGGCACTTTTTGTCTTCACTTTTAATACATTAATTTATTTGCACTTACCTTATCATCCGGAAATATCTGCAATCCCTCACTTATCCGTCCATATACGGCCAAAAATTGCGTTTGCTGAAAAGAAAAATCGGAAATAAATATGTTGTTTTATATAACAAAAATGTCTAAAAAAATACTTACCAAGACTCCATTAGCTGTAGAAATTTTTTTGTTAATGCTTCTTCACCCACGCGTAGTATTTTCTTCGTTCCTTTTGTTTACACATTCTTCCATCCATTCTTCCATCCATACATCTGTTGCCATAATCTTCAAAAAATACATTCCACACAGGGTTGTATTTATTAATGAAAATGAAAGAGTGTTGCCAGAGGGTAAATTTTCGTTTTGGAAAATACCCTGAAAATCGTAGAAAATATTTAATAAAACACCTTTTAAGAAATGTTAAAAACTTATTAATAAAAAATATTTTATTTATTTAGAGGAGTTCCAACGTTTGGTAGTAGCAGCCAAACCCATTGGAAACATTTTCGTTTTAGATATCTCATTTCTTGACAATTCCCCAGAACCAAAAAAAGAAACTGCATCTGAGAAAGAAAATGCATCAAACAATAAAATAAAAATTGAAAATAAAAATCGTTGAACTGAAAAATCAGAATATGCTAAGAAAGCAAAATTAGTTGAAGAAAATACTGTCGCCATTGAAAATATTATAACTGCAGTAAAGGAATTGACATCAGTAGTGCAACATTTGTCATTTATAATGAGTATTGATTAAATTTATTATTGTTTTTGTTTTTATTAGTATAATTATTTTTCCAAATAAAAAGACCTTTTACAATATTTCATTTATATTCTCAATTCAGAAGGTAAATTAGTCGGTTACTCAGTAACGTTATCCTTTTATATATTATTCTTTTTTAAAGATTTTAAATGCTATTTTTTACAACTTTCATAAGTTATTTATTATTAAAAATTAAAATTTTTTACAAATTATTTGCCACCTGATCTCTAATTTTTCTTCCAGCAGCGGAGAGGTTGCTGTCAAATTCATGAATAATATTCTCATTATTAGAAATTCTTCTGTCGACTCCATTTCCGCCCAATAATTTTTGTAATATATTCAAATATTGTGTAAGGCACAACAAGCATTGACTATAAATTTTGCATTGTCTGGTGAGTAGTGCATTCCGAGTCTCTTGCTTTAATAAAGTGAGTATTATAATTTGCCTGACTTTCAATTGGGGCTCCTGTACGGAGTCAATAAATACGGTAAACATTGATAACCGGAATCTCCTATTAAAAAAATATATTAGAACAAGTAATAAAGTATAATGTAGTCGGTCTAGCCCGATTCTGCACCACTGTGTATGTATATCAAAATTTAGGAAGTGATCTTATTGGGCTATGTGAAATTATGGACCAATAGATTTCAATACTTATATGAAAAAGAATCACTTATTCCAAGTTTCATCAAATTATATTCAATATTTCGTACTTTGTGCACAATGTTTAGATGAATATCCAGCCACACAGATGAACGGACATAGATACATCGTTTAAAAAGTAATTCTGAGTCAATTTTAAGGTTGGTTTTGGATATAAATGTCAGTACAAAGCATAATACCCAAAAAACCTTCGGTAGGGTATAAATATCAACACAAAAACCAAAAATTGTATCCATAGTTGGTGTATTAACCTTGCCTCTGTGTTAAATTATCTCCACAAACCTAAAACCATTTAAATATGCATTTTTTTAGGTACTCGTCAACGATACTTGAAGACCATAGGAAAGCGTCATGGTTTGCTCCAGGGTGACAGGCATCAACAAATTTCTAAAGTTAAGTGCGGTTATACATGAAACATGTAGAAACTGTACCAAAGTATTATCCCAGTGTCAAATTTCACATAAATATTAATTTTTAGTTCCTTTCCCAAGCTTTTTCTGTCTAGTATTATACATCATTGGAAAAAGCAATTTAAGAGCCTTCAAACAAGCTATAAATGATTGATATACTTGGAGAAATACAAAAGTTAAGTCCAATGGCAACTTACTCATTTGGGAAATATTCATAACATTAATATTGCATCCCAAATATCTTTTTGATACACTGATTTCTTGAGCTCAATTCTCACCATCCGAGGAAGTAGAATAAAATAGAACCGCCATTAGAACAGCCATTCTTAAAATCGTTTATTGCTTTATATAAGGCTTATATTGTTCAGTTTTACTATTGTTTCGGTCAATCAGTACTGCATTTTCGTAACTTTTTAACGACAAAAATTTATCGTTATGTATCGAAAATTCGTTAATTACCAAATTTCATATTTAAGTGCTATTCTGTAGTAAAAATTTACAGATTTTTGTAGTTAAACACATCGGTAGTTAACGAAAAGTTTCGGTAAGCTAACTATAAAAAAATAGCTGTCGTAAAAAGATAATAATAATAATGTTGCGATGCAAAATCATTGATGTCCGTGAAGATAACAGACTTTTTCAGCAAACTTTTTCTTCTTCTTTCTTTTTCAACAAACTTTTTCAACAAACTCTCTTGTGCAGACTGAGAATTCTCATCTTTGCAGACAAAAATTTAAGTGCTACCAAGTCAAATTATATGAATTTAGTACCACGTTTTGTGCAAAATATGGCAACATCACTGCAATATAAGAAATTTACTGTTACATAATTTTTGCTTAACAATTTATGGAACTAATAAAATATAATTAGCTTATTTAAATTATTTTGCATTATATTATTTAAATTAGTATTATTTTAATCATTAAATTTGCTCGAAAACCCTCTTTTACTACTTTATTTACAACGTAGAAACAGGGACATGTGCGAAAAATCTAAATTTATCTTCAAATAGAGGAAGATCTTGGCTACATTACCTCATACTAGGTTTTGGCCAAAATAGTGATGAGTTCAAGCAAAATTTTTAAAAAACTGGTTCAACATACGTTATTTCTACCACTTTTTGACTTACAGCGTAGAAACAGGGACATGTGCCAAAAATCTAAATATACCGTCGGATAGAGCAAGGTCTTGGCTACATTACCTCATACTAGGTTTTGGCCAAAGTAGTGACGAGTTCGAACAAAATTTTTAAAAAACTGGTTCAACATACGTAATACCTACTACTTTTTGACTTACAGCGTAGAAACAGGGACCTCATACTCGGTTTTTGCGGGACAACCTTCAAAAAACTGATTTAAAATAACATACTCAAAATATTATGCTAGATTGTTCTACTGCATCAAATAACAAATTGTTTGTAAAATTGAGTTCAAATGACAACTTAGCAATATTTCTTCAGACTTATTTTTAATGTTGGAAATTACAGTAAAAATAGTGCTAATATCCTAAAAATTACAACTGAAACCGTTATACTTGCTATGGAATTCTTTACAAATTTCAATTAATTTTAATCTTTTCATATGTTAAATCTACCACTGAAAGTTAGGAAATGACAACACTATACGTATACAGATATATTGTATTATTCATTAAAAAGTATATATATAAAAAATATGATATCTTATTACCAGGCTAAATTCAAATATACAAAAAAATTAAAATACATTTTTAAAAAATTGCGAAAAAATTTGATATTTTTTGTTTTTTAGAAAAAAAAAAAAACAATTTAGATGTACGGAAAATTTATACAGATTTGTAATCTAGACACTTTTGATTTTATATATAAACTTGTATATTAATAATAAGAGGTCAAAGTCAAAATATATTTTTGTTGAAATGTTTTATTTATTATTAATGGGGTCTCAGGTTATTAAATATATAAATAAAATAAAAAATCGTGATATTATAAAGCTACTATGTAAATATATCACTTTTCCCCAAAAAATTTAGTTTTAAATTGGATATTTTCATATTATTCATAGACTATAACCCCTTAAACAAAACCCCTACGAACCTTATTAATATACTGTAAAAAATTTTAATATTTTCTTGATAAAAATTATGAAAAAAATAGCTGCTAGACATTTTTTCATTATCTATACAAAATTGATAAAAAAAAAACAATTCATACTAACCAGTACTAACATAAGGAAAATTAAAAAAAGTTTGCTTAAAATGTAATTAAAATAAATTCATTGTAATATTAAATATACCAATACTATTCAAATTAACCATGACTATGTCTATCAAAATCAACTAATATTTTTATTATTATTAAAGTTAAAGAAAAAAAATCATATGATATACAGTTAGGGACAAAACTATTTGTACACCTCATATATTTCGTATACCTTCACGCACATTTTCAACAGATCCGCTGTTTTTATACTTGCTTACAATGTATTGTACTGTGGAATGTTGCAAATTTACTAAATTACTTATATTCCGGAGAGATTTTCCTTTTTTATGTTCATCAATAATTAAATTTTTAATATCCAAACTCAACTCTTTTCGCTTTCCCATTTTTTATGTGCTTATTATTCAAAACGTTAAAACCAACTTCTTATTTTGTAAAATAAAACTCGATTAACGAAGAAAATATAACGGTATTTAAAAAAAATCATCATACAAGAGTCCAACGTACAAATAATTGTACAAAGTACTGATGTACAAATACTTTTGTCCCAAAGATTTTTACTTAAATTGTACTTTTTTTAACAATGTGTTATATATTAATTTATTTTTTATCAAATAATTCAATAAAAATGGACCTGAATTAAAATTACATATAATAACTTTTTATTCTTTATAAATTATTGAAGATATACGAAATGCATGGGTGTACAAATAGTTTTGTCCCTAACTGTAGCTTTTATTACTTTTTTTTAATTTGCTAAAAAATTAATAACTATACATGTTTTATTTTACTATTTTGCCAACTGAATAATGATTGTGAATTTGGAATGAAAAACTCTCTCATTTCGTCTTCTACTGCAGAATTATCACCGGCTGCTTCTTCCAATTCCAAAACATGTAAGCCATTTTCTAACTTTCTTCTTAATATAAATTGTTCATTGTAAACTCCTTCTATTATATTATCTTCCAAATTATTATATCGTTTGGGAAGATATAACATTCCCTCCTCAAGCTCTGCAATTACGACATTTCCATATTTGTTCTTATGACGGAACATAGTTAAAACCTTATATGGCTTTGATGGAAGTAAATCCTTTGTTGCCAGATATGGCCTTGTTTTTAATTTATTGAAAGCCGAAACAATATCGGCATTTGTAATATTATTCGAATTAATTTTTGGTTCCACCTTTTAATAAGTTTAATAACTGATTAAAAAATTTGCTTCAGAGATTTATATTTATATATGTATATTCCACTTTACTTGTTTATTAAAAATAATTAATTTTTTTTACTCCAAAAAGTTTTTACTAAATTGAGTGTTTTTTATGTACTTTATAACATTTATAATTCAAATTTACTCTATATTTTTATATTAAATGTATTTTATTGCATGAAATTGTAGTTCATTTAACAATTTTTATTATAATTTAGTTCAAATATTGCAAGGCCGCTTGATGACTGCCGACCCTTGTACACAATTGTCCAATTTTGAACATTCATTTTAGTCAAGTATGGATCTTCCCTATTTAAAAATTTTTTAAATCTCTGCGGAAGATAAAACCATTTATTATTATATAAATATGCTATGACTTTTGATCCGTGTTGCGTTTCTTTCCAATCAAAATTTAAAATTTTGTATGGTTGATATAGAGGAATGTCGTCAATTTTTATATATTCTGGCTTAATACCCTGAGCCAATTCAATAATTTGATCATACATCTAAAAACGAAACATTAAAAATAAAAATAAAATAAATAATCAAAAGCGTTATCCAAAAGCGATAACTCACCATTTTGTTAAGTATACTTTGAAGTAACTTTTAGAGCAATGATTAAAAAATATATTCTGATATGTCTTTAAAGCAATTAAAGGAATATTCTCTCCTCTTGAAAAAATCATAAAACAGTTTCACTAATTTTTACTACAAAAAGTTTTATAAAAATTTAGTGTTTTTTATATAATTTAAATTTACTCTCATTTTATTATTATTTTACTCTCATCATATTAACATAAATTTCACAATGGTGTTAACATAAATTTCATAATTCTCTTAACATGAATTTCACAATAATTTCCTAATACAACATTAGAACAAATTATACATAATCTTATTCCAATAAAATAAAACATATTTTTCATCAAAGTCAAAAACCTTTTACAAAGTTATTTTATGCATATGAAAAAACAAAAAAAAAAAAAATTCTCAAGCTTATTTTTATATCCAAGTCATCCCTTTTTAATTTCACCATTTGACCGTATTACAAAAATATTGTAGAATTTAATAAAAAGTACACTTGTCCCCAATTTATGTAACTGTCATCAAATGTAGAAAACTCATGCAATTTATATATTCTTAAAGAATAGAATTATCAACTTTTTCTACATATCTTGTACATATAAACGCCTTAAACTAGGCAATTAAATGTAATATGAATTAAAAAGTTTGGTTGAAATCATTAACAAATTATGAGAATTATTAATTTTTCCTAAATTTCTTATACATATAAACGCCTTAAACTAGGCAATGAAATGTAACATGAATTCAAACATTAGATTTTTATACTTCTTTTTAAAATATTTGTAAAGATGTTGGTTTTCAACTTCATAAAAATATAAAAATGATCCACTGAATATTTGCTTTCAAAAAGTTAATTAAACAATTAATTCTTTCAAACCCAAATGTCTGCAACACTTTCCTCTAACGTACCGTCTATACTAGCATTTTTCTTGTTCGCACAAGAACAAAACGTCGGCAGAGCAACACACACAATTTTTTCCCTTTTGTTTTCAGTGGGCAGAACATTTGTCGAACAAATCATAATTTTTTGTTTGCCATCAGTGTCACTTCGATACTTTTACATGCAGCGCCTCTTCTTCCGTATACAAAATGACGTTTGATGACAGACATCGTTGCTCGAACAATTGTGCGAACAACGGTGTGCGGACAAGAACAAAACATGAACGACTAGGGTCCACACTATCCAAATGCATGTGCGCACAACATTTTGTTCAATGTGCGAGCATGAAAAAGGCTCGTGTGGACGGCAAATAATATAACATTAGAAGAAATAATACATAACCTTTCCCAAGAAAATAAGACATATTTTTCATCAAAGTCAAAAACCTTTTACAAGGTTATTTTATGCATATGAAAAAAAAACAAAAACAATTCTCAAGTTAAATTTTACACTTTACAAAAACAAAAATAACCATATGAATAAACCGAAAATACTAAAAAACTATTTGTCTAAGTCATCAGTTTTTAATTTCATCGCAATTAAAAGTGTAAAAAAAAAATTGTCTCCATATTAATTCGTTTGTATGTTCTTTAACATAATTACATACATATTATTATACAAAAATAAAAAAAGAAATGTTGACAAAAATAAATTCATTGGTTTTCAATTTCATAAAATGCATTTGGCCGTTTATACAAACAAATATTGTAGCATTTATTAAAAACAAATTTCTCTCTGTAATTTTTTGACTGAAAAAGTACGCGAACCAATCCACTGTGAGCCAGAACCTACCCAAACACTATTTTTCCATTTCATCATTTCATTTACTTTAACATAATTACATACATATTATTATACAAAAAAAAAAAAAATACACAAATAAATTCATTGGTTTCCAATTTCATCGTTTACACAAAAAATATTGTTCTATTTAATAAAAAAAATCCTCTTTATACTTTTTTGACTGAAAAAGTACGCGAACCGACCCACTGTGAGCCAGAACCTACCCAAACCCTAATTTTCCATTTACTTTAACATAATTACATACATATTATTATACAGAAAAAAAAATACAAAAATACATAGATAAATTCATTGGTTTCCAATTTCATAAAATGCATTTGGCCGTTTGCACAAACAAATAGTGTAGCAATTATTAAAAAAGCACACAATAAACAAACATACTTACATATATTATTACAATATATGAAACACACAAAGGGGGACGAGACCTCCCCCTTTATATTTCTTCTGATTGACCAATAAAAATAATTTTGCCATTTGAGAACCCTGACTTAAAATAATTTTTTAGTAATGATCTTGAAAAAAAATCAACCCCCCTCAAATGTTTTTGGAGCTACGCTAAATTGTCCCAGAACCGACCCAAACACATTTTTTCATAAACGATAAAAAAATCAGCTCCCCCTCAAATGTTTTTGGAGCTACGCTAAATTGTCCCAGAACCTATATAAATATACTACTGCTGCGAGCTCCAGTCGGCACAAGCGAGCTTACCAGCGCCGCCGTCAGTGTGGTAACATCGTCAGCTGGATGAAAACCAGTTGTTTCATTTCTGACCCGTCCTCACAGTACAATTTCATCTTCTTATGTATGTGATAGGTCTATGCAAATTTTAACTTCTGCTGCTATACAAAGTATAGAAAACTTATCAAGCTTATGTAATATACGCTTTAAAGTGGCCTAAATCGTTGAATATGTTTAAGGAACAAACTTTTGAAAGGAAGGCGAAGGAACAGAAACAAATCTGATATTAGTGAACATATAAATAGGATCAGCAAAGTTGTAAAAGTTTGTAATAAAAAACAATTTTTAAATAAACTGCTTGGTCGATGCATTAATCCAATAAATGAGTTCTTCGGAGGAAATGCTAGAAGTATTTTTTTTTATAGATCTCGAAAAAGCTAATGCTCTGAAAGCATACTTTTCTGAGTGTTGCCATAAATTAACAAGCAAATCAAAGCATTATCCCAATGATAATATTAATATGTTTGGAAATTTAATACCTGAAAACTGTTCTTGGAATTTAACCAAAATTAGTGAAACAGACGTTGTTAGCATTGTCGAGTAACTGAAGCTCAATAAGAGTGTTGGCTACGACAATATAACAACAAAATCTTTGTTGTTTAGGAAAAATTTAGTATCTGGTATACTTGCTAAAATTTGTAATATGATTGAAACAAAAACATATCCGATACCAAAAAAACATGCTTCAAAATATATGGCAGACTTTCGACCTGTGACGGTACTATCAACCATTGAAAATATTTTCGAGAAAATAATATCCGACAAATTGTCAAACTATCTACATTCAAAAAATGTATTGTATGAGTGTCAATATGGCTTCACAAAATGTTCTGGAATCCAAGAAACCTTAATAAATATCATAGAATATGTTTGTAGTGGAATCGATGATGGGTTTAAGGGTATGGTCGGTGTATTTTTTGATCTTCAAGGATTTTTGATTTAGTTCAAAATCATATTTTAATTAACAAATTAGGAATCATTGCAGAAATTCTATATAAATTTAGAAACATAATGAGCACTGAAGCCAAGTTAATGATTTATCAATCTCTCATACACTATCATTTAATTTATTTGCCATTAATGTATGATTGTCGTATGACAAGTTCCTAAAGATATTTACAATCAGCACAGAAAAAGGCACTTAAAACAGCTTAAAACCTACCATTACGATATTCTACTGCCAACTTATAAAGAGTTGTTATCTTGACGTTGAAACGAGCAGACGTGTTTTAATACGTTCCGCATCGAGTAAAATCGGATAGCTGTTTTTTCGGGTGAATTCAAGTGTTAAATTCGTGAGTGTTAGTTAAAGTGATACTTTGGATTGTTGCGCACATTTTATCAGTGTTTTTGGGTGTGGACCGTAACTTTTGACGTTTCTCATTGTTCAAAAAATGAAATGGATATTGTTTAAGGATAAATGAACATAAGCAAATATCTGTTAATGTAAGAAGATAGCACAACAAAGTTGTAGTTTCTCATTGTTTTTAAGTTTTGTGTAATAACTTGTTTTAGAAAAAGAGTATGAAGCATGAATTCTTTTGTTTTACCTCTAAACTAATCCCGTTTTTTTTTATTATTACAATATTTGTTTAAAATTAATCACGATTCTCCCCCCAACATCTGGTCCAATCGAGCCGAATACCTTATATCGTGGATATTTTAACAAATATTTTATAATTTTAAATAATATATAGCTTTCGTGGACATCACAAGATTATATACAACTGTAACCCCCCGTGGATATCACTAAAAATATATATTCTGTATTGCTGTGTGAACAACTCAACAAGAAGGCTTTATTGTTGCTTTTACCTAAAAACATCATAAATTTTACATATTATAAGTGCAAATGGAAAAAAGTAAAAAAAAAGAAACTAAAACTAAATAAAAGTGCAAGTGTACATAAAGTGCAAAAACAAAAACTTGACCATACAGTTAGAATTCTGTGTGCAAAAATTTCCCTCCGTTTAGATAAAACAAAATCCACATTTAAAGAATTACATCATTATTTTCTTTTACTTAAAAATACGAAAGAATTCTGTTAAAATCATTTTTAATGTACAATTTTCTTAATTTCATGTGTTAAAATTTTATCCAACTACGTTTAACAGCAGTATTAACAAAAATAATAAATCTAATCATACCCAACATAAAGTTGTAAATGTAAACAACATCGTGTAAATAACATACAACCAAAGGTTTGACACTCTCAGTGTTATTACATGTATAAGATCATAACAGAGAGTGCATGAATGCTCTCTGTTCAAACACAACTTTAAGTTGTAAACAAAAGAAAAAAGAAAAATAATAAAAAAATTGTTTATCAGCTGTTTCCAACATCATATAACTGGAAGTTTAAATATAAACAAAACCTTTTTGTTTTCATATCTGTATCTTTAGAAAGTGATTCACAGTATTTGTAACTAAAGTAGTATCTTCTGTTATACCAACGAACATTTGTTAATCGAAACGACTTTGCCACATAAACATTTTAAATGGATGAATGAAGTTTGTGATGAAATCGTTGCGAAATAAAATAATTAAAATAAAATTATTTGAAGATAATAAAAATAAATAAAAAAATAATAACGAGTAATTAATAAATAACTGAATAAAATAATTATATTCAACATTTAATTAGATGTGAAATACATGTCGTAAGAAACAATTTTTTATATTCAAATTAATGAAAATTGTTTATATCAATGCCATAAAGAAAACATAAACTTAAATAAATTCAGATTACAACTATATCAGACTTTTGGATCTTTATATACACAATTTAATACTTTTTTCCGATTGCATCTTATTACATCCCCTAAATACGTATTTTGAAAAAAAACTTAAGAAGAAAAGAAAACTTTTACATCATTATTTATAATTTTGGTCGTGACAAAGAAACATTAGCGACTTTTAGTGACATTTTACGTAAGTCTGCAGATCTTTTTGGAATTACATATAGAGTCATTTCATTTAAAACCAACACGAAAATATCCAATTTTTGACTTTTCCTCTCCGAATTTAATGATATTTGGTACATCATTATTCTTGTCAAGACTAAGACTAATTCAAAATTTCAGATAATTTCATCAAGTGGTTCGCGAAATATCGCAGTTTGAAAGTGCAAAATAGCTCAAAATATGTACAAAGTTGCATATACAAAATTGCAAATATCTTTCGAAGTATTTATTATATAAGATTTATTGAGATGTCATATTAAAGTATCAAAATTACCTTTAATATGATGTATAACATGACTTTTTTTCTCAGCATCAAAATATTTCGTTCGCGGGTAAATATCCCGAAAAGTCGTCTTTTTAAAAATTTTAAAAAAATATATGTTAACGATGAAAATATTTTCTATAACCGTGGAAAGTGGCATTCTGGGACTCACCATATTTTAGAAGTTATTATAACAAATGTCATAATAAATACGAAATATTTATCTCAATTTGAGTTGTTTTGTTTGTAATAAAATAGAAAAATCGCCAATTTCTTCCAAAAATCATCCGACTATAATAAAATTCGGCAAGAATATTAACATTGACGCTGGAAACGCAAATACCGAGTTTCAGTTTGATTACCACGATAGTTCGGGAATTATAGTATCGCAAAAATGAGGAAAATTGTCTTTTTAAAAATACAAATATCATCCAAATCTCTTATGTTACAACGTTAATTAAGGCAATTGTTTAAAGGTAATGAAATTACCTTTAAAATGATACCAGAAACATGTTTTTATGTTGAATTTTATTGGTGGATAATTCGCGAATTAAATTTCACGGTCGCTTATTTCAAAAAGTGGTATTTTTAAATTCGTGAAAAATATATATGTAGAGGATGGAACCATTTTGGATGTTCCCTGTAAGTATCGTGATGGGACTCTCAATGGCTTCTGAGTTATTACACAAAATATAACGCAGTTTAAAATAAAAAAATAATTTGAAAGAAATTTCAAGCATGAATTTGATCATTTTATTCGATTTTTTTTTTTAATAACTCAGAAACTATTGAGAGTCCCATCACGATACTTACAGGGAACATTCAAAATGGTCTCTAATGACAAAACTGGAAAATGTTCCCTTTGCCCTGAAGCACATCCCCTTAGACTTTGCCCCACTTTTCTCGGAATGCCTTTTGAGGAACGGTTTGCTATAGTTAAAAGGCAAAAGCGATGTACAAATTGCCTCGGTACGTCTCACGAGTTTAAGAAATGTAAAAGTCAATATGTATGTCAGTTATGCAAACAGAAACATCATTCATTACTCCATCGCATAGAACACCACACATCTACTAATACCTCTAACCCCCGAATGAACGCTAGGGCAGCGGTTTCACTCCCTAACACAACATCCCAAAATTCTCGTGTAAATAACCCCCCTCAAACGTCGTTTTTAAACACTAACCCCTCTACTTCTGCTAAAGCTGCTGCCCAAATGCGTCAATCTTACTCAACTCAAGTACATTCCACCTCAAATTCTACCATTTTACTCGGAACAGCCCTCGTAGATATGTATTTATTCAAATGACCTCAAATACACCGTTCGTGCCTTAATCGATTTTGCTTCTGAAGCAACTTTTATCTCTGCTACAGAACAACCTCTTACTAAAAACTAGATCATCTCAAACTGAAATACATGGCCTTAACTGCTACCTCAACCCAATTGTGCTATATTTGCATTGGTTCTCCCATTGACAACTCATTTGAAACATATGCTGACGCCTTTGTCGTGAAGAAGTTAACTGGTCAACTTTCATATTGCCCATTGTCTGCTCTCAGGGATAGCGATTCTGATTTAGTGATGGCAGATTCTCATATTACAAATAGTTCTGAAATCGAAATGGACAGCAAACAATCAACATCTACTTAAAGATATCTCCCCTGATCATTTACTGGATACAGAGTTCCTGAAACTATTAGACTCTTGTACAACGAAAACCCTAGGTCTGCGGTGGAATTCAGGGAGTGCTCATTTCTATTTTCGCCTGAAGAATCAGCCCGATGGGAGTTCAATAACCAAAAGATCCGTACTGTCTGAAATCGCCAAACTATTTGACCCTGCCGGTTGGCTTGCTCCCAAAATAATCGTAGCCAAAATGATTATGCAACAAATCTGGAAGGATGAAACAGACTGGGGCGAGGATCTTAAACCCTCAACTTTATTACAATGGCATGCTTTCTTAGATGACTACGTGAATATAGAACACATTAAGCTCCCCCGATTCGTGGACTTCGACCCGTCTTATTCTATCAAATTGCATGGCTTCTGTGATGCCTCAGAGAAAGCATACGATGCAACCCTGTATTTGCATACAGATCATTTAGGATCCGTTTCATCACATTGCTAGTCGCCAAAACAAAAGTCGCCCCGGTTAAATTTGTTTCATTACCAAGAATTTGTTTCATTACTACCCAGCAAAAGCTTAGCTTCTATTTTTAAAATCAACAGCTTCCTGTATGCATTACATTGTAGCCTTATTCGCAACTCGCAGCATTACTTAATACTACTTCAATAACTGGTATTTAGTAAATATGAAAGTAATTTGATTTTTAAGTGGATCAGTTGTCTAGAGCGCCTAACTAAAAAAATGTGTTTTTAAAATTAAAGAGAGTTCAACTCCCACTCAAGGTAAACGCATTTTTTTATAAATTGTGTTTATTTATTTCCCTATATGAAAACTACTTTTTAGCGCACAAAAATATAAGGCGATTGTGGTGTAGCGAGTAAGACTGCAGACTAACAAACACAACCAGTATGTTGATGCATGGGTTCAAATCTCAACCGAGCCAAATGTTTTTTTTTTTTTTTTTTTGTGCGTAAAAAAAACAGCATCCAAAATAGCTCTTTTGGAACCCAAAAAAAAAAAAAAACTTATTTAATTTTGGCCATCTGGAACAAAATTCATCAGTTATAGCACCAAAAATGGAAGCAGTTTTTCATACCGACTTCGCTTACAAATCACGTTATTTGGTAAGCGAAGTTTTTGCTGAGTATGGTCGATTCTATTCTAGCCCAGCTCAACCTTCGAAATCACAAGCTATTTCTCTGGACCGATTCAACAATAGTCTTGGTATGGTTTCATAAACCCCCTAATAAGTGGAAAACTTTTGTGGAAAATAGAGTTTCTTCTTCACAGATGAAGAAGCCAAACCCATTCACACTCACTTGACTCAGATTCAGGATAGTGATATTCTAAAGAATTTTTCAGATTTTCCAAAAGCTATGCGTGTCATTTGCCAAATATATCGCTTCTACTATAGATGTAACCGAAATCTGCGCCATAAACTTGTAACTACCGACGAAATAACACGAACTGAATGGATTTATGCTAAGTATCGCATGGTCATCGCTTGCCAAAAGCTATACTTCGCAGATGAATATAAGCTATTGTCGCAATGTCAGCAAATACCCAGAAGAAGTCACCTATTGACACTAAACCCTTTCTTAGATTCAACCGATGTAATGTGGATCAATGGTAGATTATAAAACTCTCCTGCCTTAAATTATGATGAACGTTTTCCAAAGTTACTAAAGGTTACGTATTGGTTTTTGTATGCTTTGCAACAAAGGCTATATACCTAGAACCGACAAGTGAGATGTCGACTCAGGCATTTTTAGCAGCATTCGCCCGGTTCTTTTCAAGACGAGGGTCGCCAAATGCGATGTACTCTGATAATGGCCTTTCCTTTGTGGGTGCTTCGAATATATTGGACGCTGATAAATCTCAATTCATTTCGCTTGTTCGACAGAAGGTCCTCGAACAACATGCCTTTGCTTCGCTAGAATGGCATTTCATCCCGCCAGGAGCTCCCCATATGGGAGGACTTTGAGAAGCAGGAGTTAAGAGCTTTAAGATGCACCTTAAACGAATATCTGACTGTCAGAGTTTTACATTCGAAGAATTTGCGACTGTGCTTACCCGAATTGAGGCTTGTTTAAATTCCAGACCCCTGAGCCCAATGAGTGACAATCCCTCAGATCTTTGCGCACTGACCCCTGGTCATTTCCTTATCGGAAATTCATTACTATCGCCGGCCGAGCCTGATTTGCCTGATCACTCATTGAGCTATGTTAATCGCTGGCAGAAATTGAAGATTTTATACCACCATTTTGCTCGCCGGTGGAAGGAGGAGTACTTAAAAGAGCTCCACAAACGTTTTAAGTTAAAATATACCCAGCGTGATTACGCAATCGGCGATCTTGTCATTGTAAGACAAGATAACTTGCCTCTCAACCAATGGCGGCTCGGCCGCATTGAAAATGTTATACATGGAAATGACAATAGAGTTAGAGTCGCCGAAGTACGAACTGCCATGCGTCGTCATCCCCGTCGTAGCCTTTCACCTTTTGAAGAAAGAGACCATCGCCGTAACTCTCACCATCAGAAGAAGACGGAATGCCGTTTGTGCCATAGAGAACACCCACTGCGCAAATGCCTTAAATTCAAACGTTTAAACGTATCTGAAAAATTAAAGGTTGTTAAAAAATACCTATACTGTGAAAATTGTTCAGCATACTCCCACCTCGTCCACCGTTGTCGAAACACTGATCGTTGCCGTCAGTGTGGAAGCCGTCATGAACGCCTTCGTTCACCCAAACCCACTGCAAGCTCTACTACTTTACGAACAGTTACGCTCCTGCTAACGATCATCGTTAAGATTGAGTTGGGAGCTGAATGGGGGAATGTAAGAGAAATCCTTAATCCTTGTTCAGAAGTAAGCTCTATCGCAGAATTCTTAATAGAACGATATTGATCGTTGGTGTAAAATTAAAATACGCCCACGTTTTGACGAAGGTCCAATTTTTACACTGAGAGCTAAAATTGCAAACGATCTGCCACAAAAAGAACCTAAAGAACAGATTGACGAGAAAGTTTCCTCATTATACACCAATTTACGTCTGGCAGATCCCAATTTTTACAAGCGTGTGGACATAAATATTATTCTTGGCGCAGATATATACCCTCGCATCATAAAATCCGGCATTCAACCGGAATCGATTGGGTCTCCAATGGCACAGGATACGGTCTTAGGTTGGACAATAATTGGCAAAATTGGAGTTTAATTGCTGTCTATCATTTGACATTGAACTTGTGCTGCTGACTTTTTATTTAGGTATTCTTTTATTTTTTGTTAACGCAAAACCGAAATATATATATTTTTTATTATATGTATGCATTAGGGTGATCGATTATTCGACTTTTTTGAGAAACCGGTTTTCGAATAGTTCGAATAGTTGGTATTTTGAAAAAACCGGTTGCACTTTTTAAAATTCAGAAAAAACCGGTTAACCGGTTTTTTTCAGAAGTTAATATTTCTATCAAAAGACTACATTTCTTAAAGAAAAATCAATAAATCTTATAATGTTCAAGTTAAAATTTATTAAACATAATAATTTTTGGAAATAACTATTAACCCAAAATAACCTAAACCATTCGGGGAGGGGTCTTTTTTGAATTGTAGACCAATACTATGGTCAATTATGGACCAATCTTCACGAAATTCGGCACACAAATTTAAACTTATATGGAAGTTACATGTGCAAAAGTTCTTGCTACATTTAAGGGATTTATGATCGTTAAACCCCTTTTCCGGGAGGTTATTTGTACAGGGGTTACGTGAAATAATGAACCGATCATAACCAATTCAACACGCTTCGTCCTTGGACTATAAGAAACCTGTGTGCCAAATTTAATTAATTTATGTTCAAAATTGCGACCTGTATTAAGGTGGGTCTTAGACCATTATTTTTGGGTGTTACAAACATCAGCACAAACGCATAATACCCTCGGTGTAGGGTATAACAAATATAAGAAAATAATCGTAAAAAATTTTATTAAATTTTACTTAGCATAAACAGAAACCATGGATTAATATGTAAAAAGTCAGAATCAATTTTATTGAAACTATTCTGCCGGTGAAACTTTTTTAAACAAAATCTTTGAAAAATTAAGAAAATATTGAATGAAAAAAAAGACTAAAACTTTAAATTTAACCTTAAACAATATTTTTAAAACATTAGAAATAATACTTTATGAACCCAGGAAAATTTGTATTAGTTCTACAACTAGTTCCAGAACACATGAAAATAGCCTGTACTTGTTCTACTTTGGCGTTACGACCAATGATTTTTGTTTGAAATTGTCACCTCCAGAACTAGTTCTGGGGAAGTGTTAGCTAGCCAGTACCGATTCTATGGAACGGTTCTAGAACTAGTTGTTTAATCTGTGATTTTTGTTCGAAATTCTCATATTCGGAACTAGTTCAATAGAAGCGTTAGGGAGAGGCTTCAGAATCTGTTTATTTTTTATTCTAATGGTCTATTTCCTAAAGGCCACTTTCGAAATCAATTTAATTTCTGAAAGTTTTATACAAGTATTTTAAACAGTTCTAGGAAGTCATTCGAGAACCATTTGTTTGTAGAAGTGATGTAGAAGTCATACAGAATTAAGCACTAGCTCTCTAAAACATTCTTTAAAACGAATTTAGAATCAGAGTAAGGTTCTACTTCAATAGTGTTAGAATTGGTTATAATACCACTAGTTCCGAGGATGTTATCAAAGAATCTGAAGTGGTTCTGATTACACCAGTTCTAGAACTAATGATTTTAAATCTTAAAACATGTTCTAAAATTTTTCCTGGGAATATTTAAAAAAATATTCATAAATTTATACTCAAATATCAGTATTTTGTGCATGTTTTGTGAAATAAAATGCTATTTTTAAAACCGGTTTTTTGTGTTTAAAAAAACCGGTCTATTCGACATTCGAAAAATGAACATTTTCAAAAAACCGAAGGCACATTGACTGAAAAAACCGGTTTAAAAACCGGTTGGAAAACCGTGTCGATCACCCTAGTATGCATATACATTTATATCAATTAATCATGAATTATAAACTGAATTCAATAAAAAATATTATATAAAACAAAAATTTGGTTAGCTTTAAGTGCCGTATACGTGTCCTTTTGTTGCAATATAGCAAGGGGGCCGGGATGTTTAAGGATAAATGCACATAAGCAAATATCTATTAATGTAAGAAGAGAGCACAACAAAGTTGTAGTTTCTCATTGTTTTTAAGTTTTGTGTAATAACTTTTTTTAGAAAAAAGAGTATGAAGCATGAATCACTCATAAATAAAGTCTTGAATAGAGCGAAGGTTTTATTCGGCCCGGTCAAATCTATATACCCACCATCAACTTTTTCAAATTTTATGGGCGGACCACGCCCATTTTTTGTTTCCGAGTTTACATTGGTCCTTGAACTATTTGAACACAATTTCGTTGATTCTCACCTTATATGGGAGGTGGGCGGTAAAGTGAGCGGACTACTCCCATTTTTGGTTTCCGGGTTAACATCGATCCCCGAACTATACGTACAAAATTTCGTTGTCGTACATGCTTTTGTTCAAGAAATATCAGCAGAAAAGTATAAAACGTACACCCTGTGTTTCTAGTTTTTAGCCCATAACTTTTTTGTTTATTAACCGATTTTGCCCAAACACCTTATTTGTCTTATATAACCTTATATAAGACAAATATTTGTGCCAAATTTCGTCCCCCAACGTTTTTCCGTTCGAGCCCTATCCTGCTTTCAACAGACGGACATAGATAGATCGACTCAGAAACTAACCAGGACCCAGAAAATATATACTTTGTGGGGTCTTAGATGATTCCTTCGACATGTTATACACGGAATGACAAATTCAAAATCAAGTTGAACTTTGTAAAAAAGTAGTTTTTTTTTTTTCCTTTTTTTTGCCAAAAAAGTGGTTACATTATTTTTATACAAATTTTCTTATGTAATATTTATATATTTATGAAATATAACTAAACACAAAATACTCTAAAGGAAAAAAAACTTTTTGAAATTGATTTTTGCGAATTAAAATTTAATTTTTGAAAGTTTTTTTTTTTTTTTTGGATAGATGGGTTTGTGATTTCTTTGCATATTTTTAATTTTTAATTATCCAATAAAATTCTTGTTAGTTAATAGTTTTGAATGCTATTTTACACCTAAGTAGATTTTTTGATGCGCTATTGATTTTTGCGAATTGAAATTTAATTTTTGAAAGTTTTTTTTTTTTTTTGGATAGATGGGTTTGTGATTTCTTTGCATATTTTTAATTTTTAATTATCCAATAAAATTCTTGTTAGTTAATAGTTTTGAATGCTATTTTACACCTAAGTAGATTTTTTGATGCGCTATTCACTTTTTTAGATTTTTTAACGATTATCCCATATTGCAAAAAATGGTATATATAATTATTAACGCGAAAATTCGAAATTTTTTTAGAAAACTAGGTCAAATTTGGGAAACTTTGTTTCTCACAATAATCAATTTTAAAAACTTGTTTTCCCTTATGGTATTTTGTGCTTAGTTACTTTTAGAAAAATATAAATTATGATGTAAAATAACCTTGTTTGCTTGGTCGGTGGATGGTAGCACGCTGGCTGTTGCTGCGGCATGTAGCTCGCCGAAAATGGGGGGTTCGTTTCCACCTACGGCCATCACAAAAAACTTAATCGTGCCGAAATATAAAAAGGGATATCGTAAGCAAAATAAAACAGAAAACACTAAATATAACAATGTTCGCTAAATGAGAAACTTAAGACAAACGGACGGACATATGACTTTAGTAAACAGTACTCAATTGACATGATGAGGACCAATTTCATCAGGACTAGGTGTAATGTCCTGGAAAGGCTGCCCGCCCCTATATAGCATATTTCAGCTATCCGTGGCATTATTATAGTCTTAATAAAAACTGAATTTTGCATAATGCCCCTAATTTAGCACCCACTCTGTTTTACAAACTACATTTCAACCCATTTCGAAATTAATTAACACATGATTATTTTCATTAAACGTTATAAAAATTCAAATTCTAGATTTATTAAAAATATTAATAATCATATTATAATTACATAAATATATAAAAAAATCAAATATATGAAAAAATATAAATAAATATTATTAAATCTAACAAATTTGTAAAATAAAAAAATAATAATAAATAAATAAATTACAAATATATTAATAGAAATATTAAATAATAGCGATAAGTATATAATATAATTTATCTAAATCCAATTTATTTTTATTTTAATCTATTTTATTTTGTTTTTTTTTTTATTTTATTTATTTTATTTTATATATATTTATATTTTATTACTATTTTATTTCATTTTTTTATTTTATTTTAATTTGAATTATTCTCAATTTATTTTATTTTTATTAAATTTAAATTATTTTTATTTTTTTTTATTTTTATAAGAAAAATGATTTAACTTAAATTATTTTTAATTTATTTTTTTGTTAATTTAATTTATTTTTAATACAAATGATTTCATTTAATTTAAAATATATTTATTAAAAATAATTTAATTTATTTTTAAACTATTCCTAATTTATTTTATTTGTATTAAAAATCATTAATTTTAAATAATTTTTAATCTTTATAAAAAAATAATTTAATTCAATTTAAATTAATTTTAATTTATTTTATTATATCAAATTGTTTTTAATATTTATTTATTTATTTATTTATTTATTTATTTATTTATTTATTTATTTATTTATTTATTTATTTATTTATTTATTTATTTATTTATTTATTTATTTATTTATTTATTTATTTATTTATTTATTTATTTATTTATTTATTTATTTATTTATTTATTTATTTATTTATTTATTTATTTATTTATTTATTTATTTATTTATTTATTTATTTATTTATTTATTTATTTATTTATTTATTTATTTATTTATTTATTTATTTATTTATTTATTTATTTATTTATTTATTTATTTATTTATTTATTTATTTATTTATTTATTTATTTATTTATTTATTTATTTATTTATTTATTTATTTATTTATTTATTTATTTATTTATTTATTTATTTATTTATTTATTTATTTATTTATTTATTTATTTATTTATTTATTTATTTATTATTTATTTATTTATTTATTTATTAATTTATTTATTTTGATTTAAATATATTTCATTTATTTTTATTTTCAATTAATTTTATTAAAATATTTTAATTAACTTTATTTGAATGTAAATTTATTTTTATTAAAATATTTTATTTTATTTTATTTAATTTTAATGTTAATTAATTTTATTAAGATATTTTAATTTAAATTAATTTTATTTATTTATCTTAATTTAAATATATTCCATTTATTTTTAATTTCAATTAATTTTATTAAAATATTTTAATTAACTTTATTTTAATGTAAATTTATTTTATTAAAATATTTTAATTCATTTTATTTATTTTTAATGTTAATTAAATTTAATAAAATATTTTAATTTTTAATTTAAATTAATTTTATTGAAATATTTTAATCTAAATTTATTTTATTTTATAAAAATTATATTTAAAATTTTAATTTATTTTTAACTATTTTAATTCATTTTAAATTTAAATTAATTTTATTAAAAATATTTTAATTTATTTTCTATTTAAAATAAATTTTATTAAATTGTTTTTTATTTTATTAAAAAAAAAAAAAATAATTTATTTTTCCTTTATTTGTTTTAATTATTTTTAATTTTAATTTAATGTTTCTATATTTTTATAAAAAAAATTATTTCATTATTATTTTATAATTATGGTTATTATTTTATTATTATTATTTTAAATTATTTTTTATTTTATTAAAAAAAAATAATTTATTTATTCAATGCTTTTATTTTATGTAATAAATTTGTTTTTAATAAAATATTTTTTTTTTAATTAAATTGATTCTATATTTAAAATATTTTAAATTAATTTTTAATTTTAACTTTTATAAATTAAAATTAATTTTAGTCTATTTTTTTTTTATTTTTAATTTATTTTCATTAAAATTAATTTGGTTAATAAATTTCATTTTATTATCATTAAAATTAATTTTAATTAATAAATTTTTATTATTATTAAAATTTATTTTTATTAATAAATTTTAAATTATTCATTAATTATTTTTATTAAAAATAATTTTTATCGATTGCTAGTTTATTTGATTATTTATTAAAAATAATTTAAGTTATTGTTAATTATTTGTAGTTATTAAAAAATAATTATCAGGTATGTGATGAAACCGATCGTTCTCAAAACGAACCGGTTTGAAAAATTGTGATGAATTTCGGTCGATTTAAAAAATCATTTTTCAACAATGATATATTTTCCATTAAGGATCATACAGATCATGTGAAAAATAACAATTAGTTTTAGGGAAATATAAAAATATTATTAAATAAATTTAATAGAAAGTAATTAAAATATAATTTTTATCAATAACAAAAACGAAAATATAAATACATCACACATTTTTTCGATTTAAAATCGATTCGTTTCTGAAATCGTTTTCCATCACATACCTGAATATTCGATTATTCATTAATAAAGATTTATTTTATTTTTAAATAATTTTAAATCTTAAGTATATTTATTTAAATTTAAATTAATTAACTTTAAAAAAATACATATTTTTTATTTTCAAAAGATTTTCAAATTAAATTAATTTTATTATATTTCAAGATTAATTTAAATTATTTTAAATTTAGTTTAAAATATATTATTTTCAACTATTTTTATATAGTATTTTAATTTAAATTAATTTTTCTTTTGTTCAATATTTATTTTTAAGAAATTTTGGTTTGTTAATTAATAGTAAATTATAATTTGTTTTACTTTTAATTTTTTTAATAAAATATATATATATATATATATATATATATATATATATATATATATATATATATATATGTCATGGCGATAGTTTGAGGACAGTTTTTCGATCTACCCGATTTTTTGAGGACATTTGCATACTTTGGGGACAGTACCCAAAAAAATCATATATCTGCCGCATATTTTGGGGACATGATATTTTGAGGACAATTTTTCCAAAAATTTTTTTCTTATTGATTCTTAATTGACTATTTCTTATTTATCATGATTACATGTCCTTTTATTGATAGACACTCAATAATTGCCAATTTTTCCAATTATTTCCTAAAATATTAATTTTCGGTGTTGCCACATTATCGACAAAAATGTTATATTTTTAACGCCGCTAGAATTTTCATCATCACTGGCTTTGACTTTTTGATAATTTTATTATATTGACTGATGTAGTTGAAGTGTCAAATTTTTGTTATAAAGTGACAAAACAAAAACACTCGTTTATATTATCTTTGAAAGTATTGGTGTGTGTTAGCATCATTTCTTAAAAATAATATTTGTAATTCATAAATCTCTATGTACACATTTTTGTTGTTATGATAATATTATTTTGTATGGGAAATATGGTCAATTGAGTAAAATTAAAAACTAAACTTTTCATTAAAGTGCTTTTTGGTTATAAAGCACTCTACTTTTACTATAAATGTATATTAGAGTGTCTTGAGGAAAGCCTTTTCCGAGATTTCGATGTAGGAATTTTTATATCGGGTAACAGAAAACCCACTGAATTATTATAATCTGTAAAATATATTATTCTATGTTGGTTACTTTTTTGATACACTCTTTTAAAGTTCAATCATTATTCATAAATAATATTATAGTAGCAAAATGTGAAAATTTCAAGTGGAATTTTTGATTGTTTTTGTAAAACGTAATTCTTTTTTTAAACAGGTGGATTAAGTTCAAATAGCGGATGATATTCTAAATTAAAATTTGTTCAGATATATATATTGTATAAATATTTTTAATAATTTTGCAAAAGTGACTCTAAAAATGGTATTTTCGAGATATATGTAAAGTTTTAAAGAGTTATTGAGTACAATTGGGTAAAAATTTTATATAGTGATAAAATATAAGATCTTAGCTTATGTAATAAAGAAAAACATATTGCAAATATTTGCCTAAACGAAAACATTCAATTTTATATTAAAATAAACCAGTTGAAGTTATGCAAAAACCGCTCGAGCTCTGACAACTTTGTTTTGATAATGGTTAGTAAAAGACGCCATCTTGATTGTTGTTGGTACTTTTTGCATGGTTTCTTATGACATAAGTTTTCCCATAATTGACAGAGATAAAAAATTATCTGCAACCCAAACAGAAATTTGACGTTTGTCTTGATACAAATTTGTCTAATGTAGACTCAAAGTAATGACGTTTGTCTTAATAAAAATTTATCTAATGTAGATACCATAGTAAAATAATAAAGTGCTCGCACATCTACAAAAACAAAAATTGCTTGTATTTTGTTAGTATAAAACTACTGCCCACAATGTCAGAATGCTTTGAACGGAAAAATGAGAGAACGAAAGAGAGCAAGAGAAAAAAACTCAAAAAATATTTTACATGTGAATACAAAAACAATTTGACAGACGTAGTTTTTCTATCATATGTTGTAATTTTGTTGACAAAAATTTAAAAAATTATGTCTACTGTCGATCGAAAACATTATTTTTTTAGGTATTTTAATAATGGTTCAGCTCAGGTAAATGAAATAATTGAACAGAAATATTTTGCGAATTAGTTAAAACATATTAATCTTTAAGTTTAGAGGGCTACATTTGCAACTTTTTTTGTCCCCATACAAATTAAGGCACTTTAATGTACAGTAGTTTTACACTAACATAGGGTCTACACCAAGATAGATTAAGAAGGTAACGTTATTTTTGAAATCAATACGGCGGCTTGTTTTTTAGAATTTGTCAAATTGTCTTTAACTTTGAGTCTACATTAGACAAATTTTTATAAAAACAAACGTCAAAATTTTATCAAGATAAAGATTTGTCTAACTTTGAGTCTACATTAGAGAAATTTGTATCAAGACAAACGTCAAATTTTTGTTTGAGTTGCAGATAATTTTTTATCTCTATCAATTATAGGGGAAAACGTATGCCATAATAAACCATGCAAAAAGTACCAACAACAATCAAGATGGCGTCTTTTACTAAGCATTATCAAGACAAAGTTGTCAGAGCTCGAAGCGCTGACAATTTTCTTTTAACGCTGCAATAACACTGACAAATTCAGTCTACATTAAACAAATCTTTATCTTGATAAAATTTTGACGTTTGTCTTGATAAAAATTTCTCTAATGTAGACTCAAAGTAATGTAGACTGAATTTGTCAGTGTTATTGCAGCGTTAAAAGAAAATTGTCAGCGCTCGTGCTCTGACAACTTTGTATTGATAATGCTTAGTTAAAGACGACATCTTAATTGTTGTTGGTACTTTTTGCATCTATATTAAAGAAATTTGTATCAAGAAACTTCAAATTTTTGTTCGAATTACAGATAATTTTTTATCTCTGTCAATTATAGGGTAAGCGTATGTCATAAAAACCGTGCAAAAAGTAACATCAACGATCAAGATGACGTCTATTACGAAGCAACATCAAGACAATTTTGTTTTAACTTTGAGTCTACATTAGACAAATTTTTATTTGTCTAATGTAGACTCAAAGTAACGCTGCAATAATACTGACAAATTCAGTCTACATTATACTGCCAAAAATTTGACATTTGTCTTGATAAAAATTTGTCTAATGTAGTTACTTTGAGTCTACATTAGACAAATTTTTATAAAGACAAACGTCAAAATTTTATCATGATAAAGATTTGTCTAATGTAGACTGAATTTGTTAGTATTATTGCAGCGTTAAAAGAAAATTGTCAGCGCTCGAGCTCTGACAACGTTGTCTTGATAATACTTGGTAAAAGACGCCATCTTGGTTGTTGTTGGTACTTTTTGCATGGTTTATTATGACATACGTTTTCTCCTATAATTGACGGAGATAAAAAATTATCTGCAAATCAAACAAAAATTTGACGTTTGTCTTGATACAAATTTCTCTAATATAGACTCGACGTTAGACAAATTTTTTTCAAGACAAACGTCAAAATTTTATCATGATAAAGATTTGCCTAATGTAGACTGAATTTGTCAGTATTATTGCAGCCTTAAAAGAAAATTGTCAGCGCTCGAGCTCTGATAACTTTGTCTTGATAATGCTTGGTGAAGGACCAAGAGATAAAAAATTATCTGCAACCCAAACAGAAATTTGACGTTTGTCTTGATACAAATTTCTAGATTAAGAAGGTAACGACATTAAAACAGCTGAGAATTTTTTTTTATTTTTGAAATCAATATGGCTGACTGTGTTTTGTAATTTGAGGTGTCAAATTTTTGTTTTTGTTTACATTTTTTTTGCTTACTTTTGTCTTATTGCGTCTTCCTCCTCTCTTTTTACTACATGAATTGTTTTTGTTTTTTGTAAATAAACATGAGAAATGACAAAATTAAAGTTGACATAAGAAATGTCAATGCAAAAACAAAATACATGGGGTTTTTTTTGGTGTTGTAGTTGTTGTGGAGTTGTCGTTACCTTCTTAATCTACCTTGATTTATTCTTACTGCTAACAACACTGAGAATAATAATGCGAGAGAAACTGAGAGGCAACCCTTCTCATAAACAAAAAACAGTTTATTTTAACATAGACAGTAAATAGTTTTTTGAATACGATTTTCTTAATAAACACATTAAGAGCCAAATTGTAAACTGAATTTTTCAGCATCATCTCAGCATTAAACCAAATTTGTCAGCGCAAATGTTAATGGTATATTTTTGATGTTTAATTAATTTTCGATGTACAATTGAGCCAAATTGTAGACTGAATGTTTCAGCATCATCTCAGCGTTAAACCAAATTTGTCAGCGCATAATGTTAATGGTATATATTTCGATGTTTAAGCATGGTTCTTTTAACATTTGCTTTAACAATCGCGTTTAAACATCGAAAAAATTAACATTAGACGACGAGTTAAGGCTTCTAAACAATTTAAGTAATAATGCTACTAAATTTAATTTTTATAGACATAGTTATTAACAGAAATAAATATATATATATATATTTTTTTTTTAAATATATTTTTTATGTGCTTTTAAAAGTTTGCAACACAGTAAATTGTTGTCTGGCTATGCAACAAAAAACCCACAGTGTAAACGCGAAATAGTTTACGAAGCGACAACAAAACGAAATAAAGACACGCGCAATATTTTGTCGCATAGTGTTAACTAGCTCTATCTATCCCCTAACATAATATATTTAACATTAACATAAACATCATGTTAATAATAAATTTAGATCGTTCAATTTGATGTTAATATTAAATATTTTATGTTACGTGAAGACGACTAGTATGATATAAAAACTCTTGTATAAACCCTATGTACGGCTATGTAATAATAACTCGTATCCTTAAACCAAAGTAAATTTGTTAATTGTGCTTAAAAATCAAAAAATAAAGAGTGTAAATTTCTCTTTATTTAGTTTAAAAGTTTTCTAACAATTTTAATTTCTTTATTATGCTTCTTCAAAAGAAAATTGTCAGCTCTCTAGCTCTGACGTACCGTCTATACTAGCCTTTTTCTTGTTCGCACAAGAACAAAACGTCGGCAGAGCAACACACACAATTTTGTTTTCAGTGGGCAGAACATTTGTCGAACAAATCATAATTTTTTGTTTGCCGTCAGTGTCGTTTCGATACTTTTACATGCAGCGCCTCTTCTTCCGCATACAAAATGACGTTTGATGGCAGACATGGTTGCTGGAACAATTGTGCGAACAACGGTGTGCGAACAAGAACAAAACATGAACAACTTGGGTCCACACTATCCAAATGCATGTGCGCCCAACATTTTCAATGTGCGAGCATGAAAAAGGCTAGTGTGGACCGCAAATGACTACTTTATCTTGGCGTTTCTTGGTAATGTAGGGTCTACACGAGAGATTTTTCTATCATAATAAACGTCAAACTCTTATCATGATAAGAATTTATCACGTGTGGACCCAATTTATTTATATTATTGCATCGTTATGACATAATTATTAGAGTTCCAGCGAAGATACATTTGTTTTGCTATCAAACCTCATTTTGTTGTTGTATTTTCTTAACGTTTATTATTTTTTTTAAAAAGAAGCGCATTTCTTCATGGAAATCTCAATTAAATAATTATTTGAAGCAAAAATAACACAAAATAAAATAAAATTTAAAAAACAAAACAAATATAACTATTAAATTTTAATAGTTATATTTGTCCCATTGATAACATTTTTAACGGTGAAAATAATGATGTAAATATTCTTGTGCAATTTTTTTAAACAGTCTTTGAAAATCATATTCCCTATGAAACTCGTATCAGCATAAAATTTTGTTATAAAAAAGTTGGGTAAAAAGGAAGAATAACGTTAGCGAATCTGCTTTTGGACATACCACAGAGTTAAAAACCTTTTCGCCCCACAGTGTCGCAATTGGCATTTATAGAACGACAATAATACAGTTTTGGAGATATTGGTCTGAAATTTTATACTTATTCTGTTAGTAAATAACTCAGTAAACGTACCCATTAAAATCACTACCACTCCCATACTGAAAAAAATACTTTATTTGGAAAATTTATTAAAATATAGGATACGAGCTGTAAACCCGCAACTTCGTTAGCGGAAATTTTTTATAAAAACCATACTATATAATAAATTTAAACTAAGATTTTTAACTCACTTGGGAACATTTCTAATAATGGTGTTATGTCATAAATAAATAACAATTTCTCTTTAATTTCTGGTTTCTAATCTTAGAATAACGAAAAATAAATATCATAATTACGAAAAAGTATATTAGAATAAAGAAAAAGGACCACTAAAACCATTTTAAGGTTTCTGATTCACTTAGAACCTTACATCTTCAATTTTATGTTTCTAAGGATAAAAATTGCAGAACATTCAAGAAGTACTATTAGAAAAACGAAAAAAGATACCACAAAGTCCCTTCATTGGATTCTAATTCATTTAGGACCACATATCTTTAATTTCATGTTTCTAGATTCATAATTATATAAAATTCAAAAAGTACCATTAGAAGAACAAAATAAGTACCACAAAGATCCTCTTGTGAATTCTTTCTCACATAGAATCATGCATATTTAGTTTCATCTTTTTACTTTAAATATTATAGAAAATTCAAAAAGTACCATTAGAAGAACAAAAAAGTACCACAAAGTCCCCTCCTATGGATTCTCATTCACTTAGCACCACATGTTCTTAATTTCATGTTTCCAGGTTCACAATTATAGAAAATTAAAAAAGTACCATTAGATGAACAAAAAAGTACCACAAAGACCCCTCTTGTGAATTCTTTCTTACATAGGTCCATGCATATTTAATTTCATGTTTCTACTTTAAATATTATAGAAAATTCAAAAAGTACCATTAGAAGAACAAAAAAGTACCACAAAGTTCCCTTTTATGGATTCTTATTCACTGAGCACCACATGTCCTTAATTTCATGTTTTCAGGTTCATAATTATAGAAAATTAAAAAAGTACCATAGGAAGAACAAAAAAAAGTACCACAAAGCCCCTTCATATGGATTCCCATTAATTTAGGACAACATATCCTTATTTCATGTTTCTAGGTTAAATATTACCGAAAATTAAAAAAGTCCCGTCTTATGGATTCTTATTCATTTAAGACCACATATCTTTAATTTCATGCTTCTGGGTTAAATATTATAGAAAATTCAAAAAGTACCATTAGAAGAACAAAAAAGTACCATAAAGTCCGCTCTAATGAATTCTCATTCATTTAGGACCAAATATCTTTAATTTTATGATTCTATGTTAAATATTATAGAAAATTCAAAAAGTACCATTAGAAGAACGAAAAAGTACCACATATCTTTAAGTACCACAAATTCCACTATTGTGAATTCTTATCTACATTTTCTTAATTTCATGTTTCTATGTTTAATATAATTGAAAATTCATTATTAAGTTTGAATAAAATGTAATTTCCCGCCTTTACCCCTTTTTTGGTACTTTTTTTTCATCCATCGAAGTATCAAAAATTGTATTCCAACAAATTTCTAAATTGTAGTGGTATCCCATATTAAAAATGATGAAAAAAGTACCAAAAATAGCTACGATTTTTACCACTTAAGCGTTTGAATTTCTAAAAAGTACCAAATTTGTATTCCTCATTTTTTGATGTTATGAATACGACATAAATTTTATCTGTATGTTGATTGGTTTCAAAGATACATATAGTGCCAAAAAAGTTTTTACCCTTTTTTTCCCTAAAACGGCCGATTTTCAAATTATTTTTTAAATAAATAACGTCAACTATTCAACTTTTTTTGTATCATTATTAGTTTGCTAGTTATAAGCTTACTGATTTTACCCGTTTTTACCCTTTTTTACCCCCTAAACATTCCAAAAATCCCGTCTTAGTGGATCTATATGGAGGGAGACCTACCTACGTTCTGAATTTCGTCTCTCTACCTTCAGGCGTTTGGGCTGTGGGATGATGAATCAGTCAGTCAGTCAGTAAAGTTACTCTTTTATATATATATATAGATTTTAAAAGTAGCAAGATTTAATCATACCAATCTTTGTGTAACATTTCCATAAACAATTTTTAGCCATTAACTTAAAATGTTTAAATAATTCTTTAAAAAATGCAAATATGAGGTACCGCACATTTTATTCTAAAATTTTAAAATATCGCAATTTTATATATGTTATTTTAAATAATGATCGTTTTTTAAATTGAAATACGTTGGAACTTTTTAGTTCCAGTCCGTTAAAAATAGAATTTTCTAAAATATATATTTTTAATATTATGATTTCAATTAAATAAAAAAAACAATATTTTCACTATTGATTTTTAACATAGTAAATTATAAAAGAATAATTTATATTTATTTATTATTATATACCAAAAAATCGTATCAATATCTGCACTATTTACTGAGATGTATGACGTTAAAGTTAACATACTTCATTACAAAAGTTTTAAACAAAATTAAAATATTTTTAAAAATTGAAATTTTGAAAATCCATAATTCGCGCTATAGACACTTTTCAATATTTTAAGTATACATATGATAAGTATACTAATAAATACGAAGATAATTACTTCAATTATTAACCTTTTAAGACTGTGCGCCCGGCCAAATAAAATATTTTCAAAATGTTAATGAAACTTATTTTATGTTTATAAATGCAAGCATTAAGAGCTTTCAATTGACAACTTAATCTTTCCAATCGGATAAATAGTATAGGAAATATTTAAGATTTCAAGTGAGTTATGGAGATAAATGTGTACCATATTCTCCACTGCAAGCACTATCTATGAGCTAAATTTCATGGAAATAACTTAATAAATAAGGCGCAAAATTAAAAAAAGCCTTAAATCAACTCCAGTACAACAATAAAACAACAATAAATTATATTGGTTCGTTTTTAAACTTTATTTTTAGTTAATTACATTTTCAATGGTGCCTTCAGTTGCTACATGAGCTAAACACAAATGGTGAGATAAATTACTTTTTCCAAATTTTTAACTATAAATATTGCAAGTGATTTTAGCATCCGTGTTGATTGAGATAGCACTTTCTGATAAAGCCCTTTCCGCAAACTTCACATATAAAATCCAACTCCTTACTGTGCCTTTTCAAATGCAGATTTAAGGTTATTTCAAGAAACACTTTTTTGGACACAATGACATTGTGACATCATGACAAAAAGCTTTATGTCGCTTTAAATCCCAAAAAAGAAAACTTCTTCTGCTTGGGCAGGTAGAAAGAGCACATTTATCAAAGTAGTCACTAAACTGGTCAACACTTTCACAGGGAAATAGAAAAAAATTTAAGATACGATTAATGCTGCGTCTCTTTTTCAGGGGAGTTAAATTATGTGACAATTTTTCGTTGACGCTTCGACACAAATTTGCTAAAGTTTCGTCATAGTCCTTATTAAAATGTTCCTCATGAAATTCCCTTAAAACTGGAAACAATTTTATATGTCTTCTTGAGTATATTCAAAAGCTAAAAGAGGAATAGTGAAATTTACTTATGTACCTACGGAAAAAATTTGTTTATTACCTCGGTTGGATTTTGTTTTAAGTTTTCAGCTGAAAACTATTGTTCTGGTGCTGTTTTCAGCTGAATTCGAGCACATTTGAACGCATTGTTTTCCTAGGTTTATAGATCTTTTCAAAAATATTTATACTTTTTAGTGTCTGTTGAGCAATTTTTAAGTTTGTGTTTATTTTTGTTTGATTTAGATTTATTTTAAACAAAAAGCCAAACAATAAAATAAAAAAAAATAAAGTGTTGTAATATTTCATTTTCAGTGCACTTTTTTGCGGTTTTTATCCGAAAAGTAGCTGCTTTTCTGAAAGTTAGCGTGTAAGTACAAGCTTTATGGTGTTGATAACACTAAATGAATTGAATGCAAACTTCCATGTCAGTGCAAAAAAAAAAGTACGCCGTAATAATTTCGCAATAATTTTGTGAAAGTATGGCAACATAAATTTTCATATACACAGAGTGTATTATTAGGACATGTACCTATTGTAAACGCACCGTAAATAAATGTCCCCAAAATAGACGGTGCATACTAAAAACTGTTTTTTTAAGACTTGTAAAAAGTTTTGGGGAAAAATATTGAATTTGGGTTCCTAAATTGTGGAAATGCACACTATTCGATTAAAAAAAGTTAGTAATTTTGCTGTCCCCAAACTATCGCCATGACATACATATATATATATATATATATATATATATATATATATATATATATATATATATATATATATATATATATATATATATATATATATTTCTGTAAGAGAAATTATTGTTATAATTAAACAGTTGTTAAATAAAAAGTATTTTACTTACTTCTCTTATATTTTTTTTGCTTTTGTTTGTAATTTAAAAGTAATTTTCTCCTTATTTTTCTTTTAAAAAAAATCAGACAGTGTAGCGTAAAAATATTTTTGCAAAATAATATTATAAAAAAAAAAAATATTTTATTTATTTATTTTTTTTTTTTAAGCATAATCAGCCACCAAATCTTACTTTGGTCATAAAAAGCATTTGCACTGAAGGCTGTTGTGCCGCAAAATACAGTTTCATTCGTCATAATATTATACAAAGAAGTCATGATCACTGAATGGTAACCTGGTAATGAAAGACAAATAGTATCTTCAGGCTGTAGGACTCAGGCAAAATAGAAAGGATTTTGAGAGAAATTCATCTCATCTCTGGAAGAAAAGTTTCACAAAAAGTTAATTGCTTTATCAGAAAATTTGAATGGAAGTCTAGCCTGAAGACTTATAATGCAAGAAAAAAAATCCTAATAGAAACGCAAGCAAGAATTTGGAGGTAAAAAATAACATGAAAGTTCTTCGGACGAATTTTTTCAGAATTTTTGTTTCTGTATAGTAGGCGATGAAACGTTCGTACAGGGTGAGTTTTTTCAATTTCCTAGCCAGGAATTCTATGCCGCAGATGCTAGAGGGATTATGGCAGAAAAATTACGTGTATCAAAGAAATCAAAATTCCCAACAAAGTTTACATTAACATAGAAATATACGTGAATGAGTGCCTTTGGATAAGAATTCTCCCTTTCCTAAAAAGAATCAGTTTATCCTCTGTTTTATGGCCTGTTCCCCCTCTTCTTATTACAATAACAAAACAATGGAGTTGTAACAAAGAAATTGTAATAGTTTGTACCGATAGAGGCTAATCCATCAAATTGTCCGAAACTCCGTGCAATTGAAAGATATTGGACACTAGTAAAAAATAGTTTAAAGGACGTTAAAAGCTCAGCATAAAATGAAACGGAGTTTAAAAATAAGTGGACTTGTTCGATCGAAAAAGTGACCGACACAAAAAAACCTTTAATTAGAACAATTCTGGAAAAGATCAGATAATTCCTTTAAACTCAACAGGAACTTTTATGTTTATAACTTGAACATAACAGTCATTCATAAAAATATCACTTTAAAAAAATTTGCCCACTGGTTTAGTTTCTATAAGCAGATTTGGATGCAGAGATTTTTTTCGTGCGCAGTCCTTACTATTTCTTTATAATATTTTTAACTTAAATGAAACTTTTTTTATTCTATTATGTAAAAATAATCAAAAAAGTACAATAGAATTTGACTTAATACAAAGGTGTCCGGATTTTGGTTCTCACCCCCAAAATTATATAAAATTATGTAAAGAAAAAGGAAAAAATGAGAAATAATATATGATTTTTGGAAAATCTATACATATAAAAAATATGTTATGAACAGCACTATATACATAAAACATAAAATTTAAATGCTAAAATAATTTGAATATAATTTTGGAAGAGTTACAAAAGAAAGTTTTAGAAATGACAGGGGTATTAAATGCTTCCTTAGCCCAGGTTAAAACATCGAGGGATCTCCTACCAGCGAATCCCAAATTGAACCACCACGTTCTCTAAGACCGGAAATAGAATAGAGAGAAATATCTCAACTCCCCGATAGGGTTAAGGAATTACTGCAATCTGATTGCAACCCAACTCAATATGTATTCTGTATACAGTGTTAGTCCATTTTGAAATACTATGAAATTGTCAGGAGTAAACCTTTATATAGGCGGGATCTAGGCTGAGCACAACACAGTCGGAGCGGTCAATTAAACACCCCCATCTTCGGAGTATTCATCCGTTGGCTCTTCATGAGCTACTCGGTGCCTTCTGCAGGCCGTCGGTCTGAATCAAACTTAAAATCCACCAACGTCTGTCCTCATAGTGAGCGGTTGGTGGTCTGCGTCTGTCTCCAGTGGAGCGGCAAGCCTGGCAGTAGGCTAAAAATGCACTTTCCCGTTTACAATGTCAATGTCCGAGAAAGAAAAATGACCTGCGTATCCGGTAAAGGGCTTGATAATACCCGGAGACCCAACTATTGCGTCGTCGGCTTCAGGTAGCAGTATGTTGTCTGCTACTGAAACCTCGACTAGTAGGGTGGTTGCGCCAGGCTCTACTAGTCGACAAGCTACTAGTGCACAAAACATCAAAACGACCAAGCCGTCGGGCGGTCGCACACTGAGCTTGGTATATATTGGTTCTTCAAAACCAGGTACCTATAAGGCTCCGCAGGTCTGGATGGGAACTAATCTTATCAAAACCCCTGCTTCTGGTGCTGGAAAAGTGGTTCAGACTCAGTCGACCACCAGACCAGTTTCCAACATGCCAAACGTTGTGCAGGGAGAGCATTCGAAGAATGATTCGACACTCTCCGAGGCATCTCCTTCGGCCTCCACGGCCTCTAACAACCAGGCATAAAAACCCCCCTGGAAGGTAACTGAAGTTTGTCCGACAACATCCAGGATCACCACCCCAATGGGCTGGTACCAGGGCCACATCAAGCTCATTGCCAGATGAGCGTTCAGCGCAGCTTTACAAGGCAGCTATTGAGTCTCTTGAGGGAAGTTTGGCCGGTCGCGAGTTATGGAAACCACCGCGACCCCAACAACAACAACACAACCACCAATAAAACCACCAAGATTAAATAGCTGTATTAGCAAATAAGAAAACCCAAAATTAATAAAGAATTTAGTAAAATTAAAAGTAGAACTTTATAATAAGTTATTTTCTTTGGAATTACATATAAAAATAAAAGACAAGCATATTTGACTAAAACACTTTGTAATTAGGTCATAAGTTATTTTCTTTGGAATTACATATAAAAATAAAACAAGTATATTTTTATTTAGACAATAAGATTTATTATAAAAAGAATCACAAATAAAGAATCAATTGGAAATCAGTAGTCAAACTAACAACTTGTGTTTTTTTTTTGGTGATTTATCGATCAGTAACATAAATGGCGCAGTCGGATAGGCCTGTATGAACGGTTTCGAGTTTAATAAATAAAACACTGTGAAGGAATATCACAGATTAATCAACAAATTCGAGGGAATATCGAAGGAAAAACAACTCGAGATCGGCGAGTTTCTACTCCTTATCATCAGGACGAAAAAATGTTCTTCATACTGATCTTGGTATGGTAAGTGGAAAATTGTAATGTGTGTTTAAAAAATTA